>OX030948.1:5525608-6015608 GCA_943735915.1 Pherbina coryleti
TTGTTTTTTTTTATTTTCTCTATTTAAAGTGGATTTCCCCCTTTAAGACAAATAAAAAAATGGAATGTATTTCATTGTACATAAACGGAAATAATTGTAGATATTTTTAATTTTTTTCCGTTTTTTCTCATTCTTTAATAGTAATTTTTCATTAAAAAATTTTGTACCAAGAATTTTCATAGTTTTCAAGATAAGTGAATTTTGTTAGTATGGAACTTTCCTATTTAGTTATTATACTGAACTTTTATAAGTAAGTCATTTATTATTACTTAAGTAGGTCTTGTTTTATATATTTTTGAATTTTTATGGCAGGTATGCTTGTTTGAACACACATAGCTTGTCCTTATTTAATGACGACAAATCGTTGGATACATATGTCAACCAAATTAGTACAAATGTTCTGGCGTGATAATGGTACACACATAGAACGTTATTAAAGCAATTTTTATAGATTATTTGTTAAAATTAAATCCATGCGCCGTCTTGGCTTTAATATTCACAACAAGTGTAAAAATGAACCAAGGTGAGGCAATTTTCTAGCTTGAACAAAAAACCATAAATTCTTACAATTTTTCAAATCAATTTAATAAATTCATAAAATTAATAAATATTATGTAACGCTTTTTGTTATGCTTTCATATTTATCAACAAAATTAAATCTTTTATTTTTGCCCAACGTCCGAAATAGTTTATTAATGGTAGATTTTCATTTCATTCTTATTGCGCTTAATTTATTGGTCATCATGTTGCAGTTAAGTCTATCTAATTGAAACGTGCTCAAAATCAATGCAAACTTTCAACATCTTAGATTTTCGATTCGTTCAATCATATTTTCCGCATGTCAAGAGTAGCAGGTTTGTTGCCTAAGTCCTTTGTTTTAAACGAATGTCGTTAAAAAATCTACAGACCATTAATTCTGTTAATAGCCTTTTAAAAGCTGCGCTGAACACAGATATATTTCATGAAAAAAAATGCTATTTTTGCAACCTGCAAACAAACCCTTCACAATCTTCTGCAACAACATTTTTCTTGTGGCCCATAATTTAAACATTTTGTTTTCTTGCAACTTTATTAACTAGATTAATTTTTCTCCTCTTTTTTTTCTTCTCATGACACACCCCTTTTAGTTGCTTCTCACAATGAACTATAAAGTGATTCTAACCTGCTGCAAGCAGACCTGCAAATGCTATTATTTTCTGCAAACTTAATTTGCAGCGGTGCTAAATAGATATCTTTCCTTCTTCTGACTTGGCCGATAGAATAGGGCACAACTTCTACCTGATAGTCGACAGCAACATTTTTGCACATTCAACGCCTGTGGTGCTGCTTATGTTAGTTGGTGTTGCAGTTCTTGTTCTTGATGTTGTTGTTGTTGTTGTTCTGTTTGCCGTTCTGCTGTCATTCTTATAATTTGTTTGTAATTTGATGTTTTTATTATTTTTCATTCTTAAAGAGCAGCAAAAAGCAGCCAAGCAAACGAGAACGCCATAGCAAGCAGCTTAAGGTCGCGTAGTACTAGAGGCATTTGTTCTCATTTTTATTAGTGTTATTGTTTTGTTTTTTTTTTTTTGTGGTGTGGTGTTTGTTGTCTTGATACTAGATTGAGTTTGGCCCATTTTTCAAATGTGGTTTGTTGGTTTATTTCTTTGGGCTTCTTCTGCTACTCTGGCTTCCGTTATTGGTGTTGATATGATGAACTGCTTGAACTAAGATTATATAGTGCATATGAGCATATGAGTGTATGTGTGTGTGTGTGTGTGAGTGTGTGTTTGTATGCGCAGAGCTTTGAAAATGAAATGATGTTTTTCTTTATGCACTCATTTGACTAATTTTTTAAGTTCCTGCCATAAATTGTGTGGTTCAAGCACGTGTGGTGTGCACTGCGTAGTTGTTGCTCGTAGTATGTGGTCAGCTTCTTTTGTTTTAGGCCTAAAAAAATTGGAGCACACAAATTATTGTTGTTAATTTAGGGTTTGGAATGGAAGTATGAGAATTTTTTAAGATGCCAGTAAAAAGTTCAGGAGATTTTAGGTCAAAGCAGGCACACGGCATAAAATATGCAAAGAGACATGTGCTTATGAGGCACATTTAGTAGTGTGATTTATTGTAAATCTGTTTATGTTATGCTCTAAGTAATATTATTAAAGTGTGAGTTGCTTATAGTTAATAGTTCAGCAGAAGTTCGCTACTTAAGTCTTTTGTTTTCAGTGGCTATGTGAAGTCATTGGTTTATGCAAGCAAACCAACAACTCGACAATGGAAGACAACTTTTTTAAAAGCATTGTCGAGATATGGTCCCAAAAACTTGAAACAGTGAACGAAAATCACACCGCCAGAATGCGCCTCATCCGAACCAGCTAATGACATAAAATTATCTTTCTAATAAAGTCAATTTTTAGTTTGAAATTTGTTAACTCAGTTTTTTTTTCTATTCAAATTTTAAATTTATTTTTTTAAGATAGTAATGCTATTAACTTAAGTAAATCTTTAAGTTGCCATAAAACTTACTGTTAGTTGTAAATATGAATTGATATTTAAAAACAGCACAGAAGCATGCATAACCTTATCATATATCCAGCTGTCTGTGGTTCTGATTATTTTATTGCGCAGTGAAGAAGCCATTGAGCAGCATCATCCAACAGCTATGCATAAAAATGCAAGAGCAACAAAAATTATGCACATAGAACTAGGTTAAAAACTATCAGTTTTCTTAACAGAGACGAGTGTAAATCAACATATTACTGTGAAAATAAAAAAATAAAAATACAAATGAATAAAAAACACTATCAAGTTTCAAGAGCGATCGAACTTCAAGCAAACTATCGGCAGCACATATGGAACATTAGCATGGCTATGAGGATAACATTTTAACGCAATTTTATTGGTAATGTTATTCGATCTGGAATTGCAAAATAAATTAAAAAAAAAACATATATATCCATAGAGATTGTGGGAAAACTCCAGAAGCTGTGGCTTTGCCTCAAAAGCAGCAATTGAATTTAATAAAAGAAAACCTACAAATAAAATGCAATGTATAAAATATCATCCCGAACCGCAATCAACACAGAAAGTAGAACACGCTGTGACTTTGTAACATATATTTTTTTAACTTTCAACCAAACAGCCATTGAAGAACTAAAGCTAAAGCAAAAATAAATCCTTGTGGCTGCATAATCTTCGAAAATGCCTCATTTCTAGCAAAGCTGGCTTTTATAAACTTTTGATACTCGTACTTCCACAACAAAAATTAATTGAAAAAAAAATAGCTACAAAGGTGTTAAATAGCAGCGAGTAGCTAGGAAAAGTTCATGACTTTGTATGTGCGCAACAAGGAAGCTGTTGTTGTTGCTACATTATTGCAATAATTGCAAATAAATCAAATTTGACTGCTTTTACAGAGTCGTGACGCTGAGATCGAGCATAAATTTTATATATTTTTAAACTACAAAATATTTATGTCAAAACGAGTAAAACGAACAAAAAACAAAAAAAAAGAAAAATAAACTGAAGTGTTAAAAAAAGCAAACTTCTTTTTTATTTATAATATTTTAAGGGCACCCTTCCACTCAAAATTTAATGTCTCTTTAAAACTTAAGAGAGGTCCAGCTCCGTTGTTTTTCCAAAGAACTATCCAAAGAACTATCTGATTATGAAAAACTTCCATGAAGCAAAGTTATTTTTATTATGATTTATTATAATTCCTCATCATTGAAGCTTCCCTATCAAAGTTTAAATTAAACATGGCAACTCTATTGAAAAGTAACTCAACTGATGTAACGTTATTTTATAGGATAAGTTGTCTTAAAGCAGTGTCGGGCAAACCAATTCATAAACTTTTATTTTTGTGTGTGCCTGAGAGAGTGGCAGCGCTACGCTTTCTTGCTTAATGAATGCTTAACGTCAACTGCTATCCTCTGCGTTGACGAAATTACTCTCCCATTTTTAGTGTACGTTTGATAGATCTGTTAGTTAGCAAGATCTGTGAAGAACACGATATTGAAGTAAGGAAACCGAGGCAAGCTTCACGTCAAACTCATCGTTGTAATATCGAGACTAATTCCTTCATTCTGTATCACGAAAAAAGCACACCAACGAGAAGCAAGACACGATAAGGAATAAATTTTTGAATGCAAGAAAGTATTGCTGATCGTTTCTTTTTTTTCGTTCGTGTCTCGTTTCGTGATAGTGAATGATGGGGTAATTAAATTGAAGATTTTTATCGAATTTCAACCTACCTACCATACCTAGACTTATTCGTCACTAACCTTGAAGATCGTTTTCTTAAGAACCGTGGAATATTATCGAATTTTAGATGTCTTTTTCCATAAAAAATTTCAACCCAAGATGAAGAAGCCTGCAACCAATTTTTTGAGATATAAAAAAAAAATAAATAACTGGCCATTTCAGCCCTTGAAAGGACTTTGACCTCGCTTCTTATGATCAATTGTGTTGTGCGTGTTATTAAGTTTGTACACAATTGACCGAGAAATGGACCTACATGTTTAACGCCGACTCCGAAACGAGATGAACGGAATGTTCTTATTCTCAAGAAGCTTTACATGGCATTTTGATTACTCTCTGAGGTTTGCCATTGTCTGCAGAGAGGTGGCGGCCGTACAGAAAAATTATTTTAATTCAAATAATTTTCTGTCGCTGCTGGGGTTCGAACCTGGGTATCCAGGTTCTTTGACATAGCGGCCACGCACTTTAACCAACTACGCCACGGACGCCACAGATATATTTCACAATTTTTCATGGCAACTCTTTCGAAGTATGGATCAATGAAGTGAAACTTTGGCGAAGACAGATTTTTGATAAAAATATCAGCAGCCCTATCGAACTTCTTGACATCTGCAATACAACTGCTTTTCCAAATGTTCACCAAATCTTGCTGGTAATGGCTGCGTTACCAGTAACGACATCATTGAACGAACGCTCTTTTTCAACATTACGCCGGTTAAATAATTACTCGTGTTCTACTATGAGCGAAAATCGGCTGAACGGATTGGCTGCACTTAATATTCATTGGGACGTTGAAGTTCGTGTAGATGCAGTATTGTACGATTTATTTCTCTACCCCGAAATTTGTATTTACTCGGAATACTAAAAAATAATCTAAAAATGTATAACTGAAATCTTATAGTTTTATATCCAATATAGTGGCGTCCGTGGCGTAGTTGGTTAAAGTGCGTGGCCTATGTCAATGAACTCGGAGACCCAGGTTCGAACCCCAACAGCGACAGAAAATTATTTGAATTAAAATAATTTTTCTGTACGGCCGCCACCTCTCTGCAGACAATGGCAATGACACCTCAGAGAGTAATCAAAATGCCATGTTAAGCTTCTTGAGAATAAGAACATTTCGTTCATCGCCGTTCGGAGTCGGCGTTAAGCCTGTAGGTCCGTTTCTCGGTCAATTGTGTACAAAATTATGTAACGCACAACACAATTGATCATAAGAAGCTAGGTCAAAGTCCTTTCAAGGGCTGAAATGGCCAGTTATTTATTTTTTTTTTCGATAATTTTTTCTGTACATTCATTTTCTGATAGTTTTCTTTGTACTTAGAATTCTTTATTTTTTAGTCAAAACCCCCCCCCCCTCCCCCAGGACCAAATCCTGCGCACGGACCTGTTTGGAGGCTGCACTCATGATTCTAGAATCGACGAGAATGACTGGTGTTTAAAGTATGTGGTGCTTTTATTCAAATTGGACAATTTTTTCGATAAGTTCTTATCACAACCAATGGCGAAAAAGTGGCTTTGAGATACACAAATTTAAAGTTATCGTAAATGTTTTCGAAATAATAAAATTTGATTAAAATGTGTTTGAGAGGTTTTTCCGATGCTAGTTATTTGGGTTTTGGCTTTACTTTTAAGTGTTAAACTATTCGTAGTGATAATCTCCATCAACTATCAACATTTTCAGTTGATCATCAACAAAGCACTCATCTTTTTACTCTTTAATTAAAAAAAAAAATGGTCTTGTCTCCTTGTTTTGTATGGATTCCTTTGAAAAACAAACTGGGTTTTTGCTTCTCCTTAAAATTTTGAAAATTTGAGTTGTGTATGTTTTAAAGATGGAGTGTGATTGTTCGCAATACTTTATTAGTTCATATAAGGAAGCAAAAAAAAAATTCGCAAAAAAATTTTCAAAGGTAAAAGCACTGTCAATGTTTAAGCAACATTAACGAAACACTCTAGCAACAAACCAGCAACATTATCTTATTATCCACAACTATTAAAAAAAATCATCTTCGAAAGAAGTTTTCAGCAGTTAAGCTTTTGTATTTAATTTTGTTTTTTAATCAATATCAGAGTTTTTATATCTTCCGAAAATACTAAAATCTCAAAAAAAATATTTTCAATAAAAATATTCAAATTATGTTGATACTAACAGTAAATCAACCGAACTTCCTTCGAAATACCTGTTTAAGCTGTGATTAAATATTTAAATTAAAGTTGTTAATGCCGGTTTATCATCAGTTTAGAATCAGTCACAGTTCAGTTTTTTCTTGTAGTAGAACTTAAAAATCATCTTTAAGAACTTTTTTGAAAGCAGCTGTTGCAATATTCTGGAGTGAAGAGCTTCACGCATGTTAATTTTCGCTGTAACTCTTACGCAATAACTTTCGAGCGCTCTCTTCAATTTCTCAGCTGAGTAAAAGCTCTTTAAAGCTTTTAACTTAACTGTATAACAGTAATATTTACAAATTGAGTTCAATGCACGCCGTTAAATTTTCTTTGGTGTCTGGAACAGGAATGGCAACATGTCATTGAGTGATTTTTGGAAATAAAAAGCATTAAAAAACACTTTAGTTTTGCAGAAATTTAACTCAAACATTTAAGTTTTCACATAGTTAAAGTTCATGGTATAATAATACATGGTAGCATTGACAACTGCTTATTTTCTCTTCAACAGGAAAACATAAACTGTCGAAAACAGCTTTTTGTGGAAATACATCAGCAGCTGCTGTGGTTGTTGTTTTTTTTTCACTTCAACGTTTTCAACATTGCTTGTGTTTTCAATGGCGGATTGTGAGTGCTCTCTTTTTGAGTATATTTTTTGACAGTATATGATTTCCCAAGCAACTGTCAATGCTACCATGTATTATTATACCATGGTTAAAGTTAGAAAAGAGTGAAAAGAAACTTATGTTCAATGCAATGTGAGCAAAAAAAAAAAACTAAAATTCTTGAACCTTAACATCACAGAACTGACAATGATTTACGGATAAGCACTTGGAACGTCCTAACCCTTAATAGGCACGGTGCCTCTATCTAGAGAGACTACTAAGGCCAAAACCGATGGACGGTTGTAAGGGCCAGACAAGTAAATAAGTATGTATACTCGTATCTCTTATACTTGTATCTGTTATACGAGTACATAACTTTAGTGCATAATTTTTATGGGACGAGTTTTATGTTTGGGGACGTCAAAATAATCAATTACGTTAAAATTGTTTTGGAGCTACAATCATGGCGTTTCATGCTTGAACAAATTTTCAAAAACAAGTTCAATGACTTGCACTTTCGATTCATGCCTTAAGTGTATGAACAAATTGATTGATACTCGTAGATAATGCAGTAGATTTTGACAAATTTAGTTTATAAAAGTTTTTAGCTGGTTATACCGTTGAGTAAATCGGCTTATTTCGGTTCAAGCTTAACTCGATCTATTGCATGTCTGTGTTTCACTTTTTTTACATCGCTTAATTTACCAAATCTATTAACATTTTTTGTCGTAAATAAATGACAAATACTCGTTATTATACATCAATTTTAAACGAAAGTGTGCAGAATCTACTTAAGATTATGTTATTTTTAACTTTGTTTTTTTTTTTTTTGTTTTCTTTTGTAAGCAATAACATATAAAATTAGCAGCTTGAGATAAAAAAGTATTGCAAATAACTAACAGGCAATGAGTTTACAAAAACAAAAAATCTTAAGTTTAACGTAATGTACATTAAGGTGGAAAAGAAAATTAAGCAAAGTGTGAGAAAAACCAACTATAAACTAATGATATGAATTAAAGGCAACAACAATGCGGATGGCAACAATTTGTGGCCAAAAGAAGTAACTTAATTTGTGCAGCTTTAAATGGCATGGGTAAAATCAAAATGTACAAAAAAAAGTACACAAAAAAATAGACAATATATGAAACCATAAATAAATTAGCTTTCTAAAAGAAAATTATGCGTCATTAGAAATTTGTTTCTTTTTTTTTTAAGATAAGGAAAATTGCTTAACCACAAATTAAAGAAGCAAGAGAAAAGTTTTGTTTGCATTTTTATATGAGTAACAAAAAATTAGCTACTTCCGCAGAGCTTGGCTAATCAAGTTGCTGCTGTTGTTGTTGTTGTTCTGGCTACCAGATGACTCTGAATACTCATCACTGAGAATATTAACTGTTAACTGTTGCAGCTTAGCGAAGTATTGGATCATCTTGATGTTGCACGCATTCCATTCAAAATAACCAAAGTGACAACGAGTTTATTTTTGTGCTGTTTTCATTTTCTGACACATCCTACGATTAAGTTGTTGATGTAGGGGATGTTGCTGTTGTTGTTGTTGGTATGAGTTAGATTTTATAGCTAGGCATTTATTTGCAATGTCAGGTAATCAATCATTAATCTTAGTAAAATTATAGCCATTAACACTTTATCCACTCAAAAGTCTGGACATTGTGTGCATAGAAAATGCTATCAGCATCAAGTTCGTTGCTTAAGTCTTTCGTTTTTACGGAGTAGCGCTTCGTATACTTGAGGATATTGACTGAATATATGTGTTAATTACAGTTTTTGTTGTTTATTTCTTAAATGTAAACTAGTTTGGATTTCCTTACGCTAAGAGGAATTTTTATTATTTATTTAATCTTTAAAGAATCATTAAAAGCCTGCAGAAAGTTTTCTTTTAAGAATGCATTAATAGAATATGAATATGAATATGAATATAAATATGAATATGAATATGAATATGAATATGAATATGAATATGAATATGAATATGAATATGAATATGAATATGAATATGTATATGAATATGAATATGAATATGAATATGAATATGAATATGAATATGAATATGAATATGAATATGAATATGAATATGAATATGAATATGAATATGAATATGAATATGAATATGAATATGAATATGAATATGAATATGAATATGAATATGAATATGAATATGAATATGAATATGAATATGAATATGAATATGAATATGAAAGTATAGGCATAACATATGCCTAGGATTCAAATTCATATATTTATACGGCTTCCTGGCACATTGAGAGCTTTCTCAACATATTTAACTTGATTTAACTCAGTTTTTCCCATTAATCCATCACCATATTTCGAACCATGGCAGACCAATTCTGTATGACATCATTTTCAAACATTATGATGTTGCCTCCAAACACATGTAAAGCCAGAACTGTCTCCATGTGGCATAAGAATTAACTTTGATTGTAAAAAATGAAGCCCGCAAAAATGCTCATTATTTTTTCTTAAATTATTATTTTAGAGAAACCGTTTTATCTTTTCCAAAATATCTAATGAAGAGTTTTTTTGTTGCATATATTCTGTTTTTTTTTTTAATTGTCTGTAAGAATTTCTTCAGCTAGAATCTCATGAAATTTCCATTACAAAAGGGCACCTTCTGAATATATCTTAAAAATTCGTGCTCATGGTTTCTTTATTCTTACAATTTCATCTCTTAATTTATATGTTAATGCGAGCTGTAATGGTTTTACTCATCATCTAACTTACAAAAAAGTACACGAAAAAATTTTTTTTAATTATCTAAAGAAATTTCTTTGGCCATCTTTTTACAACTTGCGCTAACAACAGGCTTAACTTGCGTCTATTTCGACCCCTTGACTGCCTTAACCTAATAACACTGCTTAAGTAAGAGAAACTGTGAAATGGAAGACATACATATTCATAAAGCTTTCATTATATTTATAATTTTTTTTTTTTTTTTTTTTTTTTTTTCATAAAGATAACAAATGAAAATTTATAACAATCACATCGAGCAATGAGCCATGGGCACCATAAACGACCTTAATTATATGAGCAGCATGAGTTGTCGGCTGATGACAACGCACCGCAGGCCACTAGGCAGCTGATCTGCATTTAACCAGTGGGTGGTTTAAAGATCATTAGCAGACTATGGCACAGTACTTGGACACAGTTGCTGTTAATGCAGTAAATGCTGTCTTAATGCAATTAATAAAAAACAAATTAGAAGAAACTACGCATAAATTAGAGAAATTTTTGCATAAAAAACTGCGCATGCGTGCAAATCTTATATTTTATAAAGAAATTTTAACGAGTTTATCCATTTAAAATATATGTTTTTTTATGCGATGCTAATGTAGTTGCAAGCGTTTTTAATACTGCATATCAGCAGTCTTAGCTCATGCTACACTCTTGCCATGATCATCAATATACAGTGGGGCTAACTCAAGCGCACGACACAGCAAGTCATCTTCTTTCTATGCGTAAAAAATAACTAATTTTTAATAACTGTCTGTCTGTATGTCTGTCTACTTAAATATCTCTGCATGATCTCTAAGCTGCAGAGCAGTGCATTGCACCGTTTTTTATTGTTTTTGTTGAGTAGTAAAAATGTGCTATTACAGCACATTGACTGCTGCTCATCGTTCGTTACTCATGAACGATGCACTGCGTCTGCGTCAACGCTGCAATAACTGCTGCTGCTTTCATTTTCTCACTCGGAATGCATTTCATTCGAGTTTCGTTCACATTTAATCTTCTTCATTTGTGGTGCTGACTGACTGACTACTGAGGCTGAGGCTGGTGCTGGTTCTGCTGACGTCGTGCGCTTAACGATTGTGTAGCACGGTAGCTGCTGCCAGTGATGCAATTTCTTTTACTACTTTTATACGTTTATTAATTAATTTATATTTTTTGCAACGCTGCCTTTTTCATTGCTGCAGCTCTTGCAGCAAAAGTCATCGTTATTATTTAATTGAGCATGAAACGGGTTTTTGTTTCTGATGATTAAAGTTTGCACATTTTTCTTTAAGGTTACATTATTTTACTCTAGACTTTAAGGACGCATTTTATGATGACTCTTATTTCCGGACGAGATAAGCATTAAGAGGTAACCATGAAGAGAAAAAGAGGTAACACAACAAGCATTAGCAAATGCTGAAAAATGCTTTGAAAGGTGACGTGATTTTTCAAGCATGAATGAAGAGGGGCAAAATTTCCGGCTTAAATTGGTATGAAAGGTAAGTGGAAAAGAGTGCTATGCCTTTATTTGAAGCACTCTTAACCACATATTTTTTTCAAAAGTTGTAAAGACTATAAAGTTGACCATAGCATGAATTATTTCTTAAATTGAGAAGAAAAATTAACTCAATATTCAGGACAAATTTGTCGCAGTGGTTTACTTACCTTTTAAAGCAGCAATGTCCATTTATGACCATCAAAAACGTCCCACTTCAAAAGCGAACCCCTTTTTTCATAAACAAATTCACAATAATGCCATAGATTATGCACTATGAACATTTATTATAACATTTTTGAAGTGAATCTTCCTTAGAGCGATACGGAGTAAAACCAATGAATCAATTCGCCGATGAAACATAGCGAAACAAAGCGTGTTTTTAACTAAGTGTTAAGCAAAATTAAATAATTATAATATACTATGTGTTCATAGTATATTATAGCTTTTCAACTACATAGTTCATACATCGAGTAATTATAATATTGCCAACAAAAATTCGAAGCATATGGAGCATGTCTTTGATATTCATATTGAAAACTTCTACCTTAAACAAAAAGACAAACACTGACTGCTGTTAAGTAACAGAGTTGTAATGTACAACATTTTAAAGTATCCCAGCAGTTATTTTGGAGTCAATTGAAAAAGTGAACTAGTTCATTTCTAGCGCAGTTCTCAGTAGCTCTGAAAAAGTACAAAAGGCGTTCAGTGTAGAGCAGTTATCTTTGCTTTTGTTTTCAAAAGTATTGCTGAAAAAAATAAACGCGTTCTGGCTACTTTTTAAAATTTGCTGCGCACAAGAAAAAATAATAAAAAAAAAATGTTTATAGACAAAATTTTTTTCTGGAATGTGGATGGAAAAGATGGTACAAATGAGATCTTTAGGACCTTTCCGTTGCACTAAATTTTTGCAATTTTAATATGTTCACTTAAAAACTAGTTAAAAAAAGAACCATTTTCAGGCTACTGCGAAAGCAACCAGTTTAAAAATGTTCCTAATGCAACTAGTTCAAATATGGGGAAAAAGGAGTGTTTATGGGGACAATTGTCTTTTCCTGTGACATAAACCCGCAAAAAGCGTCAGTTCGCTCAATGTTAAAGGGTATTGTAGTGGAACTAGTACTGGTCCTTTTTGGAACTAGTTCAGAGCTATTTCAAATTTGGTCCACTTTTCTGCTGGGATATTTCAAACTTTTGAGAGTAACAAAAGAGTACACAAAGTATATTTCTGTATTGCATTTATTTTCCTTATATCTTTATGTTTTTGATACAAAATTCAACATATCACATAGTTTTATGATACATATTAACCCTCTCCAGCCCTCCCTAAAAGCCACCCTGTTCAGGTGTAGGGAATAAATATACGAAAATTATATAATTTGTATGGGAGCCCCCCTAAGTAGTGGTCGGAGGGAATAGGTTCCCGAAATAAAAATATTCCTTTTACAAAAATAATGGGGGTCGGTCATACATATTAACCTTCTCCGACCCTCCCTTGAAGTACCCCTGTTCAGGTGTAGGGAATAAATATACAAAAATCATATAATTTGTATGGGATCCCCCCTAAGGAGTGGTCGGAGGCAATAGGTTCCCAAAAGAAAAATATTCCTTTTGCAAAAATAATGGGGGTCGGTCATACATATTAACCCTCTCCGGCCCTCTCTTAAAGTACCCCTGTTCCGGTGTAGGAAATAAATATACAAAAATCATATAATTTGTATGGGAGCCCCCCTAAGGAGTGGTCGGAGGGAATAGGTCCCGAAGGGAAAAATTTTCCTTTTACAAAAGTAATGGAGGTCGGTCATACATCTTAATACTTTGTGACGTGGCCCTCCCTTAAAGTACCCCTGTTCCGGTGTAGGAAATAAATACAAAAAAATAAAAATAAAGTAAAAATAATAATAAAACTTAAACATAATTCTTATTCTTGAACAGAAAAATAAAAACAGATTTAATTTACGACTATATTAAAGAGTAAAAAAAACAATTAACCACTTAAAAATCAACTTTTTTGGGTTAAAGTTTTACTTCCACCGTTCGTAGAAATTTTTTCTATTTAAAAAAATCTCCCAGTGTCATAAGCATTTTACCGTAAAGTACACCACTAGCTCAAATTTTCACAAGTTCCTTCTTGGGGCCTAGGTAGTAAAGAAACAAGTCAATTCATTATGCTTTGACAATGGCCCAAATAATTCACAATAATAGATTTGAGGAAGAGCTGATTAGTTAAAACTTATTAATTGTATTGATCAACAAGACCCTTCATTGACCTGTTCCAATAAAATTTGTCAATAAAATGCAAAGAATATACATATATTGAAGTGGATTATTTTGATACTGAAAAAATAAAATAATAGTACCCCAAATCTGTATAGAACATTCACCCATTTCAGCTGTTGAAACATAAAGTGCTTATGAATGATATTCAGTATCGGTATCTAATATCAAGTATCCAGTTTTCCAGTATCTAGAATTCAGTATCCACTTTACAGTATTCAGTCTACACAATCCAGTATTCAGTACATAGTATATTTCCTGCATCCAGGATCCAGTATCAAGAATCTTGTATCTAGCATTCGAATTCCACTATTCAGTATCCAGCTTACAGTATCCAGTATCCAACATTCAGTTTTAGAACTAACATCAGTATCAGTATCTGAATCTGCTTATTATTTTCTGTTTTTTTTTTATTTAATTTTTTTTTTTTATATTTTCCTATTTTTGTGAATTACTATGACACAAAAAAAAACACTTTTGGCAAAATAACAGCATGCCACTATATAGGTTCGATACTATGATCTGTGGTGAGTATAACCCTAACGCGGTTTCGCGAGTTTGTCGCCCGTTTCATTTATATGGCCCATTTTATATTGTGGGTTTTAATGATTTTGCCAAAAAAAAGTACTATCAGTTTTTCTTCAACAACTCCGTCAGAAATAGATATATCGGTTTATTGTCTTTGGCAAACTTATAGCTAAAAATCCAATAAACAAACATATAAACAAAACATACTTGTAAAATGATTTGTTGTAATTTTTTTTTTAATTTAAATGTTAAAAAAATTTAATTTTTTTCGGTTTTTTGGGCATAACTTGAAGGGAATCCAAATTTTGCCTATACTATCTTCTACAAAATTGTAGCCGAAGAAAAATTCAACAACTCTTGTGAAAATACTTATGTGATCTTAATTTTTTGGGCTGTTTTCGCAATTTTTCGACGATAACTTCTATATATAAAAAAGTAACTGCTATAAAATGAAGAAGTTACTTTTTAGTAAACGAAAAACCCAAGTGAATCAATAATCTCGCTTATTTGATACACAATCTAAAAAATTTAATTCAATACAATAAAATTACCGCGACCATTTTTGGCAAAGGAAAGAAACCATAAGTGAGGTTATATGCGAAACCTTTTATATAATCTGTTTATTAAAATCGGGCTTGAGTACTTCTACATATGATGATCAGCTATGGGCAGAGAGCGCCCTGGGAGCTCTGAGAGCAAGAATTGAGAGCAAAGGCTTATGCAGCAGCACGAAACGCAACAACAAATCAAAAACAAAACCGATATATCTATTTCTGATGGAGTTATTGAAGAAAAACGGATAGTACTTTTTTTTGGCAAAATCACTAAAACCCACAATATAAAATGGGCCATAAAAATGAAACGGGCGCCAAACTCGCGAAACCGCGCTAGGGTTAACTCACCACAGATCATAGTATCGAACCTATATAGTGGCATGCTGTTATTTTGTTCACTGTCGCACAGTGTTATTAATAATCTTCAGTTTTTTTAATTTTTAATTTTCGTGTTCTTCTTATTTTGCTTGGTCTTATCATTCTTATGTAGATGAAAATTTTATGGCTATATGGATACATGAATATTTTATACTTTTGAAGTTTCTGAAAAAATGGGTTCTTGATAATTTTTCTGGATTCTTAAGTAAGTATAAAAATCAGTAAGTATTACAACTCCGAGCAAGACGTTTATGTGAAGTTAAGAAAATTGTGTCACTAACACGGAACTGTTTTCAACTAAAATATGGTAAGAATTAGATTGGACTACATAGTTGAGTTAGACTTTTTCGATTTGTCCTAATAATTTTGATGAATAATTGATATGGTACTTCAATGAATTACTTATATATATATATATGAGCGCTGAATATCATAAGCCTATCAAGAGTTTTCTTGGGTTAAACGGAACTCAACTCAATTACCGTTTCCATGCATCGCGTTAACAACGTAGCATAGATATCTGCTAACAGTATACAAGAGAACATTTTTAAAATGAAAACATACAATGTATGCATCAAATAATGCCCATTTACAAATTAACTTTCTCAAATTGAATCCGCTACTCTAGATTGCATTTTTTAAATTCTATGACAACCCAATCAGCTTTTCTCCTTAGCTACTACGGAGCAGAAAAGTGAAACAATCATGCGGTCACTTAGAGCAGAACAGCTGAGAACTTGATGCATGCTCAGCAGGAATTTCCAACGACAAGAACTATAAATTTATATGGCTCTGAATGCACTCAGCAACAAATACAAGATATTCCTGTGCACTTGAAGACACATTTAAACAAGATCAACAGCACAGTTGGAAGCAATACAGAACCAAATATCAATTAGTAGCTATTTTTGTATTTTTTTTTTTGTTTTTTTTTTGTCTTTTTTTTTTTTTGCAAAACTGGATATGAGCTATGTTGCCGTGACAGCGCCGTAATAAAAAAACTTTCAAACTCGGACACATTTAATGCTTAGCATGTGAACACAATGCGAACATGATCAGTTGTATTGATCGTTGGGATTTTATTTATTACTTTGGCACCTCTGTGTTAAGCAGAGTCCACCTGATGTTCATGATGATGATGTTGATGATGATGCGCCACATAGGAAGTGGCTTGTTAGCTAAGCAGTAACTACTAATTATTTATCTGGATGGCTGTGGTGCTTTGGAGATGTTGCTCATCGAATCAATTGTATGGATTTCGTTACTACTTCTTTATTATGCAGTCATTATAGATAATTGCGCTTTTATATTTATTTTCATTACCAATGCTAATGTCCAACTACGATTGAAATGAGCTGTCAGCCAATTGGGTCTGGTATAGAAGTCAATGAAAAGAATAAACAACTAAACAATAAAAATTACTTTTTTATGTTTTAAAAGCTATAAAAACAGTAAGTTAAATGGTTTCTCTAGAAACAATACAGTTTGTGGAGTAAAGTCGCTTTGTCCTTAAGTTGCAAGCAATACGTTTAGCCGCTGCAGCTGATATTTATGTCCAGTGAATAGCTAGTTAGAGCTAGGGGACCAATAATTCAACGCTTATGTTTGTCCACTTCGTTTCGATTCCGTAAAAGGCGTTGATTTAATGAATTGTTTATAACGACTAGGTACAAGTTGCAGTTTTTGAGCTTTGCCACAGCCCAGGGCAAAAACAGTTATAGTCATTTAAGTCGTGCGACTTGAGTGGAGATGACGCAAGAAACGCACTGACTGCACTGACGCAATTTTAACCGTTAACTTGCAGTGAAGTTAGTGTCATGTTAACGACGCTGTGCCTTAAAGCACTTACCTTATTTTACAGTCATAGAAAAGAGCATAAATTTTATAACTATCACAAATAATATTAAGTGGTATCTTTTTTATTTCTTATATTTTGAACCCTATACGTTTTAAGAAAGACCGTTTAGTAGAAGGAACAAATTATACATATATGTAGATTATAATACCACGTAATGACAACATCCTAATGATTATCCTTTTATGAAAAAAGGATGAATTTGGCTGTGTCATCGTATCTTTATTCACGTCCTTATTCTTATACATATCCCTTTCCCTGTCCTTAAACATATCCCTATCCTTATCGTTATCCGTAAGTTTGACCTTTAACTAATCTAACTTCTTTTCGAAATCCTAAATTCGTTGTTTAATAAATGTCCAAATTCTTGTCCGAAGATCTTGTCCCAATCCTTGTCCCAATTCTTGTTGCAATACATCTCCAAATCTTTTTCATAATTCTTGTTCTAAGCGTTGTCCAAATTGTTGTCCTATCCTTTTTTGAATTCTTGTCCTAGTCGCTGAACAAATCCTAGCTCTCATCCTTTTTCTGATCCTTGTCCAAACCCTTATCCTAATCCTTGGTTGTTTCTTGGTCTTAACCGATGTACAAATCCTTGTCCTCATCCTTTTTCTAATCCTTGTTCTAGTCCTTGTTTGAAATTGGATGCTTGTTCCAATATTTGTCCTATTTCCAATTTTTATTTTAGCAAAAAAAAAATAACTTCTGCTCCTGTGTGGTACATTAACATATATACCTTAGCACCATGCAATAACTCAATGCAACGATCATTTATCATTTACGTTACATCGAGTGGTTCCCAGAGGGGACTCATTACATCATCGATTTTTTTTGTTATCATGTGAGCACTCACCTTAATTGTAGTTCAATAAAATTAACCGTAGTGCCAATAGTCATAGATTTATAATTCCATGCAAGGTTTTTTCATTGTTGTTGCTTTTTTACTATATTAAGCGCTTGCTTTTAGGTTGTCATAAACCCAATTTTTGCTGCGATGATCGATTAATAATTTCATGCAACAATATTGCATTTTTGTTGCAAAAACTGCTACCTCCGCGACCTGAAGACGTCATAATTTATTTTTATTTTTATCGTAAAGTCAAGTACAAATCCTTCATTTTCGTTTTATAACATTTACCGTAGTGCATCCACTCAACGAGTAATAATTCCATGCAACGACTTTGCTTGAATGAGGAATTCTTTTTTTTTACAGCTCTGTCGTGCGGGCTATAAACCTGTTTTTGCTGTCGTATACTATTTCTTATATAGTATATATAATATTTGTAGTTTCGTTACTTAAGATGTAGCGAATTATCGACTGGAGAGTAAGTACTAAATTCGTTCTTTGTTATGAAATATTTCGTCTGTTCTGATTCTCGATGTTATATCTATGTTCTTTACCTTATGTAAAGAATTACAGAGCGCATTTACTCAAGATAGATCAAGGGATGCCATATTTAATTTTAAGAAAATTTTTTCTAAAAAATAAAATAAAACACATAATAATGTAAGCCTTTCTTAAAAACACCTTAGCGACTTTTTTTAATGTTTCTTCTATATTCTACTCTTATATCTACCAATAGTGCATTGAATTCAATGTCAAATTAAGTCATGGCTAAAATTTTCAGTTTCGAATATCGAATAAAGAATACCCCAGTTTCAATTGGCTTATTTTATTGACTCTACCATATAGTTCACAGTATGTTTATAAGGTGGCGTCCGTGGCGTAGTTGGTTAAAGTGCGTGGCCGCTATGCCAAAGAACTTTGGAAACCCAGGTTCGAACCCCAGCAGCGACAGAAAATGATTTGAATTAAAATAATTTTTCTGTACGGCCGCCACCTCTCTGCAGACAATGGCAAACCTCACACACTGCTCCTGAAGCAACTTCAAGTTGACCTAAAATGGCAACGTAAACTGAATGTCTCCAAGTGTTTGTAATGTTTTTCTGATGAAATATCACTTTGAATTAAAATCCCAGCTGATTTCGTTTTGAAAATATCTCAATTTTTGCATTTTAACGTGATTGAACCACCTTGTAAATTAGACAGCGAAATATATTCAAGTATAAAACTGTTTATATATGTATGTATGTATGTATATATATATATAATATACCTACGTGTGTGTGTGTGTAAAATATTGAGAATTGGGATATTGTTTCCACACCATCTACTGAGATAAATATCGCGGCGCGTTTTTTTTTTTAAAGTGGTATCCCCTGTAGGCCTATTCCACTATCCCGTCCCGTCCATAAATTACGTAATCACTTTTATACTTAAATTGGGTCAAATTGGACAGCCTCTAAGAAGTATACATCTATCATTTATTACAAATGTTGCGAAGTAAATGTCACTGCAGTATTTTTTAAGCGACTTGAGTATGATGAATCTTCATTAGGATTAATTTTCAATCTCTCCCAAAACTTGTTAAATTCCCTGTGAATCGACTCTCCAGCCTGCTCCGACTACAATCCCAAACCATCTCAGTCTAGTTTTATAATAGCATCCTTCAAATGATCCAATATAATATGTATTTTTATCGTCTGCGAGACACCAGTACTCTCAATGGCTTTGCGAAAAGTTATCAAATTTTTATCTAAATCGGTTAAATCGGTTTTTTTGGTTATAAAACAAGAATCTACAATTTTATTCATTGTCTGAAAAGCACACTCAAAGGGCTTCAAGGCATAAGGGCAATGACCCCGTTTCATAAATATCGGGGTCATTAAGTTTTGCAGATTCCTTTAAAAGTTGTCTGCATGCATTGCCTTCAAAGATCTCTCCTTGATCATTTTTAGCCATTAATTTCAACTTTTTGGCCCAAATCAATGTTTTTTCCCGCCCAACAAGAGGTACGATACCACTCCAAAACAAATGATTGACAAAGCCCTGCAAAAGATGAAGTTCGGGAAGTGGTGGTCGGAGCAGGCTGGAGAGTCGATTCACAGGGAATTTAACCAGTTTTGGGAGAGATTTTAAATTAATCTTATCGAAGATTCTTCATACTCAAGTCGCTTAAAAAATGCTGCAATGACATTTACTTCGCAACATTTGTAATAAATGATAGATGTCTATTGCCCTAGTCAAAATTATTTACACTTTCAGAAGAAATAGATTAAAGAAAGCGCTCGCCTTTTTTGTTGTTTGCATAATTCGCAAAGAAATTTTTGGTTGTTGTATTCTTTGTAGTATGCAAAGTAAAGAAAACATGTTTTAAAAAACCTAACGAAAAATATCATTAAAAAAAATTAGCAAAATATAACTACTCTCTGGCCTATACAGTTTTCGCACAATGTTTTGTGGACTTCCTGTAAATTCGAGGAGTCTTTTGGAAAAACATTCATGAATCTTCTTTAAATCCTAAAAAGTAAGGTCGTGCAGCACTTATGTTTGTAAATAATTGTGTTTATTGACTCCCAGAAAGGCTGTGTAAATATTTATGACGCCAGAGAGTAGTTATCAATTATTAGTTTATTTTGTGATATATATCGTTAGGTTTGCTAAAACTTTTGTTTTTATTTAACATACTGCATAGAATGCAACAACAAAAAAATATCTTTGGAAAATTTTTCCAACAACAAATAAAGTGAGCTCTTTCTTTAAAACATTTAAAAATATTAGCGATGTGTAAATAGTTTTGACTATGGCTGAATTTCTTAGAGGCTGTCCAATTTGACCCAATTTAAGTATAAAAGTGATTACGTAATTTATGGACGGGACGGGATAGTGGAATCGGTCTACAAGGGATACCACTTAAAAAAACGCGCCGCGATATTTATTTCCGTAGATGGTGTGGAAACAATATCCCAATTCTCAATATTTTACACGCACACACACACACACACACACAAACACACACGTAGGTATAATATATATATAAATATATACAAACACATCCATACATATATAAACACTTTTATGCTTGAATATATTGCGCTGTCTAATGTACAAGGTGGTTCAATCACGTGAAAATGCAAAAATTGAGATATTTTTTAAACGAAATCAGCTAGGATTTTAATTCAAAGTGATATTTCATCAGAAAAACATTCCAAACACTTGGAGACATTCAGTTTACGTTGCCATTTTAGGTCAACTTGAAGTTGCTTCAGGAGCAGTGTGCTCAGAGAGTAATCAAAATGCCATATAAAGCTTCTTGAGAACGAGAACTTTCCGTTCATCGCCGTTCGGAGTCGGCGTTAAGCATGTAGGTCCGGTTCTCGGTCAATTGTGTACAAACTTAATAACACGCACAACACAATTGATCATAAGAAGCTAGGTCAAAGTCCTTTCAAGGGCTGAAATGGCCAGTTATTTATTTATTTTTTTTTATGTTTATAAGGGAATGATAACTTTAAATCAATTCGTCTTTTAATTTCTTTTAAAATTACATAACTCCAATTGAATCTTCGGTACCAATTTCAAATTCAAAACTTTGAACAATATCATGAACTTACCAAAGCAATTTGTTACAATTTTCGTATAAATTTGTTAGAAATTAAATATTAAGAGAACAATATTATCCCGAAACCTTTCAAACCATAGATGTGGCCCCTTCGACCATAATTTTATTTAAAATTTTATTTTTTTTTATATCCTAATCAAAGAGTAATTTTCCACTCAAATTCATTCCAATTGAACGCAAATTGCTGGCAATTTCAAATTCATATTTTGTTAAATTTTTATTTTTTGTGATTATGGATCTAATCTTATTTTTAGATAAGAGATTTTTTTATACTGCTTATGGGATTGGGTCAATAAATTGACTGGTACAGAAGTCAGAAAAAATTATCCTCAACAAAATATTGGTTTTTAAAATTTTTTCTTTGAATTTGTATGAAGGGATTTAAGATTTGAAAATTATATTTAAATTGAACGTATCTACGAATTAATTTCGGTTTCTGAAAAAAAAAAATATAACGGTTAAAAAATACTTAAATTGTTTTTTAATTACTAATTTGCTGTTTGGCGTTATGGGCAAGTAAACTTGCCATCCTCTTTTTCTAACAGTTGAGCTGCTTTTCTTATATTGCACCTTGGGGGCTGCTCCAGTAGACTTTAAGTTGACTCCGTATGAGACGTACATCTTGCCGCAAACATGTGTCGCTTTGTCACTTAACATTTACGGATGCGCATGCGTATTGTGCGTCGCACAGTGGGTTGGGTAGCTCAACATTCACATTTAAAATGGAAGTCTTGAATAAGAAAATTTTTCTAAAAACCGTTCATTGTACACTAAGGAAAATAACGCATAATTACATTATCCACGCTGTGTAAACATTTTATTTAAATATTTACGTGGATAAATGAAATATTTTCCTCACAACTCCATTTTTTTCCGTACTAAAATTTTTTTTATACCACCATGGAATAGGTGCCATACAGCTAAAGTAGCCGACAAGCAGCAAGAACATCGCACTCTGTTCCTGCAGTATATCAATGAAGTTTTCAGAATTAAAATTCTTGCTTTCGGTTTCTTTTAGTTCTCGTTTGGTTTCTGTTACTAAAATTATATAGCCTAGATGCTTAGCCAAAATGCTTTGTGAGTGCGATGGGTGATCGCATGATACAATTATGTAAGGTCGAAGTGACAACTCGATACTTTCTCACGAATGTCTTGCACCGATTGTCATTTGCCTGCATATTTTGCTTATTTTCTTTCCTATTTTTTCGTTTTCTAGTTTATACTATTTTTGACATTTGGTGCCATAAATTATGGAACGAAAAAAGTAAAAAAGAAAATAAAATATCCAAGCAAATGGCATTTGATGATCGCAGCTCGTGAGAAAATAGCCAGTTCAAGGCTACCTTGTAATAATTGTATCATGGTTGGTACAATATGAAAAGCTGTCACTCCTACCTTGATAATTATATCATGGGTGAGTGGAGCTCGGTTCCCCACAAAATCTCACCCACCGCACTCACGAAGCACCTTGCCTAAAAATCTAGGTTATAGAATCTTTATTACAAAAACCAAACGAGAACTATAAAACCATTAATAACATATTGAATTTAAATATATTGTCTTTTAATTTCAATATTGTTATTTAATTTTTCTTTAAATGCTATAGTTTTATTTTCAAATAGTAAATATTGGAAAGATATATTTTTTATTAATTCTGTTTAAATATTTAAATATTTTATTTAATTAAAAAAGTATTTAAATAAATTTTAAATATTTACGTAGTCGATTTATGCAAATGCACTATTGGTGCAAAAATGATTCGCTTTTTGGACAAATTAAAAAGGTTTTTGGGTAAATTTAATATTTTTTTTTCTCTTGGTGTAGTTGAAATTTTCGGCGTACTTTTAGTTCGACTCCAAAGCTCCATCGAGAGATCTGCTTACCTCTAACTCTTACCTATTTCATTATAATAAGCTTTACATATTTATTTTTATAGGTTTTCCTGTTGGATTATTTTGTTATCTTCATTCTATTTCCAAAATAATTTCAATTTTCTTTGTCTTTTGTTTTTTTTTACTTTCAACTGTCAAATATTTTTTATTGAAAAATTGCTATGGCAACATCTATCATATTGTAAAACTTTTTATTATTGATGTGAGAGCATTTGCAATGCCTTAAGAACATATTGCAAATATATTTTCGTTATAGCATTTGTGCAAAGGCATAGCAAATGAAATTGGTTACAATATACGCATCAATTGTACAATACAATGGTTACGCATCAATTGTGAACGATATTTTTCGGCTTACTTTGCAACACTTGCTGTCAGTTTGCAATTTAGTATTGCATTCGTATAGTAAATAAAAACTATGGATTTTTAGTGTTGCATATTTGCAAAAGTCTAGTAAGTACATCTCTGTACACTTTGTTAGGGTCGAGTAAAAATATACTCTACCATTTTGCAAATGCTATGATCCAAGGCCATTTGCACAAGATTGTGAATTGTCCTAATTTGTTGTTATGAGTGCAAATTTGTGCAAATTTTGCAAATATAATTTTCATTTGATATGATGCAAGATTGAGTTGCACCAGATCACGAATAGACCTAATGTTTCTTAAATTCTTATTTAAAACTTTTATTTAATCTTATATGTATAACAAAAATTAATAAAATTAATAATAAAGATCTTATATAATAAAAATGAACAAAAAGTCGAAATAATTTGTTTGACGCAAATGTCGAAAAAATGTTTATTTTCCGCCCACTGTGGCGTAGCATAGGCACAACGCACTTTTGGTTAGTTCATGTTTAATGCTATCGTTGCATTTGAACATCTAGTTTAGCATCTAGTTTGCTGAGTCGCACACACATACACACATGTAATGCCAAATATTAGAAAATATCATTTAAATACTGTCACCAGCACATCGTTTAACTTGTTGCTACACATGTACTGATGAATTTTTCGCAGATCGTAGGCAGACGCAAGATTCTGTTGTTGTTGTTGTTGCTGAATCTGACGCGGTGCGTATTAATGTCGGTCATTTATAATGAAATTTTACCGTTTTAATTAGTTTTTCAGAGAGCGAGGCAACAACTATCCCGTCCTTGTTGGCAGCTTGCTAAGAAGGCAGAACCAACAGCTGTCAGAAATATAACGATCTTTTTTTAATACGATTTTCTTTAAATTTTTTAATTTAAATTCAAATCTCACTAATGGATTATTTAAATATTTCTATAATTGTTTTATGCTGGTATGTGTGAAATATAAGAAATTTACCTGAATTATTTTGACTTCTTTGGAATTAAAATAAAAATCCATTTTTTATTTGACTGTATAAAATTTGCATTTTATTTAAATTTTCGTAAAATTGCGGTGTTTTTTTTTATTTTATTTTCGTTTTGTATAATTTATAAAATATTTTAAATATCAATTTAATTTATAAACTTAAATATAAAAATTACAGCTAAGTTTTGAAAACAATGCCTTAATTTGTATTTATAAGCATGTGTGTTACTCTTTCTCTGGGTGTGTTCGTGTAGGTGTGTGAGTAAATTTCATAAAAAATAATACAGAATTTGTGGATAACATTAAATATGGCTACAATTGCAATTTAAAAAAACGCTCTCGCTTGCTCTGGCACGTTTGTCAAGCTACTGGGATTAAATTGCTTAAACTACACTAACAACAAACAGGTCTAAACTAAACGACAAGTCACGCTAAAAATTGCATGTGTAATTGTGTTTGTGTGTTATTTAACATTGATTTGTGTTCGTGTTTTTATTACATATCATTTGTAATAATCTTATAAAAAAACACTTATCAAAAAATAATATTTTTATTATTTTTGCTGAATAATTCTTTGTCGTTTTCTCTAAGTGTACAAAAGTATTGTCAATTCTTTTCGTTACATTTTTTTTTGGTATAATTAATTCCATAAATGGCATAATTCTTAAATTTATTTTTATTTAACTACTAACATTAAGTTTCACAAGAGGCGTCTCGATGTGTAGCAACAGTTTAAATGAATCTAACATGTTTATAAACATTACAAAAATCGCTATTTAAATTGTTGCTAAGTTTTGAACTACACGAGTTTCTAAACATTGTACACTGCTTCAACATACAAAAAACTTTTTCTTAGCAACATTTAGAATGCAACTTTCGGTCATCAGAACTACATTAAAAAGAAGCTTAAAGCTAAAAATTTAAATAAAAGCACGCATTACAACACGAAAATAACAAAGCTAATTCAAAACTATGTAGAACTTATTTGCACTAATTTAATTTGGAGCGAGCATTTTTACTATTTTCATGATTTGTGAGTTAAAATGTGAAAGAGGCATTTTTTTTTTTGCACTTTTCAAAATACTAAAAGCTATAAATCTTAATGTCGGCTCTTAATGTCGGCTAATAATTTAACTTCAAAGTCAACACTTGGATGTGGCATGATTGACGATGGTGCTTCCTCCTCCTCCACCACCACCCGATGTTTCCAAATGTTGCATCAATAATTGTTGTAAATTGACACGCAGTGCACGCTCTTCATTGATTTGCAGCTTCATTTGGCTCATATCTTGTTGCATTTGACGTATAGCGGTCCAGAGTTGACGCAAGGTCGGTGTCATGTCTTCGTTCTCCAAACCTAGATATTATGGCGGCGATAACGAAACACAACGAAACGAAAAAAATATGCCAAGAAAAAAAGAAAAAAGAAGAGAACAAAAACAAACAGTGGAATGGTGTTTTGTGGCAATAAATTGTAATTGTTGTAATTGCTAGAGTAATTCATATATATATATATATGGTGAAATGCTTAAACAAACCAATGCTAATGTAATAGTGAACTTTTAGAAAGAAACAATAAACATAAGAAAATCTATCTAAATACGACTACAAGTTGGTGTTCTATGTAAAAATTTAAGGAGACAACTAATTTTTCTTATTTATGCTTAAAAAATAAAACTAAACACTAAAATAATTACAAAATATTAAAAGAAAAAGACAGATCTCTAAATAAAAGTTACATAATTTTAAATATTTGAAATTTTTATAACAAGCTTAGATATGGTATCATTCATCAATCAGTCAATCAGTCAATGAATTAAAATTTATAAGCCTCTCACATGTTTTCAGGGCATATTTGAAAGCCATAAAGCCTTAAACATTAGCTTATCAAATAAACTTTGCAGCGATATGCGTAACATAGCTAGTTAAAAACACCGCATACATAAAAGCGTGGTTGGTTATAGATAAGAAAAATCTTTCCCTACAGCGCGCACATCACGTTCTTAGCAACATGTTGTTCTGTCGTTGAATTTGTGAAATTTCACTACTTTTCAAGTGTCATGTTCTTAGCAACATGTCGTTTTGTCCATAAAATAGATTTTATGTTGCCTTTATTAAGCGAAGTGACAGATGTACTATACACGACATTATTAACTGTAGCGAGATTAGTATATTAACTTTGCGAAGCTTTAATCGACTTACTTATTATTCAATAGCGTTAGTGTACACGAACGCAAACACAAACAGTACAGTATAACCCAAAAAGCGCGCTTCATTTACTTATTTGTCCCATTGTGGCGGGACAATTCTTATATTTTAAATACGATACTGAATATCCGGTTAAAATTAAGGTATGCTATTTGTATTAGTGTATATCATTCAAATTTATCATTTAAACTTGATATAATTTTTTTGGATTGATGTGTAGTGTGTATTTGAGCTTGCAGGCACATACTACAGTACCTGCGTTGATTTTATTTGCTACATGCACAACTCGTGTTAACCCTTTGAGGGGCACAGAATTCTTCTGGCCAAATTTTGAATATTGTATTTGTTTTCGGTGTCGCTGACTACGATTCCGGCTTCCGAATTCCTAAAATCAAAATGGCGGAATCTATATGACTACTTTTCGGCTACATTGTCGATTTCTTGCTCAGTAGGCAACAAATTGTATTCCCAAAGGTTTTTGGCTCGCTTATTACGATTCTGTTTTCAGAATTCCACAATTCAAAATGGTAACTTGGAAGTTGTTTTTTTTTTTTTTTTTGAAACTAGACATTTTTTATCTCTTTATTTTTTTATTTTTTTTTGGAAACTTGGAATCGTTTAAGCGACTCCGAGAAAACATCCAAGTAATAAATTTAAGATCAGCAACTCATTCTCACAAAAATTCCCATATGTACAGGCTCAATTATGGATTCGTCATCTTAAAATTTTTAAATAATAAAAAAGAAATTATGCTACAAGTGGTAAATATGGTGATTAATAGGATGATTGATAGTTTAGTCATTTAATTTATAACTTCGGTTTTGTTTCTTGGTAAAAATGGTACTACTCGATTCTTCATATTCAACGGCCAAGCCGAAGATAATACATTCTTTACTAGTTCTTTTTATAATAGAACAAGTAATTGTGTCATGTTCAAATAATATTAATTTCATCTACATATTCATCTATTTCAAAAGCTATTCAATAAAATTGAAAGCATTTCATAACTCAGAGTCCATGAACTATCATTGTCTAGATATTTTTATGTTCTCAAACCTTATGTTCTCAATCCTTCTTTGTTCTTCATGTTGTCTTGTTGTCAACATGATTGGCCTAGAGCTCAAAAAATTTGTTTTCAATATAAATAATGAAAAGCCGTATTCAAATATTAAGATTAAAAACATGTTTTCAAACTTTAAACGAATTTATCTCACACCTTTGTTTAAATAAGTTTTAAAAATGTTTAAAAAAAATATCGCCTATATATTAAAAACAATTTTTTTTTTTAATTTCAAAGATCAAAAATTATTTTTTGAATTCAGCTCATTGTGAAAATTGTGTAGCTTTAAAAATATTCGCTGCCTAATGCTAAGCTTCTTCTCTTACTTTGAATACTCATTTAAGCACTTTTTTAATTAAGCGGATATGAAATACATTCATTTAAAAAGCATTCTTCCCGATTAATAGCGGTTAAACAAACGACTTCATGTAAAAACTAGAGAGCTGCACAAGCATAACAAACAAACTTGCAAGCTATTTGCCGTGCTTTGAAGTACTTCATCGCTTCCGTAGTCCCATTTCAAAACAAGCAGTGCAAGTAAGAAAATGTTTTGATACGCACCTAAATACAGAACAAACAACATAACATCAAAACATAGAGCTACATTAGAAAACTTAAGTATATCCTAACTGGAGTAAAATATAAAAACATATTATGCACTACACCTATGCATTTTATATATTTTGAATTTTGCGGCCGACACAACTACGTGTGCGCCGTGAAAACCGATCTTTTTGGTCTATCTTGCTTCGTTTTCAATATATGAAGTTTTTTCTAATTTCCTAAGGATATCGTATCGACCTGTGCATCTCGAAATTGGGTCCCCTTTAAGAATACCGCAAAAATTGTTATTTTTGGCCAATTTTGCTTAGTTTTTTAAATAGGGCGTTTTTTCTTATTTTGTAGGGTTATTATATCGACCGACCCCTCTACTTGTGCGTCTCGAATTTGGGTACCCTTTAGGAAAACCGTAAAAACTATTATTTTTGGTCTATCTTACTTCGTTTTCTTATTATCTTAAGGTTAAATTATAGACCCTCTTTACAGGTGTGCCCCTAAGAAAACTGAAAACGATCGTTAAAAATTTTTCGATGCAGACGCATGGTACACTTGGTGTACTCGCTATGATTTCCCGTTGCTTTTATTTCAATGGCCCTCTATGTTTTGATATTTTACTTCATAATATTTACTTCATATATTTATAATACTTTGATATTTTACTTCATAACTCAAGCACTGCTTCGATACTAGCGAAAAACTTTCAAAATATGCAATGCTTGTTTTTTTGGCTTCGCTTCGGATGCTGTACTCAGTCGAGTACTCAGTCGAATACTAGTACAAGAATAGATGGTTTTGTGCAGCTCTTTAGTCAACACAACACATCACTTCTTAAAATATTATCCTCTTAAAAAACACAAAAATATTCATCAAAAATATTGTTTAAATTTATGTTTTATAAAAACTTTTTATTAACTTGCTTAAACAAAACTTATAAATAAGAACTATTAAGTATACAAATAACTACAATAATTTGGATGTTGCTGCAAATGAAAGACACCAAGTTTAGTTTTTTTTTTTAGGTTTTTAACTCATTTAAAATTTACACTTTAAACTTTAAGTTAGTTAACTCAAAGTTCATTTACTTCACTTTTGCATTCGGCATTTAAAGCAATGATGATTTTGTTTTTATTGTATTTTTATTTTTTATTTATTTTGATTACACGCTTCCTTAACTTATTGACTTAACTTGATGTAAACAGATAATAAAGTGCATCATTCACTATATTAAGTATGACTATTATTTATAGTTTATTTAGTATCTAGCTGCGTAAAATGCTATTAATTCTGATTCATGTCTTTGGTAAGTTGTTAGTTACACTTAAGTTAAAAGTAAAACACAGTGTTAAAAAAATATGATCATTGTATAAGTTAAGTTTCGTAGATAACAAAGTTAAGTTCATATAAATTATTTTATAACTTTAGATATACTTAGCTTCAAATTCAGGCATAAAAGTGTAAAAAATTGTAAATATCTCTAAACATTGTTTTTTAAAAAAAATGGCTACTTGTTCTTTAAGAGGCATAATGAAGCTATACTACCTTAAAATAACTTATAAAAATTAGCTTAGCTTAAGTTTGACTTTGCTCAATATTGATTTGTGTTCAGTGTTGCTTTATTGTCCACAACAGTTCAACACGTTAAAACAATGTTGTTTATTATAATTTAATAGTTAACTTTTAATAACTACAAATTAATATTTTATTTTTTTATTTCAAATAAGAAAACTTTACTAAATGAATTTCTTTGAGAGTAAAATGAAGACACGTGTGGAGTCTCAAAATAGTTTACTAACTTAAGCTACAGTGTTTGCTTCATTTTTGCTTAAACATGACTTTTGATCTTTTTAAACGCTATTACGTTTATGACGCTAATGCTTATAAAATTGAGTTCTTTTTTTAATTAAATTGGAACAAAAATAAACTAGAAATAAATATTTGATCGTATTTTTAATGTTATGAATAGACTTGAAAAAATGAGCAATAACTAAATTGGCTATTCCAGCCTTTGAAAGGGCTTTGACCGAGCTTCTTATATCAAATTGTGCTGTGCATGTTATTAAATGTTTATGCACAATTGATCGAGAACTGGACCTACTAGATTCATGCTGACTCCGAACGGCTAATGTGCATATTCTCAAGAAGTTATTATTTACTCGCTGAGGTTTGCTGTCTGCAGAAAGAAAAATTAATCGACCTATCGGAAAAATTATTTTTAAATGAAAAATTTGTCTGTGTCTGGTGGCAGATTGGAACCTCAAACCGCGCCGCTCGAAAATTTGCACCGAGTGGTTCATGCACTTTAATGCACTCGGGCACGGCCGCCACTATGAATAGATTTAAACTCTTTATTTTTGTCTACTTATATTTTTGTAATTTTTCTATTTTGGCGTTAACCATTATTTGCAGATTTAATTTTTAAAACGCATAAAGATGATGGTACTGAGTGGTAAAAAACAAGTTTTTTAAAAAAAAAACAAAATTTCCCATAAATGATAGTTAAAATATTAGCTCATCATGTTATTGGCCTTTGGTGTACTTTAAAGTACCCCTTCCCTTAAAACTGAATTACATAAAACATTGTTTTACGATTTACATAAAATATCATTTTTAAATTGCCCAAATTTTTCGTCATGTACCTTTTTAAAAAGTCTTTAATTAGTCAACTTTATGTCATACGTTACGAAATAACGTAACAAATTTTTCCACGTTTTATATAAATAATCTCACCTTTTACCTTTTTAAAAAGTCTTTAAATAGTCAACTTTATGTCATACGTTACGAAATAACGTAACACATTTTTTCACGTTTTATATAAAAAATTAATTATAGATTTCGTAAATTAATTTCAACGTATTTTTTGGGAAATATTCCTTTAAATATTCTCATTAAACGTAATAATTTCCAACGTAACATATTACGAAAAAATTTCAACCTAATACTTAAGAGTATAAATTTTTGACTTAAGATAAATACGTAGTAATGACAACGACAAAACAGAAAACTTAACAAAACGAGAAATAATTTATAAATAATAAATAAATTATTTTTTAAATCAATATAAACGTAAGAATAAAAGCGATATAAAGTTTGAAAAAAAAACGTAACATTAAGCATCAGCGGCAGCTTCAGCAAGCAGCAGCAGCGTTTTAGCAGCTCTTTCAAGGCATCCGAATTTTGGTTTTTTTTTTTTTTGTTTTCTTAAATTTGTATTTGCCTAAACTGCATTTTCATTCACTCAGTCAATCATTCATTCAATCAATCAATAAAAAACAATTCATTCAATCAATAGTTATTAATTTTTCGCCACTGCTTCATCACAAAATTACCGCAACACCATGTAGCTGAGTTCCGTTGACTATCCGCATCTGATCCAGTTGCCGAGCCCGCTGATCCGCCGCAGCCACCACCACCACCACTTGCACCATTTCTAAGCAAGCCGGCACCACAGCCACGGTGCACGCTATGCCGCCCTTCCGACACAGCCAAGTCGTTAGCATCGTCATCGCTGGCCAAGTGCGGCGTACTGCGTCGCAAAGCATTACTTTTCAGCCCATACAGCTGTCCATAGCCACTTGATCCTGTCTCAAATGAGCGATTAAGGCGACGGTCATAAAGTCCAGGTGCTGGCGGATAGCGTTCGGTTGACGGTTGCTCCTCAGAGCGATTGCGCATCAGCAGCGGCTGTTTGGGTGACGAATTTGCCGACAGCGAAGTTGTAGCCATAACGGATTGCGGCGCATTACGCTGATGCGTCTGATAAGTGTTTTTCATCATTTGTTTGTTCTTGCGTGGCATCAGCGGCGTCATGAAAATGTTATCATAACCCGAACCAAAGCCGCTCTTGAATCGATTGAGCGATTTGCGAGTGGCGCGTTCTTCAGAGAGTGCCCGAAAGTCTGCTGGAGTAGGTGAAAATTGAGCGGTTGCCACGCCAGCTCCGCCCGCCGTCCCACCCAGCGAGTAACGATAGCCACCACTGTTTAACGAAGACACAGATGTCGAATAGAGATTAAAATTGTTTGGACTCGCCTCACGCCAGATGTAGGATGAATTGAGGCTATTCGTGGAGTTGGGCGGAATGTGCGCAGATGCACTGGCACCGCCTAAAGGCGGCTGTGATTGTCCGCAGACGAAAGGTAGTTGCGGATTAGATGTGGAGAAATGTTTGCTTGTCTTCAGTTTTCCACCGCGTATAGGCAAGCAAGGTGTCCACGGCTGGAGGGCTATATTAAGTTAATAGAGTGGTAGAAAGAAAATGAAATAGAAGAAAAAACAAAACAAAAACAAGGCAGAGATAAATGAAAAGAAATGAGAATAGAACAGAGGAAAGAGAAGCAAAAAAAAAACAAAAGGGTGGGTGAAAAACGTAACAAACAAACGAAAGGTAAAACAGCACAAAAAAACAGCAAAAACACGGACGTTACAAAAACATTAACAGCAAAAGGAGCAGACAAATATAAAAGCAGCGTGTTTTAGATGGGGTGTGGGGGGCGAGAACACTTCAACTGTGATGCAAAAATCTTTTAAATTAAATTTGGAAAAATTTTGCGAAAAATTAAAAAAAAGAAATAATATGCATTATAGCTCAGTCCTAAAAGGTAAAAAAACTCACTACCTCAAAACTCATTTCTAAGTCAATTTTAGTTTTATGGCTCCAAAATTGAGTAGCAAGAGTGGTCAATTATTTGCTCAATTCGAATCTGTCGGATAACAAGTTTGCAAGAAAATTAGTCCACAACCTGACATTGCGTCCGAAGAACAAACAAAATTTGGAGTGAGCAAGAAAATTCTTGAAGGAGTTTGATAGGTTTAAAAAAACTTTGTTAAAATCGAAAGGTTTTTTATTTGCAACAAGAATCAAAAAGCAATTTTAAATATTCCTTTTTTTTACATTCATTTTAAATCAACCATTATCGAATCATCCGTTTTAATCATCTTGGGAATATCAAAACCAACTTTACTCGAACTTTTCAGGTACGTATGTAAATTTTTCAAAAATATTTCTCATCGACACGAAATCAGTGAAACATAAAAAATGGGTTATCAAATGAAAGAGAGCATTCTACATTTTTTGAAAACAAAAATTATTTTTTTTTTAATTTATCTGATCATTGAAAACAAAAATTATTTTTTTTTTTAAATTTATTGTAGAACATCTTTTCTATAAAAACGTTTGATGGTTCCAAGTCAAGATTGTGGATGAATGGACAGATTTTTTTTACCAAACAGACTAAACAGGCTTTTTAACTAAACAGTATGATCCTCGATCGCTTTCAGGATGTTTTTTCTGGGATTTGATTGTGGGAACTCGGGTAGCGCGCTTGACTGCCAACCCAGAGGCCACGGGATCGAATCCCGGCCAGACCATGGGCCTACGCTCTTACTTTTCATAAATTCTTTCCTCGTTTTGGATCAACTTAACTTGAAAAATTCATCAATATTTAACACTTAGTAGTTGTATTTAGTTGGTGGTAGAAAAATGTGTGGATGGGAGGGCCGAATAACTTTAATTGACGTAAAAGTAAAACACTTGCTTCAGATTCAAATTCACATATTAATTATACGGCTTTCCGCCGAACTAAGAATATTCTATACATGTTTGACTTTATTGTCCCTTCTTTCCCACTAATCCTTCATCCGATTTTCGAACCAAGGCAGACTTGACTGAATAGGTGTAACATCTGAAATGCTTGTTTAAAAAAAAAAAAAAAATAAAGGAATAAAGAGTAGTGTTCGTATAACGTATTCAAATTAGGGCGTTAATTAAGTTGATCTGTGTGCACATCTGTACCTGTGTGCAAGACCAATAAAAGAAATGGATGGACAAATTTTTATATTACTTAATTGTATTTACAAATTTTTAACATAGCGTAAGCGTGGATTGAAGGATTTTTTTGATAAAACCAAAAAAACAAAACAACGATAAAAGACAGCCATGACAGCCAGGCTTGAACGAAACAAAAACGAGGCAAAGAAAAACGGGGCAAAATGGGCAAAGCATCATAGTGTTAAGGTGGCTATTTTAAGTAGGAGCTAAACTATATGTTTATGCGATAGACATGATAGGCTCAAGGTATTGATAACAAAACAAGAAAGTAGAAAAACAAGTTTCATTTATTCGGCTTACAACTAAACTGCAAAAAATGTTTGTGCCAATTATTAAGAATTTCATTTATCAGGTGTTCAGACCAAAATTTAAGAAATTAAAAAAGGTCCCAAAAAGAAAACTACCTAAATTATGAAAATACTTTCGATACTAAAATAAAAAGTTTTTTGAAAACGTATTAAGCTGTTTAAAGGGTCAAAGAGAAAAAATTTCATTTACAAGTAAACAATGATAAAAATGAATAATTTAATTATTAAAAATTTAACAAATGATAATATATAAATAATTGTTATCAAATTATTAAAGCTAGATTAGAATTAAACTAAAATAAAGGTAGCCGTTTACAAACGTGAGATTTTTTAATGAGGTTTTGTTGTTACTCAAGTGTTTTTATGGATATTTAAGGTAGATAAATAACAAAATAAATAAATACATTTGTGAGTATAAAGCTTAAAAAGATTTTGTAACAGAACATTAGACCTTTTTTTCATCAAAAAATTAAAACTCTAAACATTTTAGCCTATGAAATTAATGGTACATTTTAAATCTTACTGTGCTAATTAAATAAAACATAAAACCTTCAATTGTTACAAATAAAAATTAATGCTATAGCTTAGAAATAGAAAATTGTTATAAATAAATCAACCAGTTTAAAGAAAAGCCTATGACAATGATTTTTTTTTTTTGTTTTTTAATTAGTGTTTTAATAACGAATTTAACGAAAAATATTAACAAAAAATTTTTCTTCTTTATATGAGTTTGGAATGTGTTAAACCTAGGAAAATTTCAAAATGCAGCAACCTTAAGTTAACGAATAGCAAAAGCATTTTCACATATATTTTAGCCATAGATAAAAAAACAAAAATGAAATTTTATAAAGTTAGCAAGAACGTGTTTGAGTCCTTTTTTAGAGGGTGTTTTATTCAAAACGTACTCGTTTAAATTTCAAGCAAATCACATTTAAAAAAGTAACAAATTTTTTTTCAAAACTAATGAAAAAATTAATATACAAAACTTACCCGAATGTATTGTGTTCCTGGCATTGCTCTGATAGGCCGAGCAATACGCTTCAAAAACGCGCAAAACCAATGCATCCTCCTCAAAGGTCGGCTGATTCTTGCGACCGCTACAGTAGCTGGACAAAGCGTTTGAGCTGCCGCCACCACCGCCGCTGCTTGTGGCATTCAAAAGATTAGGACGCAGCGGGGGCGCTGGACGCAAACTCGTTATACTCCAATTAACTGTTGGCAAGAAAATAGTTTTAAATATTTTGATATTTTCACTTAAATAATGTTAAACCTTTTATGTTTCCTGTCCTTGCGTTTGTTGCCATGTTTGCCACCGCCACCGCTGATCCCGTTATTGACGCTGTCTTCGAAATACTGTTCGATGTCAGGACTAAACTTGATTTGTGGCTTGGAACCGCTGCTGCCACCGGATGATTTGGTAGACTTTGTGGTGGTTGTTGATGATGAAGATGTTGTGGATGCTGAGTGTGCGTGAATTGGTTGTAGCTGAGGTGATGATTGAACGATAGGCTCCGTTTGTGTTGTGACTGATGCGAGTTGGAGATGACGCTGACTGCTGCTTGGCGTGACGACGACGTGCTCGGTGGATGGTTCAGCATTCCTATATTCGTTGGTGGTGACATCTAAAAATTCAAAAAAACATTTTACAAATTAGTGTTTTATTTAAAATAACCAAGAAATAAACATTAGATATATTTATTAGTAGAACAAGAATCATGATTAAAGGTGTTGCATGGTGAAAAAAGTCGAATTTGATGAGAGTAGCAACAGCATCCATATCAATTTTTGAGTTCAAGATCAATGATAAGCTGCAGCCACATTCGCATCGCATAACTAAAAGGCAATTAGTAAACACCTTGCTCTGCAGTTGGGATTTTTTCTCATTGGATTTTCTTCTTGAGAATGAAACAGCTAAAAGCGCAACAACAAGCAGCAAGCATGAGCAAGAGAGAGAGAGAAATTAAGAGATGCGTGGTGAGGTGAAAATGTTTTGTAATTTTTTTTTTCTTTTCGTTGTTGAATTTTGTTTGTTTTTGCATTTTTGTTAGATATTGTAAACGAAAAACTATGATGATCATAATGAAGTTGGCAAGCAAACTTAATTTAATTAATTTATATTTCTTACAATTATAAGAAGCTGCAGTATTTAACAAGGTATATGTGAAAGAATTGTTTATAATACAAATTAATTACTTCTGTACAGAGCAGCATTATTAAATTTTTAATTTGATATTTACAATTGAGACACCAAGATGCTGGTTTTAAGAATTTAAAGTATCAATTAACAAAAAAATTTTTAAATTGGAAGATTTAACAAAAGTGAACGATAACAAACATTAATGTACCGGATGGTTACACTGGAGATTGAATCGCGTTTTCGATACAATCAATATGTGTAGCAATCAGTACTATTTAAATATGTATGTTAATGTTAAATTACTTTAATTCTTTAATTTTAAAATTTCTTTAAAATTAAGTTCGAAATTATTTTTGCGACAAAAGTTTCTAATTTTACAATTTCGAAAATACTTTTCGAACTAAGAATATCAAAACAGTATTTTTAAAAATCGAAAAATATATTTTATTCACAATAAATTATTTAATATTGGAACAACTCCACTTTTGATTTATCTCAATATGAAAGTTTCTAGGTATTAAGAATATATTCTTTTATTTTAAAAAACTTAAGTTATTTTCTTTTGCTTTAAATTTAACTTTCGAACCATTTCGAAATGTTCGAAATTTTCAATATCATAATTTGGATTATGAATTTTGAATACGTTATTTGAAATTTCTTACTTCAACATTCTTTTAGTTCGAATTTATAAATTTTCTTAATCAAATGTTTTTATTTTAAATTCCGACATTTTATCAATTTTGATGTCAAAAAAATTCTTAATTTTAACAGAAAAACAATTACTTAAATTAAAAAAAAATTAAATAAAAATATATGCATATGTATGCATATTTAAAATTTTCGAATTAAGCTTTCAAATTTCTCTTTTGAAAAATTTTTTAAAAAAGAAACCCAACAGTTTTCAAATCGCTAAATTAAAATTTTCGATTTAATTAGAGCAAACATTTTTAAAATTAAAAATAAAATATTGAAAAATGGGCTTTCGAAATTTAAGGAAAATAAAATATTTACATTTTTATAATTAATTTTTATAATGTAATCATTTAAATTTTTTAAAATTCAAATTTCGTCAAAAGAAGAAATTTTAGAATTTCGAAAGATTCAAAGATCTCTAAAGAATTCATTAAGTACATTTTTTCGATTTTCGGGAAATGGATGCAAGTTTCGAATTTCTTGAGTTTCGCTGAAATGAAATTATAGTAACTTCGAAATTTTCTTACTTCTTATAATTTTGCAATTCAAAAGTAAGGGAATTTTAAAAAATATTTTAGTGTCAAAACTGAAGAATTTCGAAATAACCAAATTGGATAAAAGATATGAAAGTTTTTGGTGTAAGAATTGAATTGAATTCTTCTTTAAAATTTAATACATTTAACTAGAAAAAAATGCCGGTTTCAATATTCAAATATTTATAAAATTCAAATTTTATAAAATTCTAAATATGTAAAATTCTTAAATTTCGCAGTTTTCGAATATTCGGCTTGTAAATAATAATGAAAATTTTTGATGCCAAAAATTCTGTTTTACTTCTTGAATAAACATATATTTTGAATTTTCTGACTACAGACATTTTCACAATTCTTAACGTACTTTTTATTTTCATGCACTCCTTAATCATTTTATTTTTATCATTTTTCGTTTGAGACACTGATTGATCTTTAAACTCTTTCGAACAAAAATATTCTAAATTTTGAGAATAACTTTCGATTATAAGAATGTGCAGCTTAAAAGATTTGTGGTGAATTCTAGTAAATATGGTTAAATAAGCCAAAAATAACTTCGAAACTTGTCAATTTTTTTCGAAAAGTTTTCGCAATTAAAAATTTCATAATGCTTTTTTTTCATAATCGTCAATTGATACTTGGTTTTTTGTTTTTGGTGAAATTGCATTCGGCAAAGTTGAGTTAGCAAAACGAATTGAAAAACGCAAAATTTACAAAACAACAACGTGCAAAGACACACACACACACGCACGCACTCCATTTAAGGGAGCACGTTGCTTGATGCTTGCCTTCTGCCAGGGGCGCAACTTGGGCTGCTTCATCGTCCAACACATCGTCGACATCAGTTCTTTCGGCAGGTGCAATTGTTGCAGCTGCAGCACCACAACATATAGGACAGTCAAAAGAGCCAGATGGCGATACAGTAACTTTTGAGTTAAGTGACACGCGTCCTTTATTAGAAGCAACACCGCTTTCACCTTCGGGCACATGTTCTTGGTTACATAGCGGACAGCCTGTTAATGAAACCGATGAAGTTGTTGTAGTGGTGTAAGTTGTGCCTGTGGCAGCGCTGGCGGCGCTACACAACGAAGCACAATCTTGACAAACGGAACAATAGGTAGCACCCTCGCTGAAGCCACTGGCGCTTATGGAACAACGACAGGTGGAACACATGGAGCAATGTGATGAATCCTTGCTAAGCTGTGGAGTTGGTAAACTTCTGTTGTAGCTGCGCGCAATACCACGCACAACTTCAGCTGGCAGCTTTTCCTTCTTCCACCAATGCGCATACATGCCTGAACGAAACATACCACCAGAGGCCAATGAATCTGAGTCAGTTGCCGTTTGGGAAGTGGCTGCATTGGAATTTTCGGAGTTTGAGTTAATCACAGAATCTGTTTCGTTGGCTGCTGCGATATTGTTGAAGCTGGAACTGATGAAAATACTTTTGGTATTGATTTGCATTTGATTGGCAAGTGAGTTGGCAGGCATTGAGTTGGTATTTGGCGTAGAACTATTTTTTGGCGTTAAGGTAAGCTCAGCTGTTACTCTAGCACTATCTATGAGATCCTCCTGCGCTCCCTCAGGAGTAAGAAATTTTTCGCGAAACGTTCCGCAGATATCGAATCGCGTGAGATCAAATCGATTGCTATTCTGCCGCACATCAGTATCCAGTGCTTGTCCATCATGACTGTCAACTTCGCAATGCTCCATGTCGTTTTGGTGTTCATTATACAATGGATGTGGTGGATCAGGTGAGGTGATAGTGCAACTACCCGCCATGCCAGAGTCGCTTGAACGCGGACTGGGACACTGTGAGCTTTCACAACACTTACACTTGGAACTCGTTGTATCGGTGTGACCATGTCTACTTCTGTGAGGAGTGTCCAGGGACATGTCCTGATTGTCGCCAGCAGACATTTGCACATATTGGTAGCTTATGCAGCGCCGCATAGAGGCTGGTCGTTTGGCGTCATCGCCGCCGCTAGATCTAGCGGGTGAATTTTTCATTTTTGGTTCAATGCAAACCTCAGTTGTGGAGCTACTCTTCATCTCCTGCTCCGATTTACTCTGGAGTCTAGAATTCTCTTTATATGAGGAGAGTCGCTTGTCCGAATTTAGCGCGTGTCGTCTAAATGAACCTTCACCACGCTGGATACTGACGCGCTGCACTGCCTCTTCTAGTGAGACGGGCTGAAAAGATTGTAGCGCGACAACGGCATCACTTTCACTCAATCGACACTCTTCGTAATTGTAGAGCAGTTCGGCTTGCAGCTGATCGGGTGCTGTGCGACAAGCTGCTGGCAAATCCAATGAACTCGCATGCATCTCATCGTCATTGTTCAGGTCACATTCGAGCATCATGCTTTGATCCATGTTATCGACACTTTGCTGCATCATGTCATTGCGATCCTTCCAGGAGGGGACATAAACCTCCGTTGTTGATGAGCGATTAAAACGATTCCCCACAAAGATGTTCGGCAAGCTGTGACGCTCGGTTGGCGAGAGTGGAGGTTCAGCAATTTTCTGCTGCGCTGCTGTCTGTTTAATATTTGCATCATCTGCCATTTTCGACAGATTTTCACATGCTATGTATGCACCGCCAACACCAAAACGTCCATCATATATCGAAGATACTTGAGATGCTTCAGATTTTTGCTGTTTTAGCATTGAAGGTGTTACGGTGGCCACGGCCGAGCCCGTTCCAAGATCAAGATGTGCCGTTGAGGTATGAATAACACTTGACCCGCTTTGCTGCGAGGAGTTACGCGCCATAGCACGCACCGCCTTGGAACCAATAATAAGCGATTCTTTTTTGATGCCTACAATAGATGCGTGATCCTCAGAATTGTCGGAATCCAATTTGATCAAATTCACTGAAGACAAGCAAGCCGAACCATGATCAATGAATGTGCCCGCGGAAGCACAAGTCGATTCCCGTTTGTTAGCATAAAACTTAATGTATTCAAAAGGACTAGAATCACAATTGCCACCACCAAGCTCGTCCTCTTCTTCGCTCTCCGAATCAGTAGGCAGCTCAAAGGCATCTTGCCGTTCGAGTTCGGAGCGATCTGAACGTTCCGATGTGATTGAATAGTTGTCTTCGCCATGAGGAATTTGCGATTTACGCAACTTAACTGCTGCTTTGTGATGACGTTTCTTACGCAATGGAATGCGTTTCATGTTAATGCTTTGACGTGCTTGTGGATATAACAGCATCTTAACAATAGCCGGCTTTAACAAACCGTTGCGTACCTGCTTGGCAAAATGCGCACTAAGTTTAGTATAGGGCGCGGTGGGTGGATAATTGCTGGGCGGCAAGGTGACAATGTAGGCGTTGTTGCAGGCTGTGGATTTATTATTACTGTTGCTGTTGTTGTAGTAGGCACAGAGCGAGAAACGCGTGCAGTAGCCACGCGTATCTAGAATGTGTGGGTTCTAGAAGGTGCGTAAAATGGTTTTAAATTCGTACGAAGTTACGTTGGAAGGGAGTGGGGTTTGGAATATGAATGGTCAATGTGGCGTATGATAAATAATGAAAAGAAAATTTAAGTGAGTTAAAATAAATACATTTATCAGGGGAAGACAAAGAAGAAGAGTAAGTTAAAAGAGTGGTAATGTTAATGCTTATAAACAAAATTCGGATTTTTAGTTTCCTTTATCCCCACATTTGCTCACATCTAAAATTTTGAAAAATTTCAACTTTTTAATTTCGAACTTTTTTTTTCCTAAAAATATTTCTTATATTTGAAAAAATTATTACAGATATTTTGATATTTTCAATTTTCCAATTTTATTCGATTTTATTGATTAAACTAAATAAGAATGTTAATTTTTTTATGATGATCTTGAATTTTTAAATTTCCACACCATTGGAAATCAAAATTTTGCAATGTACCTTCAATCTTTAGTTTCGAATGACTTTAAATTTGGTAATAAATTGAATTTCGAAAATTTAACTCGAAATTTTTTTTTAACTTTGAAATGTTCGTATATTTGAAAAGAAGGATTTTTTTCCATTTCCTCAATTTAGTGATAAATTCAAACTTCAAAATCTTGGTTTTTTAAACAACATCTTCGATTATCTTTAGTTATTTGAAAAGCCAACATCTTCGAATTCCGAATTAGAGTAAATAGTAGAATAAAATCTATTCATTTTCGTTTTATACAATAATTTGAATAAAACATTGCTTTCAACTTACAAATTCCAAAGTTTTTTGTTTCGATATTTTGTCGGAATATTTTGATTCAAAATTTTCTAGTTCTAATTTCTTAAATTCGAAATTTATTTAAACTTTATGAAAAACAATTTAAATGACAGCATTTTTCAACATTTTTTAATGAACTTTCGAAAAATGCAATAATGAATGAATGAAAATTTTGAATATTTAACTTTAAGAATTAATAATTTTTTACCTTTTAACAATTGAATTTTGTTTTCAAATTTATTTGATTTCGACATCATTGACCTTTTGAATTAAAAGCTTTTTTAATATTCGAATTAAATTTAATATAACTTAAGTGTCTTCACTTTTGAAACTATTTTAATTCCAGAAATTACAAGATTTTATTCATTTCCAACTTCCAAAGCTCGGATTTTTGGTCAAAGTTTAAAGTTTTTCCAATTGCAAATATTCTTGTTTTGAAATTTTAATTTTCCTTTCTACATTTTTAATTTTTCTAGTTTCTACTATTTTGAAATAGCTTGAATTTTGAAAATATTCGTATATAAATATTTGTAAGTTCTTAAATTTCGACTTTATTTCCAAAATTTTTAGTAATTAAGAAGATTTAATTTAAATAATAGCAAAGGACTGAAAAAAATTTTACTTCAAAGCGATAACTTCTGTAACTTCTTCTAGTCTTCATTGATTTTGCAAATAAAAACACTAACTATTTCACACTTACATGTGCGGGTGGTTGTGGTGCATGTCCGCCGCTCATTGAAGAATTACTCAAATTGCTCAATTGGCGTTTGATGCCAATTGGCAGCGAGGGATTCGCAGATGTCAGAAGGTCAACCCATTTGTTTGCCTCATTAGGACCCTGACAAACGGCAACAATCCGCTCTATTAGCGGTCCGCTTATTTCGAATGCATTCTTAAAGGTTTCGCTATCTTCAAGACGATTCACATTGATATTCATTAATGGAAGCTTTCCCTGTCAGAGCGGAAGAAAAGGTTTTAAATATTTTTTTTCTTTTTTTCAGAAATTATGTCATAATTTGCAAACAACCTCATATATAAAGGCACTCATTCTTTGACTAACGCTGAGTATTAACAAGGTTTGTGGAAACAAAACGAAATAACGATCACGATGATCAGGACCCACTGCAACGCTGCCCATGTGGATGATATCGCCTAAAGAAGAATTAAAATTTATTTTTGTTTTTGGTACTAATGATATTAAAATTCCTAACATACCCAAAGAGCTTAATTCCTGACCCTGCCAGCCGCGCACAGGTCCCGTCAGCACTTGCAGTTCTAGTTCTTTTTGGCGTCGCGTAGCAGAACAGGTGGCCTGGCGAAGAAAACAACATGAAAATCAATTTTGTTTGCATAAAATTTATAAAAGCCAACCGCAATGTCCTTGTAGACTGCTACACTGCGTTGAGTATCACCACGATCCGGATGACTACTCTCCATATGTCGCTCAAGCTCCTGCAGCATAGCTGAGTATTTGTCAAGACGACGAAAGGGTTTCGAAAGTCCTGTTGTTAACACTAAGAGACCCGGCGTGGCAGCACCCTGACGCTCCATATATTTCTCCAGCTCATCTCTATGCAAGGAATATATTTTAATTATTGTATAATTTTTGTAAATTAACAGATTCACTTGTATTTGTCCAGAATAACAATAGCCTTCGGGTGTGCCGCACAGTAGGCTTGATGCACTTGCTTCATAAGTGGCGCTTTGTTAAGGAAAAGCTTACCCACACGATCGTTGCACTCTTCGATGTTGGACAGCAGTTCATCATGCGTGCGCACAATTTCAACAAAGTTGCATAACAGTTGCGCATATTCGTCTTGTGTGAGTCTGCATTAGTTCCAAAATAAAATATAATTAAATAGTGATGGTTTATAATAATGATAAATTAATAAAGAAAAAAAACACGTACAGCTGTGACTGTTGCAAGGGCTCGAGAAAGTTTTCCAACAGTCCCTGTATTTCGGCTACATGCGCACGTTCGGAATCGAGCAGATCCTTGAGTACAACCGAACGATATTCTTGTATCTCTTCGGGTGGACGTATTGTCTCCGAGATAGGCAGCGGCGCTTTATATTCATTAACATAGTTGCTGGGAAACCAGCCAGTCTTATCGTTAAGTGTTCCCTCCCACCAGCCACCTTCTTCCCGTTGTGTCACGGTGATGAGATCGCCTTTTTTAAAGCATAGCTCATCGTTGTTTCCACCTTTGAAGGAATATTCCGCTTGCACAATCAGTGGTTGATCCATTATCTGGGAGACTGTGTGGTTGTGGGTATGGGTGTGTATGTGGTTGTGGGTATGGGTGTGTGTGTGTGTTTGGTGTGTGTTGGCGTGTATGAGTGGGTGTCTTCCTCAGTGTTGGAGTAGCTGTTTGGAACAGCAATCTTAAGCTTTTCGCTATATTTGCTGAAATAAAGAGAGAAGAAAATATATGTAGAAAAAATTGTTAGTTGTTCAATAGTTTTTAGTTTGTTTACGAATTCAAAAAAATTTTTTTTATAAATAGCTAATTCCGACGTCAACCTTTATATTTATTTTATGCTAGTTTTTTATGCTTGAATTTTTGCTTGGAATCTTTCATTCATAATTAATGCTGGCCGCATTTTGTGATCCAAAAATGCTGTTGTTTGTTTATTGGAAAATTTCATGAGTTGCTATGTTAAAAAAATTTTCTAAATTTGTTTTTTTTATAAACTTTTTTCGTCTGAAATGAGCTACTCTAAAATTACCAAATTTAAGTTTTCTAAGAGCAGACGAGTTGATCTAGTTAAACATAGAATTCGAATTCGAAGCTTGTCAAAATAATTTTTGACTAATTAAAAGAAATGAGTTCGTTAACCCTTAAATAAATCACGCATCAAATTTGCGCTGAATTCGCAGAAATGTCAAATGCGAAGTGAGTGCCAATCCATCACTTGAAATAAAAAAAATCACTTATTTGCTTGAAAAATTCTTCGATGATCATGGTGAAAGACACATGATAGAAAATATCCCTGAAATAAAATTCTGTTCAATCAGATGGAAGAAAAATTTTGTGAATAAATGAATATTTTTAAATATGCTAGCCATACAACATATCTCCCGGATATATTTTCACTATTAACCCTATTACAAAAGTTTTCGAACTTCTTTTTCTACCAGGAGGAGAACGAAATTCTGCCATGAATAAAATTCTTCCATGAATACAATCCTCCCATGAATAAAATACTACCAAGAATCAATTTCCGCCATGAATACTTTTTTTTCTATGATTTCGCAATTTTAAAATTCGAAAATACGAAATTCCCACATAAAACCACATTCTTCTGTGAAAAAAAAACTTTATGAAAAACTTCTCCCATTGTTAAAATTTTCTCATTCACAATATTCTCCCATTTACAACATTCTCCCATTTACAACATTTTCCCATTTACAACATTCTCCCATTCATTCTCTCATAAATACAATAAAATCTCATCAAGATTCTTCATGAAGAAAATTATTCTGAAATAATTCTCTCATGAACAAAATTCTTTTATGAACACAATTTTCCATAAAGAAAATATTTCCGGAAAGAATAGGATAATTTGAAGAAAAGTTTGAGATAACTTGTCAGCTGTATTTGTTGTTGTACTGTTTTAGTGTTATTACCTAAAAATTCTCATTCCCTAAACGATTAAATATTACATCAACAAAATTCTTACACACGCAAATATTTCCCACAAGCAAAATTCGCCAATTTTATAACTTCTCTATGGATTAGTTTTCTGTCGATTATCAATATACCAATTCTACTATGAACAAAATTTTTCCATAAAGAAAATTCTCCCGGGCCCAAAAATATGAAAATTTTAAAAACAATTTCAGAAAACTATTCAAATCTTTTTGCCTGCCTAAGTTGTATTCCCTAAAAGTTCCTATATCCTTAACAATTTCACATTGAATCAACAAATTTCTTCCACAGACAAAATCTCTCATGTCCTAAATTCTCTAATCAACTCTCATCAACAAAATTCTCCAAGAACAAAATTCAAACATTGAAAAGATTCTCACATCGACAAAATTCTTCGATGGACAAAATTCTCCTATACAGAAAAATCTTGCGGGAGAAAATATATGAGAATTTAAACAAAATTTAAAAAAAGCTGTTCAACTACCATTGACTGTTTAAGTCCAATATCCAACTCACAACAAAGTTCGCCCATGGACAAAATTTTTATATTAACCGAATTCTACTATACAGAAAATTCTCACAGGAACAAAAAATTCTCCCATCGAAAACAGCAAATTACTCACATGGAAAAAAAATTGTCCAGGAAAATTTACATTGGGTTGGGCACTTTGGTTTGAATTCCCATCTCACACTTTTGTTCCTGGGAAGTTCATTATAGAAGAATGAATATTTTTGAACACTGAATTTTCTGGGTATATTTTTGGAATTATAATCCTTTTTAATTCGTTTATTGGAGGACGATCCTCACAAGGCAACGCGTAAGGTTCAGGGGGCACCTGAGAACAACTATCGCAAACAAAAAACTGACAATGATTTACGGATATGCACTTGGAACGTACAAACCCTAAATTTGGATGGTGCCTCTATCCAATTGATAGATATCTCGAAAAGATACAAATCTAATATCACTGCAATTCAAGAAATGCGATGCAAGAGAAAGGGTTGCTCACAACAAGCGTCCTATGATATTTAATACAGCGGTCATGCGGAGAAGCACGAGTTTGCATGCAGATTTGCAAACATACAGATGGTTGGCAAGAGACAACGACAACATGTCCTGCGATTCACACCTGTGAACGGACGACTTGCCATAATTCCTTTGAAGGGAAAATTATTTCGTCGCTCGTATGACTTAATAACATATCTTATTGTTCAGGAGCGCACTTATTCACTTTACGCTTATGTATTTTTAAGGGTAATATGTTAGATCGACTCAAAGTCATTTACGTCCTTTGGATTAACTGTGTTATTTATAGTTATAATAGCTTCTGACATGATGCAAGTGTTGGCATCTTTAACTCAATATCGCAAATAATGCTAGTTACATCAGTTAGTCATTAGAGCGACGATATGTGCACATACTCCGACAGAAGACAAAGACTATGAAACCAAAGAAAGCTTCTATGACCGGCATGAAGATTCCTTTCAACGCTGCCCCCGTTACAATATTAAAATAGTGCTTTTTAACTTCAACGCCAAGGTGGGAAAGGAAAACATCTTTGGCCCAACAGTTGAAAAGTTCAGCCTCTATGACAAGACCTCCATTAAGAGAATGATGTTGGTTGGAAGATTTTAGCATCAAAAAGATAAAGTTCTTTTATGTTTGTGAAATTTTTTGATCACCCATTTTTTTTTTTTTTTTTTTTTTTATTCCTCAAAAATATGAATCATCTTTAACTAAATAACAAAGCTCTAAGAGCAAAGCTTTGAAGCCTCGAGTTGAGGAGGTCAACCATAAATAAAATTTAAAATTCAAAGAGACTCCACAACATAATTTATGCTTTTAAAAACTTTCGAAGCAATTAAGACACAAGATTTTTATGAGTGGGGAACATTTAATTTTTAATTTACATGAAACTGTCAAAACTGGACAGCATGGCGATAAAATAAATGCGAGCATAAAATTAATTGTAATAGGTAGCTTCTATTCGCAGATCAAGTGGGCCAACGAGCACAATAAAGATCTCAAGAAGAATGAGTGTGGAAGACAAAAATTCAACCTTGACAAACTTGGAATCTTTGTTGAGCACATGCAACAATTTCCCTACAATTTTAAGTAAAAGCAATTTTGCAATCATCACAATGAAATTGTTTGCCACTTGCTCTTTATTTCTATTAGAAACAGATGTGTTCGCAAACACCCAAAAACAAAAATCAAAAAAGTCCACAAAAAATTCAAAGCAATGAGATTTTCTTTTTAAAATAATGATTTTTGGTAGTTATTAGAATGTTTGTTTTTTATTTTGAGCTTATAAATAATATTAATGGGCGGTGCTGCACATTTTAGAAGCAACATATTTTATATAAAAAAAAAAAATAGCAGCACTTTGTTAAAATGCTAAAAATAAGTTAAGAATTTTTGTAGCTTACGTAGCTTTAAGTTAAAAAATAATTTTTAAAGCAAATATTTTTTCATTTTAATTACGTCAATTTAACACGTTTTTCCCATTACTTCATCTAAAGTGAAAATTTTCAAATTCCAGTGTTAACTGCCAAAGTTTTGTTTTTTTTTTTTTTCTTAAATACAACACCCACCATAGAACGAACCATGCCTCAAGCATTGGCTGTTTATAATCTACTCAAAGTAATATAGTTATAAACATAAATAATTATGTCGTTAAAATATCGTCGTCACAGCGACACAGCAAAAACTTTCAATTTTTGTTGTTAAAAGTTCTAATGGCTTGAATAGGCGCAAACGGACGTTGTTGTTAAAATGAGTAAAGATATGTCATAAAACAAATTTTATTTCAACTGCAACTTGTTGGTGTTGGTGTTGTTGTTGCATTTGCATTTTTATTATTTTGCCCCAATTCGAACGTTGAATGCATTCATGTTACGCATACGTCCTGATGTACGTGTTCGGTGTAAAAGTAATAAAGTTGTAATTATGCGGCACAATAATTTCTTATTATTCATAACATTCACCAAAGTTTGATTTAAAAAAAAAAATTATTTATCCTCAAGGAAAAACATACAAATTTTATGTTTTACAGTTTTATAAATAAGCGTACAAATTCATAAAAACCGGATGGTGACGAGCTGTAAAATGTCGCCTGTCAACTTGAGGTAAAAACAAACATATTGTCATTAAATTGAAAGAGAAATTGACGCAAATAGCTGCCTTAGGGTCTGCGACTATTCGACAACAACACTTTAGAATGACACACATTTTGTGTGTATGTGTAAAACACTTCATTATGAAAATTGTTAATCTATTTAAAACAAATAAGAAAATTATGCTAGTAGAGTAAATATCCACCTGCAGTGCCGTACAACTAATTAGCAATGCAGCAACTGTGACTGGAAAATTCACTTTAAAATATTTCTCTTGAATACCTTCAAAACTTTTTACGAAGTGTTTGTCTACTTGAAGCTGTAATTTAATTGCAACCCGTCTTATTTGCATGCAAGGATTGGCAAATATCGAGGGTTAAATTGAAAAACAAGTTTTATAAGACCGTGCACATAATTAACACCGCTTTTGTTTTTTTAGATTCAAGGCACTGATTACAAGGCATTTGCATGGCGTTGACTCAGCTAAGTTTTGAGGAATTTCCATGTGCCCTTCAGCAAATGGTCACATTTCGTCGTTTAGGATTGAAATGTATTGGAACTGATCCATACGAAATTAAATTTTATGAATGTGCCCACCCCACGACATAGCATAATGCTTCCGCCACCATGTTTAAATGTGGAGCGAGTATACTTGTGGTCAAGTTCTATTCTTTAAAAAAAAATTAATTTAATAACGGTACTCTTTGACAACTTTCAATGCGTCCTTTAAGTTTTATGTTTTAATAAGCATCGTACGTAAAGTAACATCGTCAATCCAGGCTTTGACACCGTTCTTGGAGCTTCAGCTTTTTGGACCAAGACCGTTTTCGAACAACATTATCGTATGTGATTCACATTTTATCACCTGTTACCATACAATTCAAAAATGGCTCGATTTTTGTTTCGTTTCAACAGCGAATTGCATTCGGAAATTCGGTTCCGTTACATTTTTTGAAATTTCATTCATTCTTGCTTTGCAATAACTTTCAACACAATGTTGATGATCTGCGACATGTAACTTATGCTTATTTCCAAACTTAAAGAAATGGCTCCGCAAAAAAGAGAAGCAGATAAGTGGCTAAAATGATAAGTCGCTGATTTTTTTTTTTTTTTTTTCTTAATTATTCTTAGCGACAACTCAAATATCGAAGTTTTAAGAAACCAGGTTTGAATTTTTGATTTTATGTATGTGAAAGAGTGTAAAAATTACTCACAAATTTTTGTGATTACTTTTGGATGGACCAAACATCTAAATTGACTGTACACGCAAAGAAAAAAACGTTTATTGCCAGTTTGCCACAAACGAACTTCGTTTGTCGTGCTTGGGATCGTTATTTGCAAACGTTTCAACAGTTGTCATAATAATTGTTCAGTTGCAAGCAACGCGTCATTTAGTTGCAGGTAATTAATTTCGTTTGTCATATACGCGAATGATTTTTAAATTGCAGCAATTGAAAAATTGTTTTTCCCAACTGAAAACTTTGTTTGTTTTTCTCTTCGTTGAATACACACAACACTTATAGTTCAGAGTTACTTTATGCACAAACTGTTCTATACAGGCAAATTGGTAATTTGCCTAATACGCGGACAGAGATAGCAACAGAGGTGCGATGAATACAATCCATAAGAAGACGGACGGACATGGGAAGAAAGACAGTTAATATAATAAGTAATAATAATAATGACCGAAAAAGCTTGCGGTATATATATACATACATATAAGATAAATTTTTAAGTTGACAACTGAATATTCGTTTGTGGTTAATACAACTCGCAAACGAAGTGTAGTTGGCTAATTTTTCAGTTGTGGTGAACGAAAAATTTCTATGCGTGTATTATTCATTATTATTATTAATTTTTTAAAAAGAATATATTTTTAGATAATGATATGAAGACATAGACTTCCTTTAAGGTATAATATATGTGTAACAACCAAAAACAGGAGCTGTTTTCAAAACATTTTTTTAGATATAAGAAGTTATAATTTTTTTTTTTAAATTTATACAGGTTATTTTACATAAAAAAATACTTTATAAAAATATTTTTTATAAAATAAAAATAGAGGGCGCTGAAAATGATATTGAAAAAAATACATCCATAACGGTTCGATGGATATGGCCTTTCCAATATATCGGAAACAAAAAAATCAAATGACATTTTAAAGCATAGACCATATATTAAGCATCTCCCCTACGCAAGACTCCCGGGGTTTTTTTTTAATTATGGCGGAAGTTAAAGTAAAAAGCTTCAAAAACTAGATACATTTTCGCGCGCTTTTTTTGTTTATAAAAAAAAAATATATATATTTGAATTTAGGGGGATGCTTAAAAGAGAAAATAACGAACAAAATGCAAAAAAAATCGTTGAAATTGAACCAACAGATTTCGAGTTTTCTATCGAACCGTTTTAATGGAGTTTAGACATAGGTTAACGAAAACCGTTATAATTTCGGTTTTTTTTTAAATATCGATTTAAAATTGTGTATGTTTATTCTAAAAACTGTAAAGAACACATTAAACAAAAAAAATTTTTTTTTCGAAAAAAATTTACACGTATATAAAAACTTACAGCTTGAATAAATAATCGGCATAGTTTACACTTTTGAGTAATTTTTTTTTTTTTTAACGACCACATTAAAATTTAAAAAGAAAGGTTAACCCTTTTTTTAAAAGACATAAGAAAATTATAAATTAAATCAAAATCTGACATACGAGGGGTACCATTTATATTTCGGGAACTGGCAGCACTAATGTCAATAGCTTAAATCTGGCATCACCATAATAAAGTTTGACATTTATTAGCATAAATTTACTCACAACGTTTTGATGAACAAATACTATTTGTTTTGTTTACAGTGAGTTAAGAAAATCAATTTGTTCAAAAATTGGAAATTTCAAGAGGTTTTCGTTGGATTATTTTTCACAACTTTCGACGTGGATTATCTCAACAAGAATGTGTCGATGAATTGAGTTCCTTGTATGACGATAAAGCACCATAAAAAACCACAGTATATCGCTGGTATAGTGAATTCAATCGTGGTCGTAGTTCGGTCGCCGACGAATTCCGTGAAGGTCGTCCAAAATCGGTTGTTGTGCCAGAAAACATCGATGCAGTGCGTGAACTAATAATTCAAGGTCGTCATGTGCTATATCGTGAGAAAGAGATATCCTTGCACATTAGTTCCACTTCAATACATTCGATTTTGCATGAACACTGAACTGTATAAAAAATTTGCTCTTATTGGATACCTCATAATTTATCAATCGCTCAAAAAAAGTCTCGCGTCGATTGGTTGTGAGGAAATGATTAAAAAGTTCAATCGTGGTGCTTCAAAAGCCGTGTATAAAATCGTGACAGGTGACGAATCATGGGTATATGCGTATGAGCCGGAAAAAAAACAGCAATCCACCGTGTGGGTATTCCAAGACGAGAAAAATCCAAAAAAATTTGTTCACCCACGTAGCACTGCGAAGCAAATGGTCGGCTGTTTCTTCCACCGAATGGGTCATGTGGCCACCGTTCCGCTTGAGCAACGTAGGACGGTCAATTCTGAATGGTACACGACCATTTGTTTGCTGGAAGTCTTCAGAGAAATTCGCGAAACCAACCGCCAAAGACGAATCATTCTCCATCATGATAATGCGAGCTCTCACACATCTCCTCAAAAATGTGCATTTTTGAGCAGTCAAAACGTCGAATTGATGAGTCATCCTCCATTCAGTACTAATTTGGCACCCAATGACTTCTTCTTGTTCCCGAATATCAAAGGTAAACTGCTTGGTCAACGATTTACGAGCGCCGCAGAAGCAGTTGAAGCGTTCAAAAACCATGTTTTGGAGGTGTCTCAAGAGGAATGGAAAAACTGCTATGACAAATGGTTTCAACGAATGCAAAAGTGTACTGATCATCACGGGGAATATTTTGAAAAACATTAAAGCTATTTTCATTTGAAAATGTTTTTTATTATTTGCTATTCCCTAAATACAAATAGTACCCCTCGTATCTTCATTACTATTGAAAATAATTTTCTTTCTCATCAATAGAAATAAATGATTTTACTACTGCCGACAACATACATAGTTTACGTTGAAGCAGTCCATATGTATTAAAAAAATATAAAAATTTAAAAAAATATAACATCAAGCTGACTGACATACTTGCAAGCTTTCATATCGGTTTAATGTTTAAAAAACAAATTTCAGCCACCCTGCCAAAAAAGGATATAAAATAGAAAGAGACAAGCAGGAAAATTATTTCTTGCCATGTTTGTCGTCACCACACAAATTATGTGTTAAAAGAAAAAGCGTTCAACCTAAAGACCACGGGCGACAAATCATAGATAGAGACGAAATGTAAAGAGCGGCGGCTAAAGACACAAACAACATAAAATGGAAAACTATGGGCACTCAACTTCGCTCTAAACGTTCAAGCATACTCGTAGTAGACATGGGTAACGCAGCAAAATATGCTGCGCTGCTACAACAACCCCAGCGCAGTTTACTGTATCAGCGAAATGCGCTAACGCAATTGCGCCATGAAGCATTTTGAAATGCTATGATATCTGTATCATCAAGACCAGCGCAGGCTGTTTTTGATTTGGATAGCGCGATGCGTTATGTGGTCAATTTGTTGAATGCGCTGAGCTTTGTGGTGAAGTAGCAAGTTGGGCTAAGCGCATATTGTCTTCACTTATTAAACATAAATGAAATTAATTAGAAAATCCTGAAACAATTTATCTATCGAAAGACTCATGTTGCTTATGAATTCATTTTATTATTCAATTAATATGAAGTATTACTGAACATATAGCGTATTTTTAGCATTAACCAAAAATGAAAAAAATGTATACTTCAAGCATGACTGCATGCTGTTCAACGTGAGTATTAGATATCAAACAATATGTATGTACATACACATTTCTGGTATGCAAGACAAGTTGTAAGTTGGATGTTAGTTTCATTTCATGTTCCTTAAAAGCAATGAAAATCTATAGAAAAAACTGTACATGAAGCAATACAATTTCCTGCGATTTTGGGTAACTGCGCTATTTTTGAGCTTTTTTTTTAGCGCAAAACAAAAGTAGCGCTGCTTAACATATGAAAAAGATAAAAAAATTAAAATGTCATTAATTTTTCCAGGGACCGCAAATAACGATTATCGCTATCAATCAATCCTTTTATAACAATTATTTTTTTGTCGTCTTTTTCGATCAGAAATAAAAATTATTTTTGGTCGTTTTTTTTTCAATCAGAAAAAAACGTTATTTTTTTGTTATTTTTTCGATCGGAAATAAAAATCATTTTGTGATCGTTATTTTTTCGATCGGAAATAAAAATCATTTTGTGATCGTTATTTTTTTCGATCAGAAATAAAAGTTATTTTTTATCGTTATTTTTTTCGATCAGAAATAAAAATCATTTTGTGACTATTATTTTTTCGATCAGAAATAAAGGTTACTTTTGATCGATATTTTTTAGACCAGAAATAAAAATCAATCATTGATCGATATTTTTTCGATCAGATTAAAAAAATAATTTTTTGATCTATATTAAATCGATCAAAAAAGTAACATGCATATAAAGATATAAATTATAATAAAATGAAAACTTAAAAAAGCGCTATAACTCGAAAACAAAAGAAGATAGGAAAAAATAAAAGTGGTTTTGGCTTTTCTAAAGAGGGTGGGTGGCATCGAAATCTCGACGCACAGGTAGAGGGGTTGGTCGATATGATAACCTTAAAAATAAGAAAAAACGCCATATCTTGAAAACGAAACAAGATGGGGCACTACTTATATTTTGTACTTCTATTTTCTACTAATATTTTCTTTAGTGTTCTAGTACTATTCTCCATCAATATTTTCTACTACTATTTTTTGCAACCATTTCATGCTACCAGTTTGTCTACTAATCCTACTAATATTTTCTTGTCTAAGGTCTTATTCAAATTCTTGTCTTGGTCCTTATTCTTATCCTTGTCCTAATCCTTGGCCAAATCTTTGCCTTACCTAATCCTTTTCCAAGTACTAATCCAAATCCTTTTCCAAATCCATGTCTAAGATCTTGTCCTTATCTTCGTCAAAATCGTTGTTCAAATCCTTGTCTAAGACGACTAGCTAACTTGGTAACGTGGGTTCGAAGCAATAACTTCTTTATTTTAACTCAAAACAGTTTTATTTGTAAATATTGATTTGATTGAAATTTCAATCGATATTATTTCAATATTGAAATAATTTTTATTTCTGATTAGAAACACATAGATCATTGATTCATTTCTATTTCTGATCGAAAAAATAACGATCAGTAATAATTTTTATTGCTGATTGGAAAAAATTCCATTAAAAATAACTTTTATTTCTGCTTGAAAAAAATATCGATCAAGAAATGATTTTTATTTCTGATCGAAAAAATAACGATCACAAAATGATTTTTATTTCTAATCGAAAAAAATAACGATAACATATAATTTATATTTATGATTGAAAATATAACGATAAAATAAATAATTTTTATTTCAGATCGAAGAAATAAGGATCAAAAATAATTTCAATATATGATCGAAAAAAGAATCGATCACAAATAATTGAATCAAGATGATTTCTTTCTTAAAAATCATGAAAAATAAATCATGCCAAAAACGGAATCTCTGACTCACTAGCTTCATATTGCTATATTAAAAATTATTTTACATCTTTTTATATATGATCTTTTGATGTAAAAATAAAAAAATAACCGTTGTTTTCTATCCTTGAATTTTTCATATTTTTATTAAAATCATATTCAATAAAATAATAATGGCAGATAAAATAAATTCTGTTCATAAAATAACATGAAAATTTGTACTTCTATATTAAGTAGTGAATAAATTAATAGAAAAAAGTAAAAATATATAAACGAAAATACTTAAGATGCGTCATTTAGATTATAGTTAAAAAAAAGAACTTGAGATTGGTAACCTGGAAAAAAATGCTACGCTGCTACACTAACGCAAGCTCAGTTCACTGTAGCAGCGTAATACTTTAACGCAATTGCGTTATGAAGCAGTTTTAAATATTATGATACCTGTATTATCAACATGTTTATCTGCGCCAGCTGTTTTTGAATTGCGTTATGTGGGCAATTTCTTGAATGCAGTGAGTTTTTAGAGTGCGCTTCAAACAAAACTAAAACAACAAAGGATTCTGGCATTGCAGCAAGTTTAAAGTTGGATTCAAGTTTGTTTGTACTCTTAACATCGAACACGTTCGACAAATTTAAAAAACCATTGCGTGATCGGCAAAGCATCATCACAATCAAACACACTTCATATGCTTAACAGCATCTTCTTCGAGCTTGTTCGCTTCGAACATTTTATCTCCATGTTTAAGGCGACATAAAACTTGTGCAATTTTGGCTCGCTGCAAAAATATTTTCTCATTTTTCTTTAAGCGTCATTTGTATTATTGCGCTATTGCGTTACTTTTTTTAAAAGAAGTGAATTAGCGCAGTAACGCATTTAAGTGCTTCAACGCAATAGCGTAACGCAGCGCAGCGTTACCCATGTCTAACTCGTAGACGACAAAATGTTTGTCATGCAGAAAAACGCACAAAAAATAACACACAAACACACTTTATGCTTGTATGTAGAAGAAAGTAAAAATAATTAAAGAAAAAACATTGAAAATAATAAAAGCGACAAGACAAGGAATGACAGCTAAATTTAAGCATCAAAGTAATCAAGCGCAAAGTAAGGTGTTACTTATGGGAGGCGGCTGACTCAAATAAATACATAAAAATAAAATTAAAGAGACCTGGCAAAAAATTGAGAGTCCGTAAGAGGGTTAATAAAAAATCTAAACTCTAACATTTTTTTTTTTTTTTGGTTCAAGTATAAATTAAAATAAATGTAAAATCTATTATTTTAAATAATCGCAACAGCAGTTTCTGACAGCTAACTGACAGTAGCAACTAAAACAACAAACAGCTCAACAGTAATTTGTACAAATTATTGTTCAGTGTTCACGAAATTTCAAGTTCAGCGTGAACCTTGAAATTCCTGCCAATGACAAAAACAAACAAACAATTTTCTCAGCTACAACAGCTACAACAACAACTACAGCAAATCTACAAAAACAAAATCACAATAATACAAAAGAAAAGTCGCAAGAAATATTAGTGCAACAACCGCTACGTTTAGAAAATTTCAAATTCCTCAAATATAGCTCAGCTCACTTTAGCATCCACAATGCTCAAGAATACGTTCCACAAAACTTCAACGGTGCGTAGTGCAGCAAAAAATAGGCATTTCCGCTTGTTGTTTGTTGTTGTTTTTAATTTGACACTTAAATTTTTTCAAAAATTGTCACAAGGTCATTGTGGACAGACAGACACACAGCACAAGTCAGCACAAAGCCAAAAAATTTCAGTGGGAAGTTATTTGCACTTTTTTGTATTTTTTTTCAAAAATTTTTCCTTGCAAAATAATATTTTTTTATACAAATTTTAATACTTTTTCTTGAATGTTCTTTTTGAAATGCACAGTATTTTTAATATTTAGACGCAACGCGCAATTATGAAACTATTTGTATTTCGGACAATTTGCGCTATTTTTTATTTTTTCTCGCATAAAACTTAATTTTTTGGTATTTTATTATTAAAAAAAAAAATTGATTTCCTTGCTAGTTCATTTCACTGTCGCGTTCACTTGGCAAATGGCTCGATCGGCTGGTAGCAAGAATGTTCACAGCAAATGAGCGACAGACGGAATAAAACCATAAAAACGTACTTATTTTGAGCGCGAAGAGCGACGAGCGCACACCAGAAAAGCTCTTCGTGCTCGTGGTGTTCCTTGCGGAAAATTCATTGAACAAAATTGTTTGCTGCTATATTTATTTTTGTCAAAAGAATAAACAAGAATTTAAATTTTTTTTTTATTTGTTTTCCTTGCAATTAGTGTCGTTTACGACAATCGCCACTCTTGCTCCTGTTTTGTTTTTTTTTTGTTTTAGTTGTTTTGATTTTCCAAAGATCTTACGAGGTATTTATTTATATATATATATGTGTATGATAGCCATGTATGTGTGCATAACAAAAATAAAGCCATTTTTTGGTGACATGCCATTATTATGGGATTAGAAAAACCTGTTCAGAGGATTACTCATACTTTGAGTTGTACTATGTTAAGAGGCATGCTACAACAACAGAAAAAAAAATTAAAAAATCCAACAAATAATATTTCATTGCATTTTGTTTATCCGTTGCGTAGTTTAATTTTTTATTACTAGGTTCATTGAGAAAGAATTCGAACATAAATGTCTTTGAGTCGCATGCGACTAAATCACTATTGGATAAGAGTTCTGTTTTTTTCAAGAAAAATTTTTAAAAATATGGACTGACTATTGATTAATAGATCAGGGAACGGAAAGGCCTCGGAACCTGAGCTGGTATTTGAATTTCCGAAGCTCTCGCTTGTGAGCCTGAGACATTTCTTTGAGCATTTTCAAAATACTTTTAAAATGCTTACACTCGCGTGCTGGAGCTAGTAAACATTTTTCGAGGGCTCGCGCTAGCGAGCAGGAGCCCGAGACCAAGCTCTTTTTGGCTCGCTTAGTTTTTTATAAGCGTTGACTATACTGGCAAGAATTTTAACAAAATTATCTAGGTTATCTGTGTAATTATTTATCTTAACTAGCAAATTTCTGTAAAATTTTTTGACAAAAAAAAAAATAGCTCAGGCTCGTGAGTATAAAAAAATTTTAAAAAATTAGCTTAAGCTCGCGAGCTAAGAGCCAGAATCCTTAAAAGGAGTCACGAGCGAGCGAGCATTTCAGTTTCCGTAAATTAAATTTATCAACTAACAGTACACTAAGATAAAAAATACTAAATTTATCCAAAAACTTTTTAATTCATCCAAAAACGGAGTTAATTTTTTAATTTGAACCAATACCGCACTTGCATAAATCGAGCATGTAAATACTTAAAATTTATTTAAATAATTTTTTTAACCCTGGATAACCAATCATATTTCTGAGGTGGTATATTAAATACGTTTAAAGCTGTTAAAAATTAAAAACAATAGAAAATATCACTAGAAATCAAAAAACGTAAATAATAAATTAAATTAAATATAAAATAATACATATAAGTTAAATAATAAATAAAATTAAACAATAATAATAATTAATAAATTAAATAAAATTTAGATTAAATTATTTAATACTTAATTATTTATTTAATGTATATAAATAATTAATATTAAAATAAAATATTACAGTATTTAAACAGAATTAATAAAAACTAGTAAGAAATGATCTTTGACTGGGCCGAAGTTAAAATACCCCCACAAAGCCGAACCAAAGTATATTGAAAGTCTTAACCAATCAAAAAAATGTTTATTTCTAAAAACATTTTCGTCATAGTTTTAATAGAAAATATTCACTTTTGTTTTTGATAAAGTCATTTTATAGGGAACCAAAGTTTTCACGTGATTTGGTTTTTGTACACATAGTTCATTATATATATCAAAGTTCATATGCAAAATTGCAAGTCCATATATTAATTTTTGTGGAATTTAAGGTATAATATACGTGTAACAACCAAAAACAGGAGCTGTTTTCAAAAAAATTTTTTAGATATAAGAAGTTATTATTTTTTTTTAAATTTATACATGTTATTGTACATAAAACATACTTTATAAAAATATTTTTTTTTTAATACAGTTCTGGCTTTTATATAGAGGGCGCTGAAAATGGCATTGAAAAAAAGACATCCAAAACGGTTCGATGGATATGGCCTCCATGTATCGGAAACAAAAAATGAAATGACATTTTAAAATTTAAAGCATAGACCACATATTAAGCATCCCCCCTACTCAGGAAGAGTTTTTTTTTTAATTATGGCGGAAGTTGAAGTAAAAACTTCGAAAAATAGATACATTTTCGCGCGCTTTTTTGCTTATATAAAAAAAAAACAAAAAATAATAGATACTTCAATTTAGGGGAGATGCTTAAAGAACAAAATAACGAACAAAATGCAAAAAAAAATCATTGAAATTGAACCAATAGATTTTAAGTTATCTATCGAACTGTTTTAAAAAAACTAGTTTCGAGGAAATCGCGTTTAAAGTTTTTTATTTGTTGTATGGAGCTTAGACATAGGTTAGCGAAAACCGTTATAACTTCTGTTTTTTTTTAAATATCGATTTAAAAATGTGTACGTATATTCTTAAAACTCTAAATAACACATTAAACAAAAAAAAATGTTCCCATATTCCCATATTATACCTTATACCTTAAAGAGATTTTACCTTTTCGATGAAGTCACTTTGTATGGGAGGTAGGCCTGGTTTTTATCCGATTTGGTTGAATTTCATCTTTAGAGTGTATATTAAACATCAAAACTCATATGCAAAATTTCAAGTCCATATATTAATTTTTGTGGAATTCTAAGAGATTTTACCGGTTTGATAAAGTCACTTTTTATGGGAGGTAATCGTGGTTTTCATGTGATTTGGCTAATTTTTTAACTTGATCTTTATTTTTTATATACAAGCTTAAATATTGAATTTCGTGATGATAGATCCAAAATTACGGATGTAATCGTCTTGAAAAGAAGTGCGTTTTAGGGGAAAAATTGATTTTTAAGACTTTTTTCAAATTAAGTGGTTTTTCTTAGTGGCAGCTAGAAGCAGCAGATTTTTACAGAAACAGAAGGTAAAAGTACTATGTTTTATGATAGCTATAGCTTTTGACTTTAATAATGCTATATTTGCTAGATATTTTCTACAAAATTTTACTTAAATTTTCATTTCTTGAAAAATTTGCAGTCATGTTTTTACGATTTTTCTATTTTTATTTATTAATATTTTTTATTGTATTTTATAATAAATGAAATGCCGGTTAAGACATAAAAAAATCCAAGAAACAAAATCTTGAAATATTTTTTTGGGCTCGAAGTTATTCTTGTTTAAAAATGACTTTCTTTTGTTGGGTTCTATTGAGCTTATTTTTGTTAAAAATGTTTCAACTTTGACGAATTTTATAAAAAAAAACCATGCAATACATCAAGTTTCCAGTATCACATTCATAATATATGTTTTATAATCTGACGAATGAAATTATTTTTTTTATGAAATTAAAAAAAAAAACCCAAATGTCATCCTAAAATCGAAAAAAGCACACTGTGCGACGACCAGACTACCTACAGCGGACTTTCTATGTGTCTGGTAAGATGTTAAAACCATTAAAACTGTGCGACTATTGAGGTAACACTTTTTTATAGGTCCCAAGTAACATATAAAATTTAGCTGTTATACTATAACGAAAATATGATTACAATTTATTACAGTATATGGTTGTCTGGCAGGGGAGCAACTGTCATAAGTGGCCGGCAATGGATGACGAGATTTCTAAACTTATCCCGAAGAAAAAATTGAGCTTTATACTTTAACGAATTTAAGGTACTATTTTATACTTAACTACCTGTTAACTACCCAAGTAACCACAACCCAAACTCTATAGTCGCTGGTCGCTTCTATCTGTATAGTCTGGCCGTCGTGGGCTGTAGTAGTATTTAAAATGTTAACCAAAACCGTCTTCTTTTATTTGGATATCTTCACCATATTCATTCGATAATTAGTATTAAAGTCCATTGAATTCAATAGAATATGACCTCAAGAATACCTCGATAAAATATTTTCGATTTGTTGCTGAATTTATTTTAATCATCTGGATAAAATATCTTTAAAAAAGACGCAGGGTATTTATTGACAACTTGATTGAACTTGTAGGGATTTCCATTAAATTCTAAACTTGCCGAGTTTTATGAAGAGTCATGAATGAGTTGGCATTTTTTTTTTAACAGCAGCTATTTTTGGCTCGGAATTTTTTCAAGAAAATTATTACTATCGACTTTTCTATTGATTTCTGTTGTTCAAAATCAAAATATTTTCTAATACAATCTACATTATTATGCAAAAATATTCTTTTATCGATGATATTTTAGTGATTTTCTCTTAGCAAGATTATAAGCAAACTTTAACTTACGTTTCATCTTTATCTTCAACCTACAAATAAATATTTTTCATAATAATATGTTCATGAGGATCCACAATGTTATTATTATATCAGTTAAAGGTGGCCCACATTTCATTTTTACTATCAGGTCGTGTTTTTTTTTTTAAGGTTCAAAGTGTTAAAAACTATAAAAGCTGGTGAAGCCATCGTGTTGCGAAAAATAATTGCACTGTGCGACAAATTAAAGGTCATTTGAAATAACTGCAAAAATTCCAATGGTTTCTGAGAGCTCCCATAGAACATATTGTCCAAGGAATTTTTCTTGGTTAGCTCAAATAATCGATTTTTTTTTTAATATTTAAGGTTACAATGTCGATTTTTGATAGAAAGGCGGGTTTTTTGACGTGACGAAGTTACGTTGTACTGCTCAGGTTTCCAAAAAAGTTTAAAAAAGAATTTTTTAAAAATTCATCTGCGTTGCATTGAATTATTACTCGCTGAGTATAAGAGCTATGATTAAAAAAATGGTATAACCGTAAAGGTTAATTCTTTGACTTCATTATAAAAATAAAACAAAAATTCAAAACATCATCGGGTCGCAGGGGGAACTGTTTAAGCAACACAACTGAAAATTTGTTACATGGAATTCTTACTCGCTCAGTATTAGTGCTAGAATTAAAAAGACGATACGCCAATAAAGGCCTACTGTAAGCTCTCACAACAAAATTAGACAAAAAATTTCTGACATCATGGGGACGCTGAGAGAGCCGCTCAAAAATCGATAACGCAACATTCATGCAGCGGCGTTGCATTGAATTTTTACTCAATGAGTATATAACCTACGATAAAAGTTTAAAAAGGAAAATGAAGGTTTTATACATGGCTTTACGACAAAAATAAAAAAAAAAATTCCAGCGTCGTCAGGTTGTGAATATAGCAGCTTATGTAACAGAAATGTAATATCGTTGCATGGAATTATTACTCACTCAGAAGGAGTGCTACGGTAAATTTTATTTTACGACAGCATGGATGTGTTATTACGCTTCAAAGCTAAATTACAAAAAAAATTCTTGTTGTCATGATTTCAGGGATGCAATCACATAATGCAGTAAAAATGCTACAGCCATGAAAAAACGTTGCATGGATTTTTAACTCTGTGACTACTGGTGCAACGGTAAATTTTAAGGAACGAAAACGAAGGTGAGGTCTTCGAGCATATGACAAAAATAAAAAACAAAATTGACGGCGCGTCAAAGACACTTAGGGAACCGCCTAATGTGACGCATATGCATTACTTTTGCTGGATTAATTGAAATTAGAGCACAACCAATGGGGAAGCAAAAGAAAAGCTAAAAGAAAAGCACCAACTCCAAATCCACAACACCAACACCAACACCAACACCAACACCAACCTCAACACCAACACCAACACCAACATCAACATCAACATCAACATCAACATCGACATCAACATCAACATCAACATCAACATCAACATCAACATCAACATCAACATCAACATCAACATCAACATCAACATCAACATCAACATCAACATCAACATCAACATCAACATCAACATCAACATCAACATCAACATCAACATCAACATCAACATCAACATCAACATCAACATCAACATCAACATCAACATCAACATCAACATCAACATCAACATCAAAATCAACATCAACATCAACATCAACATCAACATCAACATCATCAACATCAACATCAACATCAACATCAACATCAACATCAACATCAACATCAACATCAACATCAACATCAACATCAACATCAACATCAACATCAACATCAACATCAACATCAACATCAACATCAACATCAACATGAACATGAACATCAACATCAACATCAACATCAACATCAACATCAACATCATCAACATTAACAACAACAACAAGAAACTTCGTCACGTCAAAACCTACGGGTGTGTCCACGGCACAGCCAACTCTTTTTATATTATGATGTCCTACAAAGTTATAGATAAGATGATAAAAATTTTTTTTATGGAAGTAATGAAAATGATATCGGCCAGAATTTCCGAGTTTGACTCAATTTTTAATTTAAAGGGGGTTTTTGCCCCCCTGTGTGAACACTAGAGAGCAATTTTCAAGAATTTTACTGAAAGTCTTAAATCAAAATTTTACTTAGTTTAGGAGTTAAAGGAAATTAGCTGCCGCCCCATTGTATAAAATGTGACCTTGAAAAAATCGGTTATTTGAACTAACCCAAAAAAATTCCTTGGCGATATGTTTTATGGACCAATGGCTATCAGAAACCATTGAAGTTTTTTCAGTTTTTCTTTGGTGTCGCACAGTGTTATTATTTAAATTGTGACTTCGCGAGTATTTAGTCTTCAAGAGTATGTTTTCATTTTACTTTCACGCATAATAATTTTGTCGCTCGTGTCTAGCTTCGGAATCTTTATATTTTTGTCATGTTTCTTTTTTATATTCAACTAAATTGATTAGATTTTCACACAGCATGCAATGAAATTAATTGCCTAAAAGTACTTCCGTTAAATGATTGCAATGCTGCTTTAATCATTTACCTCCGAACCGGCAACATCCGGTGTTGTAATTCTTATTGCTACTGCTGCAGCAACAGAGCTACAACAATTAAATGTTGCTGTCCGCTCATTTGATCAAGTTCAAAGATATACGAAGAAAAGCTTGCAAATTTAATTTGTAAACAATGACAACAATTAAGCTTTTTTTGTGAATTTGTTGTCATTCGGAGCAATTAAAGCAGATTTCAACAAAAATTTTAGGCAGCAACATGACAAAATAATTTGTCAGCCAACAACAAAACTCGCATCATTTGGTAACATTGAAAGATCAACGCCGCCACCGCTAACGGAAAACACACACAAATTCCAGCAATTAAATAATAACAACAAAAGCAACAACAACGAGCAAGCGAACGTCACCAAGCGTCGTCAGTGGGTGTCACATCGCAAAAAAGGTCACATTCACAATATTACAGGCGGTTGCAGTTGAGGTCGCGTGTATTTTGTGTGGGCGTGTGGATTGGGAACAACATAGCAGCGCATACTTTTTGGTGCTTGTTTTAAAACCACCACGTGCTGAAAACAACAGCGACAGATGTGATTTGGTTTTTGTTAAAATTGACTGTGCATTTTTTGAGAACTTGCCGCCTCTTACACATTATTTGCTTAAATTAATGACATGCATTTCTCAGAAGCGGCAACAGTTTTTTCGGCATTGCATTTCCGGAAGCTCGCCCAACAACTTTGACGACAAAGATTTCAAAGAGTTTCTACGTAAAAATGTCTATTTTAGTTATTGCGTTATTATCGATGAAACTTTTGATGACCGCGAATATCAGAAACGAAATTCTTGGCATCCATTTAAGAACGACAGCTGAAAGAGATTTAAGTGAAATGCAGTGAAATTCGGAATTGTTTTTTAGAAATGTTCGCATTTCATTTAGTTAATTTTTGTCATAATTTCAATATTTCAATTATTATGGGTTATTTGTGGGGGTTACGAATTTAACAACGTCATGATCTGGACAACATGTGTTTTCTCTGAAATTAGTTTTGACTTGAAATTTCAATCAAAATTAGATTTTATTGTCATCAAATGTCATCAAAACTTTTATTGTGGCAATAAAAATATTGATGTTGGCGTATTTTTATGTATTTTACGAAAAATATGGATATTTTTTGTTTGCATTTGTCTTAGATTTAGAAATATTCTTGTCAGAAGTATTTCGTATTTGATGATCATTGAATTACTTCATATCTTCTCATTTATTATTTACGTGATTTTAAAGGGAAAATAAAAGTTTAATATAATTCCGAAAATGACGAAAGACATGGTTTTTAAATTTAAGGTTATGATTGATCGAAAACCGAATATGTATATCGAAAACCGGCAAATATGGGACCGATTTAATCAGCGTTGCATCAAAGAAAAAAAATATACTTAGAAAAATTTAAATAAATTAAGTTTTGCTTCCCGATAAAATCGTGGGGGAGACTTATTACAAACATATAAATGATATCCCACTTATGCACTTTTGAAGTGCATTGAAAAGAGTCCTCTGCGCAATAAAAATGGTTCCTTCAGTTTTCAAAGGTTCTCTCTGGTATTTTTATAGTAAATTTTTTTCTGGTAAAATTTGGTACTTTTTGTCCCACTAAGTTCAAAATGATGGGGGAAAATAAGGTTTCCCTCTAAATTATCACAACTTTCATAAAATAAATAAGTCCTTTTTAAAAGTACACAGTTAATAAAATATAACTAGTACCAAACAATTTTTGCTTCTTATTCAAGAATCAAAACGTACTCAAAGTAGTACAAAAGTATGTTCTAATGCAACTCTAGATATGGGGCCAGACCACTTGAAAACCTTTGCAAGTTCACTCGGACCTATATGTTGGAAAAATGTTTGTATTTTGTATTTGTATTTGTATTTATTAGATAAAAAATGTTGACATTTAAGATTAATCTTTTACATGCCGCATGAACGTTGGCTTGTGTTTTCTTCACAATTTTCAAAAAAAGTCTAAAACTTTTGACAATTGCCTGCGTATTTGAGCTCAGATTGTAGCTTAGTTGACCCAATTGGTTTGGTTGGCTCAATTGGTTTATTTGGCTCAATTGGCTCAGTTATCTCAAATTAGCTCAATTGGCTCAGTTTAGTTGGCTCAATTGGCTCTGTTTTCTTAATTGACTCATTCGGTTCAATTGGCTTAACTTGCACTCGATCAGCAAACATCCTAATGCTCTTACTTTTGAGTACACGAATAGTTTCACTTAAATTTTGGAGTCAGAATTTCAATTCACCGGATCGAGTTCTCCTTTTCTTTATGGTATTTTTTTTTTAAACAAAAGCCATAATATGCCATATTTTGTGGTTAGTTCAGTAATACTTGGCTCACATTTACATTTCTGAAAGCACAATTGCTTTCCATTACAATAAACGAAAAATCGTTCAATTTAAACATTTGAACATCGAATCGTACCTAGATCGCAGCTTAGTTTGCTCAGTTGGCTCAATTGATTCGATTCACTTGATCCAATTGGTTGGGTTGCCTCAATTGGCTCAATTGGTTTATTTTACTTTCAACGATTAGTTCCATTTTTCTCCCGTTCTGAATTTTGTATTTTGTTACAAAAATTGAAGTTAAGAAGATCGAGTAACAGTTTCTTTATCGTATCCTTATTAAACATGAGTCAAAATATGCAATTTTTATTGTTAAGCTACAGAAAAGATTTTCGTTAATGTAACACTATTGATTTTTATGGTTGGCTTTTATCAACAATCAACATGACATTTTTTTTTTTTAATAAGTTTTTATATTTTTTCTTAAAGTTCAGAAAACGCTTTTTTCAGAACAAATTAAAATTTTTTAGCAATTCACCAACAACAACAACAACAACAACAACAACGAAAATACCCCAAGACATTTACTTGGCGATTGGCCAAAAACTTGCGACAAAGTTCTTTTCAGCTGATTTGTGCTCTTTGCTGCCGGCTTCTTAAGATAGCAGGCAGCAACAACAAAGAATAGCGACCAAAAACAACAACAGCGAAGACGATTTTAAATTGAAAACTGAACGACGTGCGATTTGCTCTGATTATATTTTAATATTTGAAAGTGTAGTGCTGAGATTTGTGTCGTGTGGCTCACTCGAACTGTGCGTCTATCCGTACGTCCGTCCGTCTGTATGTCTGCCGCTCCCTTCGTTTGTTTGTGCCACAAATTAAATATTGAAATGTACGCCGCCCTGTAGCTCACCCTGGCTGGGTGAGAAAACTGACAGAGAGCATGATTCAGAGTCGCAAGTTCACTGTTTTGTGAGAAGAAAAGTTTTATACAACTACCGCAAGTTCGACATTGTAATGTTCATCAAGAACAAACCAATAAAAAATTGTTTGAATTTTAAAAAGTTTATAGATAAAAATAGTTTCATCTGTTGGAAGCTTTTGGCCTTAAAACTTAAAGAGAAACTCTAAATGCAAAGTACATATGAATTACCTCAGAGATAAGCTTCAGAGTTCATAAACCTTTCATCAACTGAAGAATTCAGTAAAGAAACACAATGAATGCAGCTTCAACGCACAATGTTCATAATGCAGGCAGACCATGATGAAATAAAAACAAACAATGGAAACGCAACCTCAACAAAAGCTAAAGCAATAAAAATAATGGCAGCAATTTATAAAATATACAAAAATCAAGAGCAATGCGAAAAATAATTAATTCAATTTGCTGAAAACCACATGGAAATTATGAATGTCGAAGATATAAAGCATAAAATTTTAATTTGATTTCATTAAATAAAATTAGAGTAGCCACAGGCTGCACTGAACGCATTAAGGGACAACAATATAGGGTAGGCTAGAGTACACAACAAACCAAATCATCGATTATTATAACGAAAAAGAGTCTTCTACATTTAAATAATTTTTAAAACTTTTTCTAAACCAATTTTTAAACTCACAAGTGGCAACGCTACTGAAAACTACGAAATTGAGTTACATGTTTTTCTAGTGGTTAATTTATTCGACTCGCACTTTAGACATCAAATTTATTGCTCGCTTTTATTGAATTCAATGGGCCGATGAAGATCATCGCAGCGTCAAGAGATCCCCGTTGATCCTAAAAAAAACAAACCCAATGTTTGGACATTTTAAATTTGTCTGACGTTGATGAGAGCCCGCAGAAATTCAACAACAATTTGTTGTTTCTTTTCACTTACAACATTGTAGCTAGGCACAATAAATGATGCAGTTGTAAACACGTGTGCCATAAGACCAGCAACAGTGGCACCGTCAGTGGCACCAACGATCTACTGCATGGTAAAGTTTGTGTCGGAGCCAAGAGAAATGCGTTTGATTTATTCTACTGTGAAGCGATTTAATGTTAAGTGACGTGATTTCATTAGATTTGACTTTATGGGATGCTCGATATGTTTGAATGTTTGGCGGCTAAGATGGATACATAGATAGTAAGATAGATAGACTAAAAAACAATCGAGGACTAAAGTAACAATAAATAACGCAATAAATAAAAAATAAAGACTAAAGATTTTTCTGCATAGCTTTTGTTGTTGAAAAATAGATTTCAATCTGTTGACAACAAGTAAGACCGACGCGGCGCGTGTCAACAAAATTAGAATTTTTCAGTGGCTTTTATGCAAGAATATTTATTGAAATTTGTTTTCAAGAGAGCGAAATTTTTGTATGAACAAAATATGTGTGGTGAGAATGAAATAAAAAATAAAAATCAACAGATGACGAAAACATAATATTTGGCCTTAGCAATCACCTTTAAAATGACTGGTATAACTATTTTTACACGACGATGAAGCTGCGTAAGCAATGTAGTTTCAAATGGAAATGTAGTTGATATGGAATTATAACGCACTACATATAGGTGCTACGGTAAAAGTTATTACACTCTAGTAAAGGCTGGAGGCTTTAAGCCCTCGTGACAAAAGTAGACAAAAAATTCATGACGTCATGAGGCAGCGGATAGAGCCGCTACAAAATCGAAAACTTCAATCATGTAACGGCGTTGCATCAATTTATATTTATTTATTTATTTATTTATTTATTTATTTATTTATTTATTTATTTATTTATTTATTTATTTATTTATTTATTTATTTATTTATTTATTTATTTATTTATTTATTTATTTTATTTATTTATTGGCCAAGCAAGGAAATTAACTTATTCTAACAGGCTTTTAATTTTATTTTTTTTTTTATTTATTTTTGTTCTCTCCCCTTTCCTTGTTTTCGTGTTCGAAGATATGCAATTCGATGTGGGCGTAATCCGCCCACCTAAATGACATGAATTTAGGCAAGAAGAAGAGAACAGATAAAAGTAAAAGCTACTTACTTAAATACTAGTATAATTTATACATATTTAGTATTACAAAAGGAAAGAGGAGAGGGAAAGTAAATATAATGAAAGTTCAAAGATTGGGTTAATTAGGAAGAGAAAGAGACTTGGATAGAGATCGCTTGAATGATGATTTAGACATGGAAGGTGAGTAGTGGTCGGATATACTATTAAATTCTCTACAGCAACGGCTGATGGGTTCATTGCTTGCATATGCAGTATGATGCTGATATTCAGTTAACAGCCGAGTATGTCTAGTACGTCTTATAGGGTCATTGAGGGTAATCTTGTTAGAGATGTATTCGCAATTAGTTACACCGTTCTTCTTATTGATAGCGGCATCAAATTTAATAGGCTGAGTCTGTGTTGGGTTTGACACAAAAAAAAATTAAATTTAATAAGAATAAGATAAGGACAAAGGTTTGGATAAAGATTAGATAATCGGATAAGTATTAGGACAAAAATTTAGACAAGGATTGAGAAAGGGACTATAACAAGAATTGGGAAAGGAATAGAACACGGATTTGGAAAAACTAGGGATAAGATATAAGACAAAGATATGGAAAAGAAGTGGTGCAAGAATCAGGAAAGCGATGCGAACAAGGATAATGTCAGGAATTTAAGCATGGATTAAGGTGTAAATTTTTCGAAAAAATAAAAAAACTTTGACTGCAGATATTATAAAAGAATAATTTTGTCAAACTTCAAACTTTTAAATATTGGGTTGCGACAGTCTTGTTTGAAACGCAAAATAAAATTCAAAAATAATTAGAAGTTTGACAAGATACACATGTGGACAATAAAAGAAAAGGTGTGCTATATTTTTACACAAACGAACGTTAGTTTTATGGATTTAGTTATTTTATAATATATTTGACTTAAAAAAATAAAAAAACATCGTTTTTGTCAAAAAAAGCGTGTAAATAAAAATACTACAGGAACTTCAAATAAGAGATGTATAATTTTTAATAGAAATTGTTATTAGTACTTAGTAGTCGGTATATCCACCATTATTTTTTAGTACTGCATCGATTCTCTTAGGCATGGAGGTTATCAGCTTGCGACAAGTCTCTACTGGGATATTACATCAGGCTTTTTTCCATATTTGTCAATAATTAAGCTTTATTTTTGCAAGGTTGCTTAGAAATTTGTCGTTTAAGCTCATCCCAAAATTTCTCAATTGGGTTTTGATCAAGAGATTAATTTGGCCAATCAACAACTTTCAAATTTTGTTCTGTGAACCATGCTCTAACGAAGTTGGATGAATGTTTTGGATCATTATCTTGCTAAAACTTCCACAAAATAGGCATGTTCTCTTCAGCGTAAGGTAGCATGACACTCTCTTATAAATTCTTATAAACGAATCTTTCAATCCGGTGTATTGGACCTACCCCCTGCCACGAGAAGCAGCCCCACACCATTATGTTGCCGTGCTTCAGTTTTTTTTTTTGTAAATCTAACGTGGAATTCTTTGCCTTTGCGTCGAACATTCCTCTCAGCATCATTATCGAACAAATTTATTTTGGATCCATCACTCCACAGAATGTTTCGCCACTTCTTTACGCCTTCAGGACTGCTCCAGGCTTTATGTGCTAAAGCAAAAATTTGTCTTTTCGAGCTATCCTTCCGGGTAGTTTTGAATTCACCAATCTGCGACGCACTGTTCGGGAAGTGACAAAATTACCTGCTTCGGCTGCAATTGCCTTTCGACGACACGAAATGATCACGTTTAGCCATAGTTACAATGAGGTTATCCGCAATTGATGAGGTTTTCTTCGATGCTCCACGCCTCTCAACCATTTTTTTAGACTTTAGAGCATTTGTCACAAAGTTCTCAGATCTTCCTTATGATGTGACAATAAATTTGTAAGTGTGTCCTTGTTTGCGAAGCTCTTGCACAAGTCTTCTCTCTACGTGCTGCAGTGATGTCCACGACCCATCTATTACTTTTTTTTTTGAAACAAAAATAAACTTAAACTAAAATTTTTTTATTTAAAATAACATCAAATTACCTTAAAGTTTACTTTTTAAAATTTAATTAAGTTCGAAAATTTTTAATATTAATGGCAATGCACCTATTTTATTGTCCACACAAAATTGCTATCTAAACAAAGAAATTCGACGTATTTTTCGTCAGTTAGCATTTAAACTAACGGGAACATCTATTTTCGAATGAGAACAGTGCTGCGAATGAGTACATGTATATATTAACTTGCTCAGGATATGTTTTGAAGATTTCTAGCATTTTGTTTTAAGAGATAAAAATATAAAAGAATTAAAAGTATAGAAATACTAAAAAAAATTCATCAATAAATTTTAAGCACAACATATGCGAAGTACTGAATAGAATAACAAGCGATACAGTATATCCTTATGCCAAGGATATTAAGAAAATAATAGGCAAGTTTAAAGGAAACCAAGCTCGTAAATGTGTACAACGTAAAGGTGAGTCAGCAACAGCAACAGTTTTGCTACATTTATACTTCTTGCCACTTGACTGTTTGATACTCCCAAAGAATAGTGAAGAACAACAGAAGCAACAAAAACAACAACGACAAATAGCAAAAACAACAATAATAATAAAATAGGTTTCATTGTTTGTTGGCATGCCGCCGTATGGTTTGGTGCAGCATTTGCTGCATTGGAGCGACGCGAGGGCCTGTGGATGCTCCCGATGGATGCATAAACCACAAGTGTCCGCCAGCCAAGCAGCAAATTCTGTTGTTACTATTGTTGTTTTCGCTATTGTTAATGTTGTTGGCAGTTGATACAATGAAGGAATCAACTTTATTTTTGCATATTACAAGCTTGTTGTTATTTTTGCAACTTTGGCTTTATGCGACAAGAACAACAATACAAAGTATTCAACTCCAAGTTGAAAAATTGGCATAGAACAAGAATCTGTAGGCGAAGGCAAGACAGCATGAGAGAAAGCGGGAGTGTGTGGAAGAGGCGGTGGGTGGGTGGCTGCTTAAAAAAAAAGCGGTTGACAAATACAAACAATGCCCAAAGCGGTGACGCATCAATGCAGAAAATAAACAAACTGGCGTCAATTCAAGGAAAACCAAGACACCAAGACTCAAACAAGTGTGGACAGGAATAAGAAGCAAAAACTTCCGTTGATATAAACTGCACAGAATGCGAAATGAGTGTTCTCTCTATTTTTTTTTTTTTATTTTTGTGATAAGTTTTCAATATTACTTAAATGCTCCCCGCTAGAGGTAGAAATTTTTTCAATATTGAATTAAGTTAACTTTTTTATGGAATAGAAGCGACGATAAGAAACTTAGGGAGCGAGAAGGATTTAACTCAGTGGTATTAAATGTAGAACTTATTTGCAGCTATATTCTATGATAGAAAAAAGACTTAACAAATATTTCAAAAATGTTTTACACAAAATACGAGAAAACGAACAATATTAAAATTTGAATTCGATGAACAAAATTATCAACTGTAACAATCTGCTTTAAAATTAGTTCATGAATAAAAAAAGCTCAAGCCTGTGTTAGATAACACGGGCGCATAGGTCAGACGTAGAATACGTTAGTCATTAACAGCCTTATTCAATAGATTTCCTTAAACAACCTTTAAACGCTTGTTTAGTTACGCACTGTTTAAGGCTTTACGCAACTTCTATGCAACCTTGCTAACATTGTTATTCGTAAACATTTTTTCATTTTCTGCTTAAGCCCAGCGGAAAGAAACTTTCCATATGGAACGCATTGAGTTTTTGACAGCGAAAAGGTAGCGGAATTTTTTTTTCGCTACTTAGTACGCTGTAGAGGTGAAAAATTTGTTCAATGCTAGCAAGTACAACTACCATGTGGAGAGTTGAAATGTCTAAATTTCGCTGTCGATTATATGTCCGGGCATTTAATTGGCACCAGAATTTTGACATTTCAATAAGAAAACAGTTCGACATCGCTTTACGCAACACTCGATAATCGCAATACTCAAAAATTTACATTGTTGACTCAGTAAACGCAACTTAAAAAAAAATGCACAATTATCGCAACTTCCATTTGCGTACACTTCCATAAACTTTTATATTATTTACTTTGAGTTCTTATTTTCTTGTAAAATACATTTTTGATGTACGAAAAATCTCTTAAAACTATATTTAAGGAAACAAAGTGCATATCTTAATACATAAAACCACAATATCTAGGATTCAGAGCCATAAAGCTTTATGTTTAGAAGTTGAATTGCGTTTCTTCAACATTAACTACGTCAACTGAACGAATTTCTATTAGTTGGATTGAGCTAGGTCGTACTGTAGTTGCTTTTTTCTCCACACAAACATTTTTGGCTCTACACTAATATTTCGGGTGTAGAATTATATGCCAAGAAATTTTCGTTTCTACAGCATACTAGGCTTTTTGATTGTAAGGTTTGTGTCTGAACTATAGAAAATCTCTACAAAAATTAAGAATTCCTATGGATTTACAATGGCCGCCGCATAAAAAAATGCTGCAAAAGGCGCATATGGAGCATGTCTTTGATATTAAAAGAAAAGACAAACAAAAATCATGGTTGTATTTATCATGGTTGTCGTTCCATGAACCAACAAGACAAGATCAAGCAATCAGCAGTGCGAGAAAAAAGTATTTTTTTCGTGCCACGTCATCGGTCACAAAAAAAGCTATATTGCATACGTTTTTCATGCAAAACATGTGAAAACTCAAATAAAAGTGGAAAATTATAAAATTAACAAGTTTAATTCTCGAAAAAAGTGTTTGAATACTTTGTTTGTTTATATTTTCATACAGTAACGAAATTTAAAGTATGTTTTTTTTGCTGTTGCAATTATTGCACGTCGCTGCAGCACACTTCATTTTTATAAAAAACACAAAAAATTGCTGAATTATAAACACTAATAATTCTTTAAAACTTGAAGAAATAATTTTTCACATATAATCGCTACACGTAAACAAAACAATTTGTGACCGATGACGTCAGAACTACCAGCTTTGTTTTGTTTACAATATGGCGGCTCTTTTCTTTGCATGATCTTTATTTCTTGGTTCATGTTGTCGTTCGCTACTTGGTCATTATACTTCTTCTCTTTCTCACACTGGTTCTGTGATGAACACACAGATAATCGTACTGCTCTTACAAATGATGTTATAATACATAAAATACAAAGCATATGAAAATTAATACAAAATTTGGAGGAGTTAAATTTTGATTTACTTATAGAATCAAAAAAATTATATGTAGCAATATGAGTATTTAATTACAAATCAAAAGAAGACATATTAAATATGTTACGACCATACTTGAATTTTCTTCAATGCATGCATAAAGTAATAAAAACTTATAATGAAAGTGACAAACATTTTCTCAAAATTTTGTGCTCCAGATTAACACCCCCGTATAACGTATTCTACGTTAAAATAGGTTTTCGAAACAATAAAATAGCTCTAAGAATTCATAATTTGCAAGTCAATATTAATATTTGGTTGATATGTGGTTTTGTGAAGAACGTAATAGTAAAATCGCTTTTCAAAGTTTTTTTTTTTTTTTTTAATAAATTTGCAATATTGATTTGATCGAATCATCCCTTAAGGAAAAATTGTAGATTTCCATACGGAAATTATGGGGAAACATCCCTTAATAATGCATGTGGAAATAGTAGCAATGAAGTGATGGGTAAACATTCGTCATCGTTTCTTTTGGAAACTTATGGGAAGTTTTAAACTAATGTTGTTCCCAAACCACTTCCTTAATAATGCATGTGGAAATAATAGCAATGCGTAAATGTTGTAATGTTTCCAACTCGCTTCTTTAGGAATGCATGTGAAAACATATTAGTTTTTCCTAGCCTCTTATTTCAATTTTGAATTTATTTCTAATAAAAGAAAGAAAGAAAGGAAGAAAGGAAGAAAGGAATGTTTCCATATTAATTTTTAACACAGCGGAGAGGTAAAATGACAATTGTAAAAAAGAAATTGAGTGTCCAACGAAAGGGAAGAATGCTTCCTACATTACATGGATGTTTTCTGTTTATATCCGGAAATGTTTCCATTTCCTAGAGGGATATGTATACATGCATTTAAATAATTCTTTAAGCTTCAAATTGTTCTCTTTGAATATGTAGGTTTTTCTAACCAAAATCTCTTAATTAATGTAAAAAAACCTTAGAACACTGAAAGAAGATAAAAAGTTGAAATGTCAAAAGTTGAAATGAGAGCAGCTTCAAAAACGTGACTGCCGCTAGCTGAGTGACCGACATGCATCGTCTAAACACATATCACTTCAAATGCAAACCTGAGCAATAAATGGTATCTTCATACTGCACGTAAACAAATAACTCAATAGATTTAAGAACATAGGTCTGTATTTGACTGATAAAACTTACCATAAAATTTGTAAAATTTCCAAAACTCTATCTTGCTGTTGTTGTCTAAAAAATTTAAGTTTGGAGACGGCTGTATTTCTTAAATTTGATTTATTTTATTGAATTTAATTGTTCTTTTTTTTGCAATCCTTACAGTTTTCCCATTTAAAAATTTGTTTAACTTTTGATTTGTTGCTATTAATGTATAATTCTTAAAATAAACGCGCAGCAGAACGAATTTTTTATTTATTTTTCGTTTGTTTTTCTGCTGCTTCTATTTTCAACACTAGCGGTGGCAGCGACGACAACAACGACGACTACTTCAACGCTGACGTCGCCGAAAGCAGCAGTAGCTATTTTTCACTCACTATTTTTTCAATTTAATTTTCACAGGGCTTTCTTCGACAAAATGCACAAATTTCCGCAATCTTTTATTAAGTGATGTCAAAACTTTATCGTTGTATATTTTTTGTTGATTTAATTAAGTTTTTATTGCGAGAATAGTATTAAAAACTGCGATAGAGATTTAAGCAAAACGGAAAAACAACACTAATAACACATATTACGACGATTACACTTCAAACAATCACTGCGATTCGATGACTCCCACAAGTTGACAGCTCGCTGTGTTTTTTCAATAACCAACAAAGTGGTGACATTCGAAGGCGTCACGTTGGCAGCAATGAAAAAGCGTTGCCACTGGTATGAACAAAATTTTGCAATATTTTACTGCTGTATTCATAAAAAATTATGAACCTCTTTTATTAACTTAAAATTAAAATTTAAAGCTTATGGTTGGATACAGCTTTGGCAGCATAGGCCGAAAGCTTAACTTAAAACTACGATACGTATAAATTCTATTTGTATTTATATTTAAGGTAAATGAGTAGAAATTATTCGAGATAGTTTAATATTTACATGCTTTCGAATAGTGATATATAAGATCAATGCAATAGTGAAGCTATTTTTTAGTGATATACTATAAGTTGTTTCACTTGCTTATATAAGTTTGTATAGTTCTGTGGTTTTAAGAAATTTAAATACTTTTACTATATTATCTAGATTAGGTGAAGATATAAGTGACGAATGGTCTTTGTTTTGGAAAATTTGTATTCTTGAGATATGGAATTTCGGACAATTTGTTAGGAGGTGAGAGAGGGTTATTGGAGTTGTAAGGTTGCAAAAAGTACAGGAAGGGGGAGTGCTATTAGTCATTAAGTGTTGGTGAGTTATTTTAGTGTGTCCGAGACGCAGGTGTTCAAATTTAAATTTGTCGCTTTAAGAAAGGTTTTTGTTTGTGAAATGTATTTCTTTTCCAGTTGTTTTTTTAGGATTGATCAACCAATCAGAAGTTGAGTCCCAAAGATGTATGTGCTTGGCTTTGAAATTATTTTTTAAAAAAAAGTGTTAAGTCGCTTGCATTGTAATTGTTTGTCGAAATTAGTGGAGCTTGATTATCGTCCTTGGCTGACTGATCAGCAAATTCGTTGTCTACCATTGAGGCATATCTTGGAGTCCATATAATTTTAATTTTAGGGAAATAATTAGAAAGAGCATTTCTTATGAGTAATGGGTAGTATTCGTAGTTGTTAACGTTGGCAATGGCATCTACTAACGAAAGTTAATCGGTGCATACTGCAGAGTTTGAATTTGTTTTTACGGCGAATTGCATCACTTCGTGAATAGCAATAATTTTTGCAGTATAAATTGAGCTATAAGTAGGAAGATTTGAAATCTTAATGATTTGGTTGGTAGTAGTTACACTGAAACTGATTTTATTATCTATAGTAGAGCCGTCCGTATAAATAAAAGAGTAGTTCGAGAGTTTATCTTCGATTTCGGTGTTGGATTTGGTGAATTTCTTCAAGGTGTAATTGAAATTTTGGTATCTGAGCACAAATTTTGTCAAAAATATATCAAATTATTTCAAAATATATCAAACGTCAAAAAATACTTGAAAATGTTTGTTATAAATGAGGATTTTAAAATGGCTGAAACGTGCTTTAAACCCTCCATAAATCTATTTTAAATTATTTGTTCTAATTTGAGCACAAATTTTGTCAAAAATAATTAAAAATATTTTAAACATATGGAAATATGTTAAAAAATTCAAAATGTATAAAAATTAAAAAAAAAGAATATAAAGACAGAAAATTTCTAAAAAAATTTAAAAATATTTACAAAAAATATAATAAAATGGCAATTTTTTCAGTGTAGAGGGTAGCTTGAAAAACTTTTGATGTTTAAATATCAAAATGTTGACGGAATTGTGACAAATAAATAAAGTCACTGAATTTATCTAATACTCAAACCATTATTGACACTTTTCCCACTTCAAATCGTAAGTGTTCATATTTTAACTGCAAAGCAGCTACAACATGTTTATGAATAACAAAATTTTAAAAGACTTTGTAATTTTAAAAAAGCTTTTTAACTATTGAACGTTTAAAGATATTTTAAGATAATTTTATGAATACCTGTTCGTGTTTTCTTTTTTCAAAAAATTTCAAATTTTTCTGCCCTCATAGAATACTGGCACGACTACGATTTCCGGAGCGCAGTAATTTAAAAGATTTTTCTAGCAGAGAACAAATTAAAGAAATAGTTATCGATTTTAAAATGTTCATTAAAATTTATTACAAATAAAATATCATACAAAATCTGAAAGCGAAAATTGATATGTAAAGCCGATGAAGTTGTTGTTGTTGCTTTGCATTGATTTTGACAATTGTGGGTACTGAGAAGAGAGCACAATCAGCCCCGAGACAACCTTATTAATTCAACCGTGGCATGATACAATTATACAAGGTAGGAGTGACAGTTTATTCGTCTTATTCCAAATGTCAAAAATGAAAGAGCGAATGAAGTACAAAAGAAAATAGAAAATAAAATATACAGGCAAATGACAGTCGGTGCAGGACACTGCTGAGAAAATAGCCAGTTGTCACTCCTACCTTGTATAATTGTATCATGAACCGTGGTCTCTACCATGATTCGATTACACAAGGTTGTCCAGATATTTGACATATCCTCATTTTATGTAAACACAAATGTTCTTACACTGTTAAAACAATGACAACCATAATAAATAAGGTAAACTCGCGACTGAAACCCAAGTCAGAATTTTCAGAAAAACAGCGAATTACGAACAATATCAAAAAGAAGCATAACATTATTTTTGTTGATTTTGATATTTCCGACTCAGAGTGAGATAATTTTCCGCCTCGAGACTACCTTTTTTATTCTACCATGGATCTTGTGATATAAATAAAAAAAGTTGTTTCAAGATTTCGATATGTAGTTTTTTTTTAATTGTAGCTTATCAATATTTAATTGATTCATGGAAATAAAAAAAAAGTATGTGGCACAACTTGGCTTGTATATAGTTTGAGTCATGGTATAATAATACAAGGTAGCATTGACAGTTGCTTGGGAAATCATATACTGTCAAAAAATATACTCAAAAAGAGAGCGCTCACAATCCGCCATTGAAAACACAAGCAATGTTGAAAACGTTGAAGTGAAAAAAAACAACAACCACAGCAGCTGCTGATGTATTTCCACAAAAAGCTGTTTTTGACAATTTATGCTTTCCTGTTGAAGAGAAAATAAGCAGTTGTCAATGCTACCATGCATGAACCAACAAGAAAAGATCAAGCAATCAGCAGTGCGAGAAAAAAGTATTTTTTCGTGCCACGTCATCGGTCACAAAAAAAGCTTTATTGCATACGTTTTTCATGCAAAACATGTGAAAACTTAAATAAAAGTGTAAAATTATAAAATTAACAAGTTTAATTCTTGTGAAGTGTTTGAATACTTTGTTTGTTTATATTTTCATGCAGTAACGAAATTTAAAGTAATTTTTTATTTTTGCTGTTGCAATTATTGCACGTCGCTACAGTACACTTCATTTTTATAAAAAACACAAAAAATTACTGAATTATAAATACTAATAATTCTTTAAAACTTCAAGAAATAATTTTTCACATATAATCGCTACACGTAAACAAAACAATTTGTGACCGATGACGTCAGACCTACCAGCTTTGTTTTGTTTTCAATATGGCGGCTCTTTTCTTTGCGTGATCTTTATTTCTTGGTTCATGGCTACCATGTATTATTATACCATGAGTTTGAGTTACCTTTTGGATACTATACTTCCGCCTATTAAGATGGTTAGGATTCCTTCGATACATGAATAAAAAAAATAAAATACATAAAAAATCATACTGAACGACGAGTTCTTTTATACAAACAAAAAGAGTTAACATTAAAAACTTAGAGGACTAATTTACAGAATTATTATCGTTATTTATAGAATATAATTATTTCTTGAATTCAAACTTGGCCAACTTGCTTGCAATAGATCTAGATCCACTCGGTTGGGAATCGCTGGTGGAAATCGCGTCTACTTCGTTGAGTTTGCGCTTTGCGGCGAAGGGATTCGTTTGATTACTGGACGTTAACCGTGCACTATCTTTAAATTCACGCATTCCAATCTTAGCTAGATCTGCTGTGCCTGCCTCAGGATGTTTTGCCTGCAATTCTGACTTCTTACTGGCAAACCAGGACATGAACCCACGCTCGGTCTTTGTATTTTCTTGGCCTTCCGGCTCTATCGTGGTCGTAATAGGGATCGAATCTAGAATAGGCGTTCCCAATAAAAGAGAACCCTGAGTCATCATATCACCTTCCAGCTCAGACATTTTATCACGTGTATTTGACTGCACGGAAAGACGTTTGAAAGGGTTTCGCTTTTGATTGCTCAAAACCATAGCTCTTGGTGCCAATTTATTGGTCGGCGTATTGTTCGCTTTTGATTGTTGCATCAGTAGGAGTCCTGCATTAAGTGGGCTATTTTCAATAATGCTGAGCGCATCTGTCTCCTGGGTACGCATCTCATCTTCACGTTCTTTGCTTTGCTCTTCTAGCTGGGGCAACAATTCGCTCAACTTGTCGGACAAATGTATGCGCCCCAGTTTAGAAGCATACTTTACTGCTAGCGGTAACAACTTGGGCGAAGCAATCATCTCGATTAACTCCTTGGCGCGCATCTCCAACTCACTGCGGCATGCAATTGCAAACAATTTAATGGCTGTCTCTTTTATTGACTTTTCAGCGTCGTTTATCGCAAAATTACAGCTGCGTATCAATGCATCTTCTAGCTGTGATTTCTCAGTTTCCGACTCAGAGAGCGGCATCTGCATATTCAACTCTGTGACGATGGGGCGTGGCGTAGTCATCGGATATGAGCAACCCCGACAGAGCACAGCTTGTATGATTTGAGTACGCTCTGCAACATCGATGACAAAGAAATTGTTGGATACACTCTGGCTCTGTTTCATAGTATCGCAAATGGGATACCACAGTTGCGACTTCATGCTATACAACTGTACGAGTCCCATAGAATCGACAATAGTTGGCGAGCCGCAATCGGAATAGCCAACCCAGATCAGCTTGCGTCCGGGTATTAATGGAACGCGAATCTCACGAGCACGCATACTCATACCGATCGACTGCAGAAGCAGCGCAGCTAGTTGTTGATCCGCAAAAGGTGGTGCGGTATGGTAGCAAATAAAGAGACGGTCATGAAAACCAGCCATGGCTACCACAGGTCCTGGCAACGATATTACTTCTCGTTGGGTACCCATTACAGAGAACAGACGCAAAAAACGCAAATCAGTGGCCACACCAACAAGTGTAGATGTCGAAACCAATGCCAGGACCCCTTCACAATCTGGCATCTCCACGGACCATTCCTTGTTACCAGAGGCGGCCAAAGCAATACATACTAACTTAGTCGCACCTGTGCCTGAGAGAGCAAGCACCGTTGAACTTAGGCTGGCTATATTGTGGTTGTTATTGTAGTTCGGAATGTGTAGCGCATGATGCACACTCGCATCATGGAATTCCACATCGATGGACCCATCGCCAGCAGCATCCTGATGAGCTCGAACAATCCCAACATTATTCCAGACAAGATAACGATGTTCGAGTTCACTGGGTGTGGAGCTGGGCTGGAAGGCACGTTGTTGTTTGTTGGGCATGTTTAGCGGCATACGATTTACATCGGGTGCATCAGAAAGGGTGCGCTGGCTGAGTGCAGAATTCTTGTCATTTTCATCATCATCATCATCGTGCACGCCCCCATTCGTGAAACCTCGCATAGTATCATTTTTCAACTTTTCCAAAGAGATGCCATCTCCATCGTCGTAATCGACCTGCACATCATCGTCAATGAAATTAATGCCATTGAGTCCTTCGTTTTCTATGCGTTCATCTTCGTAAAGCAAATCATCGCCATCTTCATATACATTTCCAGAGGCAAATAATGTTCCCAATTGTCCGGTGTTGTCGCAAAATGCCAACTCTTTGTCGTTAGCAGGGTTCCAAGCCAATGAAGTTATGCCACTGCATTCGCTAGATACAGTTTCACATTTCATTGTTTGCCTGCGCATGAAATCAAAAACGCTCAATTCACCTGTTATTGTGCCAGCAGCTAACAGTTGCCCATCCCGTGAAAACTGACAGCAGCTATAAGCACTGGTTATCTTTTCGTCGGTCAGTGTACACTGCACCTCCCAAGTATCAGTGTTCAGCACAACTATTTCCTTACCCTTCGCATAGGCCAAAGAACTGCCATGTTTTGGCTCAAATGTTGGTGTACCGTAGCATTCTGCATCCTCGAATGTTTTGACTTTCGGCAAGCCAGTTAATGTTTTTAATTCCTTCATATTTGTACCCAAATCCCATACTTTTAAGGTACCATCACCCGCCACTGTAGCCAGTAAACCTTTACTACTGATGTCCATCGCAAGCACGGGACCTTCATGACCTTTCAACTCTACCTCTGGATCGTTTGATCCCTGCTTAAGTACCTTAATCAGTGTATCCTCGGAACCAGCTACTATGTAGCCTTTGTTTACTCGTATGCAAGTTACAGGCGCCGTAAACCGCATTGGTGTTCCATCGCGATCTATTTCCGGGAATGTAAAGGCCTGCACAGTGTTTAGATCAGTTGATGCAAGTAGCCGCTTGCTATGGTGTGCAATGCACACCACGTATTCGCCCAAACAATGCGAAGAAGGATCATCATCGTCGATGCCAGTCCACTTTCGTATGTCACCATCAGCACCACAGGTTATGATATAGTCGCCACTATCCGTGTAATCGAGGCTAGTGTATCCCTTCGCGTGCGCATATCGCATAGAACTGCGCTGAAACATTCTAAATAAAACAAAAATTATTTATTACATTAAGTTCATTATGAATTAAGAAACAAACATTTGTATTTAACTAGTTGCAAAGAAATACGAAAAACACTTTGGCGGGAATAAACAAAAATTAGGACTAATTCATAACACATATGTCAAATTCAGAAATGTATCATTGACAATTCGTGTGCTGCCAGATTTCAAGTTAAAATTATTTAAAAGTGCTTACACATCGGCGAATCTGTTTGTCACACGGCGGCCATGATCACACAAGTTCGCTAGTTAAGAAGCGATGTTCGACAGTTTGTCACACGGTTGGCCGTGTTTACAAAAATTTCTGATTTTCTCTGTCGAACAAGGGATACTGCCGAAAATGATGACAAACAACAACAAAAATCAATGGCTTGTGTGACGAACAGGTTCGTTCAATTTGAGCGCTAGCTTTTTCACACACGTTCGCGCCGCCATATTGTTCGACGAACAGATTCGCCGATGTGTAAGCCCTTTAAAGTATTCAAAAACTTCTGTGCCGATCGCAGGGATGGCTGCAGTTTGCGTTTATGATAAATAATATATTTTTTTAACTTATGGCGTTTTCTTTTCTCGGCAAAAAATTGTGCCCTCTGAAAGTGCAGAATATTTTACATATTGACCTGAACTCAAAAAATGTTGATTCTTAGTCGAAAAAAGATCAGATAAAATGCAACATTTTTTCAATGATGTTGTGTTGGCTGTACTGTTGTTTACTTTTCACGAAGAAATCTTCGTTCGTTCAGGCAGTGCAAACAGTTTGTAAACACTTTTCTAGCACGAACGAATGAAGATTTCTTCGTTCGTCTGATCGGCCGACGCTCGATCTTTTTGGGCGAATCCAGAGTTTATTTGTGCATAGAGTAGTAGATTTGTTGATATGGTAGTTAATAACGTAGGAAAAACAAAAAAGAAAGAAAACATAACGTAAAAGAACTTTGTTTAACTTTGTTATTTTATTAGCACTTTATATAATGAAATTATTTATATAATTAACTTTATATTATAAATTCTTTATATAAATACTTATGTAAATCTTTAATTAAAAGGCATAAAAGTAGTCAAAATTAATCCGATTTAGTACGTTTGCATAAACAAAAATTGATTAACGCTGATGTTCGCAAGCATTGAATTTAAGTGTTTCCACTGCACGAACGAACAAGTTGGCGACTTACCAATGTTCGCAAACTGTGTTCGTGCGGTGGAAACGGTTGGACCGAACGAAGAATTCATCGCTACGATTTGTTCGCGATGAATTCTTCGTTCGTTCGGGCAGTGGAAACGCTCGGTAATACGTTTTATTCATACAGTACATGATACATAGAATACATACAATACATACATAGGAGCAGTCTTGCTATTTTGATTTTTTTTTACGTATCTATTCTGTCTTTAATTATTTGCAGAATCTTGAAGGTTTTTCCGCCTTTATGAGGTTTTTTTGTAGAGGAATTAGGGCTGATTTATTTTGATAATGTGTATTTTCGAATTCCAAGCATATATTGAAATGCAAAGCTTATATGTAAAAATTAAAGTTTAATTTGAGAGTACACAAACAACAAGTATCGAAATGATTGTCATATTTATGGAAAAACAAATTTTTATTGCAAAAGTTCACGTTGTCGAACTTCTTCGATATCCTGGCATCACACGAATTTCAAATAGGAAATGTAAGAAAAAATTTAGTTGTGAGGTTTAGAAAGTGATGATATTCAAACGCGACATTAGCTATGTATTTAATGTGAACATGTTTTTAAGCTAACGAAATAATTTCCTGTTTTAATTTGGGTATGCAACGAGGAAGTAAGCATTAGTAATAGTTTTGCATAAAATATTATTTGCTGAATTGGCATATGAATTAGAAGACAGTGACATAAACTACAGTGTCTTCCCTGCTAGACAGCGCTAACAAGCTTACGAACACAATGAAACAATATTTTGTGTACACTAACACATTCATACGGAGTCATGTTATGTGAAACAAGGAAAACTATACGTGCTTGTATATCTTGCTCTTTTACCATCAAAATATAATCGAAAAAATTTTAAAACAGTCAAAATAAAGTGAGCGGTGCAAAAATGTTTCCGAAAAAATAAAATAAATTTGTGTAAAATAACAAAATATAAGTAAAATAACATAGCATATAAGTGGTGTGAAAAAGCTGTGCTGTATTTATTTTGTTGCTTTGAGTTTCATTAGTTTCCTTTTTTTAGTTAAAATTAATATGTTATGTGTTGAATACATTTTAATTTGTCCATGCATTATTTTTACTTTAGTATTGAAAAAATTGTAAAATTATATTTTAATATTTTTTTCATATATTTATAAGGAAAATACCGAAAAAAAATAATAAAAAATAGTAATAAAAAAAAATATACAGTATACCGTGTATACAGTAAAGAAGTGAAACTTCTTTGTATACACTATTTCTCTTATAGAATAAGAACCATTTCAGTGTAAAGGCTCGCTTATACAATCGTAAAGCTACGCAACGTAACGTGGCGTATAGTTCTGTCTGGAATAGAACCCTTCGCTGCGCTAGGTTACGTTACAATTTCACTAACCATTTACACGTATTTTTCATAAGATAGAACTCTACGTCACGTTACGTTGCGTTGCTTTACGATTGCATAATCGAACCTTAAAGGCAAAGAGAGAGCTTTTTAAGCAAAAGAAATACAATAAAAAGTTTTTATAAAAAAATTTCTATTTATTTAATATTCATTGGTATGGACCTATGGCCGAAAAGCAATTAATTCGATAACCAATTTGCGTCGTATTTACATATAGATGTGAATACAGAATACAACTTGATATATTTTTGATTCAACATATGTACGTATTAATATTACTTATATCAAATTATACTTTCTATTATTAATAATATTTCGATATAAAATTATATGAATAACTACAATATGTATAAAATAGTTATCTATTGAAAGAACTTATTCCAACTTTTCTTACGCACAGTCTCAAGTTGGCGTCATGGGCGACAGCATATGCTTCATGAATTTGGGTTTCTGTATAATTTTATATCGCAATATTATGAATATAATATGTGTAATATGATCAAAATTCATAGAGGTTATATTAATATATTGAATTAAAGATATACCAACGTTGGTATTCTAAAAAAATATTGGCATGAGAGTCTACTTTGCGAAAATCATAATGCGCTCAGGGCGACTCTCTTATTCACTTCTGCTTCGCTGAATCTTTCTCTCTGCCATGACCCGAGTCATGGCAACCCCCCTATCTACCACACATAGAACGCAATCAGCACACAATCTGCGGCTTTTGCCACCCAGCGGTAATCGTAGCGCTTCAAAAGCATTAAACAAGCGCTTCACACATGTGGAGCGCTTTTTGAGTAAACGAAATTCATATTAAAATTTATATTGGATGTCCTAGGATGAAAGCGCTTCTTAAGAAACAAATAGTTAAAAAAGCTCTTTAAAAAAAATAAAAAACAAAGCGAGAAAATTTTATATCTTTTAAGATGCGAGGATTGAACTTGCACCGCTGGAATTACAATCAAACCCCTTACCACTGTGCTATTAGTCAGTAGTAGAAACTCTGAACAAAATGTAAATAAAAATATGAGTTCCACAACTCTGAACTCTGAAAAGCACATACTCAAAGCATACCAAAAATACGTATAAAAAGCGCTATTTCTAGGAACGCTTTTTATTTTCGCGCTGGGCATCTACAGCAAAAGTAGTTTGATTAATTAGTACGTAGAGCATATATCTATATAGAGAGTTTGGCACAATGAATAGGACGTCGTCTTTATAATCTCGAGGTAGCAGATTCGATACTCAGAGCTGACAAAGATATTTTTTCAGTCTTTTATACAATGTATATCTCTCTCATTCTCTATACTATAAAACATATCTTTCTTCTCTATCGTGTAACGAAATGAAGTAAATTGACCTTGAAATTTCACTCCTCAATATTCTTGTTCAAATTTCGAAGCGCCGCCTAAGAAGTTTCACTTCAAAAAGTTCGTGTTTTTGTTTGAGCCCGGGTTTGAACTCGCGATTCGAGTAAGTTGGCATTAAAGGTCTGAGCTCTACCCATTACGCTACGGTGGGCAACCGGCAGGCGGCCACTAACTGTGTTTTGAATAAAAAGCCTACATTTTTTATGATTTTTCTTATGTAATAACCTATTGGTGTGTGGAGTGCAGCTTTAGTCTTTTTAAATGAACAAAACATGGGTGGCAGAACGAAATGCAAGGTCACACGTATAAGACAATACTTGTTAGATTTTTCCCACCGCCTGAACAAATATAACAAGTTTTGTATGGAGAATTTAATATGGGACTAACAGATTTTCTGTTACGACTCGCGTTAAATAACAAGTTAGCTAACAGTTACTGTTCTAGCTGGGGTATAGATCAAAACAATAATTAAAGTGGTGGACCTCTTACTGCACTCCAGCAGTAGCCCTGAAAAGAAAAGAAAATCCGAAGAAATATCCATCGTGTGGAATGGCGTCTGTCAGAATATTAACATGAAAACAAAAACAATAAAAATCACCGAACGCTGTGATTACTGTAATTTTACAATTAGACTAGGATAAAACTGAAATATTAGACGTTAAATATGGCACACACACCGCTGGACAAGATTCATGCATTGGATGAGATCGAAAAAGAAATTATGTTGAGCATGCAGAGCGCAGGTATTCATAATAAAATTGTGCTAGATTTTAGTTACTTTTTTGCTACAAACAGGACAAGCGCTGCAGGAACTAAGCAAGGAGAAATCTTCGCAAAAAAATGCTGAAACGCAAACACAACAATTCCTTAAATCTCTGTCCAATGTAGAGTCGAAGTTAAGCGAACAGATCAACTATCTGACGCAAGTTTCCACAGGACAGCCACACGAAGGATCCGGCTATGCGTCCGCGAAAGTTCTGCAGATGGCCTGGCACCGTATACAACATGCGCGATCCCGGGTACGTGAGCTGGAAGAATCTAAGGCAAAGTACTCTCATGCAGCACGTCAGCAGCAACAGCAGCGGCAACAGCAACATGCCCAACAACAAGCGGCGGCAGCACAGCAGCTACAACAACAACAGCAACAACAAACTGTTCAGCAACACGGTGGACAAGATGCAGTAGTAGGGTCTGCAGGCGGTGCAGTAAGTGGCGATGTGAATATGGGTCAGCAATCGGGTCTGGGAGGCAGTAATTAGCGTAATGCTTGAATAAAGTAGTTCGTGTTACTAAGATCAATTAAAAAATAAGTTAACATTAAAATTTGATTTAAATATATAGTAGTTTTATTAATCTAGGAATTTTTTAAATTATATCCTTTAATGTTATGTTAATATTATATCTTTGCCAAGTCCCTGGCTTATACCAAAAAAGTTGTTTTCGCAGACAAATCGCACACATTGCAGTAACACATTACGCTCGTGTCTAATGTCTGGTTCCAGCAGCTTTTCCAACATGGTGTTTTGCTTCCGCAAGCGAGACTTTCTGTAATCCAATCCAGATTGCAAGGAACGTCGCAATTTTTGTGGTGCTTCTGCTGTTTTAATTCGCTTCCTTGGCGGCTCATTTCGAGGAGCTCGGTCGGGTATTTGTGAATTTTTGACAATCGCAACTTCCTCGGGTGCTTCGTCCGAAGATACATTCTTTTCAACTGGGCTCGCAGTTCTATCGTAGGCTACAAGTTCATGGGCTTTTGGTGGTTCATTTAATTCATTACTAACGTCAGAATCATGAATGCAAGCAGTTTGGGTAGGAAATGCTTCCATAGCAATTATATCTGTTGCTGAGCTGCTTGTTGATCTTTCCTCGGTTGGTGCATTTGTGACACTTTGCGTTTCAATAATTATTGATCCAAATGAATCGTCAATTTCTCTGGTCTGAGGGACCTCTGCTTTGTCTACAAATTCTTTATTATTTTCATCACAATTAACTGTTTCGCCGTCCGTATTGGTGCTTTCGTCGTCGGATCCATACATTCCTATCAATCCCGTCAGCGCATTTTTAACTTCAACTACATTCTTAACTTTAAAATGTTTGTAGTTCGCCATTGACTTTGTACCTTTAAACATCTGGATGTCATCACATTCACTTTCTATCCCTTCCTGGACAACTTTCTCCACCTGAACTGTTGTTTTAATTGCTTCAGCACACTTTTTTGCCTTCTTTCTTCTATTATTTCGTTGAACATTTTTTATATTTCTATTATGCTCTTCAGGTCCTTTTTGAACATCCTGCTCTTTTTTGTGCTCTGCTCGTTCACCGCGATTCATTCTGGCGCGGTCTTCACGTTTCCCAAAACGACTTTTGTTTGCTTCTAAACGTTCTCCTCGCTTCTGTCGCTGTTCCTGCGCCTTTTGTCGCATTTTTACATTGGCAACTGTGGGATATCTAACAATAGAAAACAAAAGTGTTTATAAAACATCAACCCATTTATAAATGGCGCCAACCTTTTTCGTCGTTCCTCGCGCCAAGCAGCTATTTCTTCCGGCGTACTCAATTTCTTGTATTTGTCAAATAAACCCGTTGTATGCAATGCAGCCACATGTTTGTCCATAACCGACGGATGACCACTATATTTGCAGTCATCAATCTTACAGCGTTGATGTTGTGATCTGTGAAGACGAAAGTCTTCCATTGTTTGCAACTCCATCTCGCAGGGTTCACAGAATTGTGTTTCATGTTGTTTGGATTTCTGAAGGCACTGATTAGTGAAACTTTCATTTGGATAACTTTTTGTACAAACCTGCTTTGTTGATCTCTCGGAGGAGAGAAATTTTGCTGGTATAGTTGCTCCTCGTGGTCCGTACATTGGAGGTGGTTGCTTCTCGCGAGGTAGCAGTGTCATCCCGGAGGGTGTTAGGAAATGTGGTCTAGATGTCGGAGCTGTTTTTTTCGTTCCATCGAAATTTGGAGACGGTAGCAGAAACTTTGTAGCCTTTTCCATCAGTATTTTTAAATTTAAGCAAAAATGCGATGTTGATAATTGTATTTATTTTTTTTTAAATATGTCATTCAAGATCAGGGCTGGTGAAATAAATTTTATGAATTTTTCTTCAGTACGGTGATGATTAGGAGTATTTTGTATAGCCGATCGTATCCCGATTTCAAATTCGTAGTTCAGTTTCGAACTCCCGATGTTTGACGGTTCCGCAAAGAAGCAGTCAATACTAAAAAATTAAAATAAAACAACGCTCAGAATGGTTCTAGACACAGCACCGATGACAGAAACATTTTTTCTTCTTCGATTTCGACTAATTCACAAAAATAATATTTTGATATTATCAATGCAATTTTATAAACTTAGTAAACAGAAGTAGTGGGATTCTGTAAAACATTTCGGCAGATATTCGGTGTAGCAAAATTCTATTTGCGATCATTTCCGGAAGGTAGTATTCAGTAAAGAATTTTTGCCGATTTTGTCTGTGAAAGTATCGGAAGTTTATCGCAAGCCAATCGCACAACTTGCGACGAATATTTTGTTGTAGAAAAGTGAATAGAAACTATCTGTAAGTTTTTTGAAATTGCTTTGAAATGGCTTTTAGTGATTTGGCAATGGATGCTACGCTCCTAGCGACTGAAGCTCATGTTCGTGAAATGAATTTAAAACGATCATATCTTTGAAGAGTTGATTCCTTTTTTGATTTGGAGTTGAAAAAATTCAGAAGGTTGTATCACATCACGCGTGATATAGAATCTCTGGTCTATCAGCTGAAAATTAAATAAATATTGTTTTATGATTCATCCAATCATCCATAAGTCGATCCATTCAACGGACGCAATAAATTAAAAAAATTTTCAGCGGCTTTAACCATTTTGAATTAAAATATTTATTGATAACTAAAGAAAAATGACAAATTCTTACCGATAACTAAGTAGTACTGCCACTTTTTTCACTTAAATTCGTAAACTTTTTTCACTTAAATTCGTAAACTTTTTTCGATCGACTTGTCGCAATTTTGGTAATATCACATAATCAAGCAATTTCCACAAGACTATATTTGAAGTGACGACATGATCCCACTAGAAGAGGAGGGAAGAGAGACGCATTTTCAGGCGAAAGAAAAGGGAAGCGGAAATGCGTGAGTGCGAGAAAATTGAGATGCATGGTGACAGGAATGAGGTCCGAAAATTTTTCGAAAAAATAAGACGCCTGGCCGATGGTTTCAAGACCGGGGCCTCTTCCTGCAAGGATGAAAATGGGAATCTAGTGACAGATATCCAGAGTACACTGATGATGTGGAGGGAACACTTCTCTAGGCTTCTGAATGGCGACGACGACAACAATCCCGCCAATAGAGATGATATCCCGGAATCCCCAGTTTTGGACGACAGCGTTGAAGCTCCGCTGCCCGACCATAGTGAAGTCTTGAAAGCTATAGCTCGGCTTAAAAACAACAAAGCCGCAGGAGCCGATGGCTTACCTGCTGAGCTCTTCAAGAATGGAGGCGAAGCTCTATTTAAATGCATTCATGAGCTTCTATGCAGAATATGGTCGGAAGAATGCATTCCAAATGATTGGAACCTCAGTGTGCTCTGCCCAATCCACAAGAAAGGCGATCCCACAATTTGCGCCAACTACCGTGGGATAAGCCTTCTGAATATCGCATATAAGGTCCTGTCGAGCGTACTATGTGAAAGACTGAAGCCCATCGTAAACCAGCTGATTGGACCTTATCAGTGTGGCTTCAGACCTGGCAAATCCACCATAGACCAGATATTTACGCTACGACAAATCTTGGAGAAGACCCTAGAAAAACAAATCGACACACACCATCTTTTTGTTGATTACAAAGCCGCCTTCGACAGTCCAATAAGGAATCATCTATATTTCACCATGTCTGAATTTGGTATTCCTGCAAAGCTCATCCGCCTTTGCAGAATGACACTGAGCAACACCAGCAGCACAGTTAAAATTTTAAAGGACCTCACTCCTCCATTCGATACCAAACGAGGTTTCAGACAAGGTGATTCCTTATCGTGCGACTTTTTCAACCTAATGATGGAGAAGATCATCCGAGCTGCTGATTTGAGACGCAGCGGCACGATATTCTACAAAAGTATTATGCTGCTGGCGTATGCTGATGATATCGATATCATTGGCTATAATACGCGCGAAGTCAGCGCAGCATTCTCCAGGTTAGCGAAAGAGTCGCAGATAAGACGAAATACCTAGTGTCAACAAATAAACAGTCCCAGCGTCTTGGAAACCACGTCACTGTTGACAACATCTCCTTCGAGGTTGTTAAGGACTTCGTCTACCTGGGATCCAGCGTAAACTCTTTCAACGATGTCAGTATTGAGATAAAGCGAAGGTTAACTCTTGCCAACAGGTGTTACTTTGGGCTGAGTAGGCAATTGAGAAGCAGAGCCCTCTCTCGACGAACAAAACTCACGCTCTATAAGTCACTAATCATGCCCGTCCTATTATATGCAGCACAAACCTGGACGTTGAGCAGTTCTGATGAAAAGACTTTGGGAGCCTTCGAGAGAAAGATCCTTCGTAAGATCTTCGGTCCAATCTGCGTCAATGGCGAGTACCGAATTCGATGGAACCACGAGCTGTATGAGCTGTACGCTGACATCGACATAGTTAAGCGTATTAAAATCGAGCGGCTCCGCTGGCTAGGTCATGTTGAGCGAATGGAAAACGACGCTCCAGCGAAAAAAATATTCGATTCGGTGCCCGGTGGCGGTCAACGCAGAAGAGGACGCCCACATCTTCGTTGGAAGGATCAGGTGTTGGATAACCTGACTACACTTGGTGTTTCCAACTGGCGCCAGCAAGCGCAGAACAGAAATGGCTGGCGCAATTTCTTATACGAGGCCAAAACCGACTTACGGTTGTAAGCGCCAGATAAGTAAGTAAGTAATGAACCAATTTCTACTGACGTGAAAATCTCTGTGGAAGATGTGAAGAAATCCTTCATATCTTTCTCTTTTTCTATACAATTATTTTTAGCAGCAATTTCAGGAAGGAGAGCATTTTAAGTAGTTTTCTTGACTTCGCCATCTTGAAAATAAATTTGACTATCAAGTTGTGTGCAGTCTACGTCACAGCTGTCCATTCAAATTAATTTTGACAAGCAGTTTGTGTAATCAGCTTGAAAGCAAAGTCTTGAATGTGTCACTGCAGCGTTAGACAAAGTGAATAAAATAACCCAAATAATGTTGAATCAATTTTAAGGGAGGCTGGATTTAGCAAGATTTCTTGCGTTGAGCTAAACTGTAATTCAGAAAGAGCATTATTATATTGTTTTTTAAAAAATCCAATAGAAAAGCAAACAAACTTCTTGGTTTTCGTGTGCCAAAAAGTAAACTTGGAATTTTTTTCAGTAGTTAATTACTTCATTTTTTTGTGTCTTATTCATTGCATACCGAATAAAAGCCATTTCTGGATCATGAAATTGCTTCTTGTTATAAATTTTATAATTCCTTAAGCAATTACTTAAAAATATAAAGCCCACCCAATAAAAGTGGGATTTGATTGCAGCAATTTAGTTAGAATAGAATAAAAAAGTTGACTTTGGAGAACTGAAAAGTTGATATTGGAAAACAAGTTAGCTAGATATCAAAAAATCGGCTGTTCTAACCTTGTTTAATCTCTTATAGCATGTTCACATTGAGCTAAAATTGAGTAATTTCGAACTTTTGTGTAATATCGTCTGAAATGATATAATTTACATGGTAATATTCCATACAATTGGTTAATTTCGAAATTTCCTCAAACAAGCTAATTTTGTCGAAATTACTCACGAAATTAGGCCAATATTTACTTGCATCCCTGAAATCTGAAAATTGTCTGCATTGAACACAACCTTTTTTGACACAATAAGAATCTTGTTATCAAGAAGATTGTTGTTTTTAAATTGAATAAATTTTCAATATTAAACCTGGTCGTTTTTTCATATGATTTACATCATTTATTACAGAATCTACACATTTTTCTGTATCTTCAAGCTCATTAAAATAAAATAGGACAGCTCTTGAAATTTCCTCTGGATTCATGCTGCTGTATTGTGTTCAAAAATTATACATGATAATAATTAATTGACAGAAAAAAAATGAAACGTCAAACAAAATTATCAAAACCCAGTGTGAACACTTTTCCACAATTTCAAAATTATTTCACGAAATTACTTAATTTTAGCTCAATGTGAACATGCTATTAAATGTTTTTTATTCGACTCCAGCATGTCAAAAAAGATGACAGAAAATTTCTTGTCCATAATTATCATGGTGGAATAATTATAAGGTGTTCTAATCTCATGACATTTTTCAATACATTCTTTGACATGCTGCCTTATTTTGACAATCTGAAGAGTTTCATAAAAACGTTTTTTTATGAAAATGTCAAAATAAGGCAGCCTATTTTTTCCTAATATTCTGGATGAGAACCCCTTATATTTATTCCACCATGCATAATTATTAACATTTGCTTGAATGTTTATCCAGTAAAGCCTCGATTGGTTACAATATTGCGACGTTCCTGTGGATTTCTAAAATAACACTTTGTGCACTATAATTTATCATTACAAGCTAGAATCTTTATTTTTCAAACAGAACAAATAATGAATTGACACCCCGCCACTTTTCTTCCCTCTGTCAAAATTTTTGGACAAGTCAAGCCAAATTCAACCAAATTGATAAAAGTCACGTACACCTTGTTAATTACATCATGGCCTATAGCTTCTTTAGCTATAATTTTCATGTCTGGCAACAGTCCACCGGTATATTTCAACTGCGCATTCAAAGAAATAAAATCTTAGTTCTTTGTGCGCATTGCATCGTCATTCCTTCTTCTATTCCTCTTTATAAACGTGTTTGAATTCGTTTGGTTTTGCGCACGTGTTTGTTTGTGGATTTTCATCATATTTTTCGAGATTTAAAGGTTTTTCTTATTGAATTTTCTTAAAATTATTTCAAAACACATCAAATATTCATTAGCTTTAGTCACAATTCACAATATGGCCGATGCTGAGAAGCCCACCGAGGAGGTTCCAACCTCTGAAGTAGAAGACACAAAGACCGCAGAAGCCCCAGTGGCAGTGGAATCAAATGCGGTAGAAGAAACAAAAGTGGTAGAAGAAACAAAAGCGGTAGAAGGAACAAAAGCAGAAGCTACTGACGCGAAGCCAGAAGAAACTTCTGCCAGCAAACCCGCTACTGGAGAGGCACCTTCAAAGCTTGAGTCTGAGATCATACGTCAGCTCGAATACTACTTTGGCGATGCCAATTTAAACCGCGATAAATTCTTGCTGGGTCAAATCTCAAAAGATGAAGATGGCTGGGTGCCACTCTCTGTGTTGCTCACATTCAAACGCTTGTCTTCACTCAGCTCAGATACTGAGGTAATTGTTAATGCTTTGATAAAGTCGGACGAAGGTCTGATCGAAATAAGCGAAGATAAGCAAAAGCTAAGGCGTCATCCAGAACGTCCAATTCCTGAACACAATGAGGAACACCGCAAGGAAATCATGTCGCGCACAGCTTATGCCAAAGGTTTCCCACTCGATATTGATATGTCTGAGTTGATTGAATTTTTCAGCCCATACGACAAGGTTGTCAATATAAATATGCGCAAATATTTGGATAAGGCAACCAAGACCTACAAATTCAAGGGTAGTGTATTTGTTACCTTCGAGAAGAAAGAGCAGACAAATGATTTCATTGGGAAAGAGAAGGTAAGTTTTGCTTTCTTGAACTTCATCAGTGTCTCATATTGTGACTTGTGGATTTGTAGATAATGTTTAAAGAACGCGAGCTCACGCGCAAGTGGCAGGATGCCTACCTCGAAGAGAAGAAAGAGGAAATGAAGGCCAAGTCAAAGAAGAAGCAAAAGGCACCTGCCGAGGATGACAAATTACAATTGCCAAAAGGCACTGTGCTTCACTTTGAAGGTGGTGGAGAAGAAGTCACACGTGAACTCTTGCGCGAAGCCGTGGAGAAGGTCGAAGGTGACTGGGAACTTGCCTATGTTGATTACAGCAAGGGTGACTTATTCGGACACATACGTTTTCATCAAGAGAATAGTGCTGCGCAGTTCTTAGAAAAGTTGGAAGACAAAAAGGTTTGTATTTGTTGCTTGTGATAAACTTTTTAACTTTTGTATTTTTGTATGTCTAGTTAAAATTGTCAGTCGATGATCGTGAGCTCACTCTGCGCACTCTCACCGAGGAAGAGGAGAAGGAATTCCTAGCCAAAGCAATTGAACACATGAAAAATCGTCGCAGTCACCAGAACAAACACAAGGGTGGGCATCATCATCATGGCAATCGCAAGCGTCGTGGTGGTCATGAGAATCGCAATGGCGACAAAAAGAAAAAAGTATCTGACGATTAAGCGCATGTGTGTTAAATGTAAAGGCAGCGCCAATTTATATAGGTTTTCTTCACTATTTTTCGAGAAAATCAGCTCTTGATTAATTTTAAATGAAAATTTAACGGAACATTTCAATAACTATTGAACTCATTACTTTTACAATTACTAAACTACTTACCATTCTTCACTTAATTTTTATTTTTTTTTATATATATATAATCTTTAAGTGCGCATGCGCATAGAAGTTATGCTGGAAAATATTAGTGATAAAGCATTACTTTTATCCAATTTTTTCTAATAATTTAAATTATTAGACCAAACTGAAAATGAGGTCAAACATTTATAATTTATTTTAAATAAAGTTATAATTGAAAGTTAATCAATTGAAAACACAAAAATAGCAGGTCTTGTTTATTAAAGACATTTTCATTACGAAATGGCAAAGTATAGCCAAAGTATATAGATTGTGGCTGATCAGGCGGTGTGGCCTGGCATTAAAAATCTGAAATCAAGTATTGTACAACTTGATCATGATGATGTTTGAACTTTTTATATTTTGAGCTACAAAAACCTGATGAAATTAAAACATGTTGATTGTTTTTATATATATATTTTTATTTTATATAATCACGTATTTTGCATATTAATTCTTAACATTTGCAACATTTATACAACTTTAGTTAATTTTTTTTTTATGTATCATAATTCAATATTTTTCAAAAACCTCATCTAATCCTCTAAAATATTTTCTCTGACCTCTGGCTTAGGTTAAAATTTTACTTTGTCTTTGTTACATAAATCTAAATATTTAATACATTATTTTTACACATTTAGTCAAACGCGCATTTTGGGCGTGTAAGTGTTTATTTTATAGAGAAGTTTTTCTTAGCCTTTGTAACAATAAACCAGCTGTTTTTTTACTGACATTTTGAATACATTTTTAGAGGTTTTACATTTATTTTTATGCTAGTTTATTTGAATCGTCTTTTGGGTCCTGGTTAAAATGACTTATTTAGGCTATAATGCTATGTTTTTAAGCTGCACATCTACAAAGAAGCGAGTAATTTCAGAGCTGATTTACTTAAAGGTATTTATAAAGAACTCGACTCGTAATATTTAGAAATGAAATAAGAACACTGCACATTTAAAAAAGAAGAAATTTAAAAATAATACGACTTGTCTTATTACCTCGACAATAATTTCGCCGTCAAAATTTCTTACGACAAGAAAAAAGTTCCAATCTATTCTCAAGCTGCTGCTGCCTTTGAGCACTCTTGTCTCTGAACCTGAACACTCTCTAATTAGAAGGTGATAAGTACCCAGCAGTTATTTTGGAGTCAATTGAAAAAGTGAACTAGTTCATTTCTAGCGCAGTTCGCAGTAGCTCTGAAAGAGTACAAAAGGCGTTCAGTGTAGAACAGTTATCTTTGCTTTTGTTTTCAAAAGTATTGCTGACAAAAATAAACGCGTTCTGGCTACTTTTTAAAATTTGCTGCGCACAAGCAAAAATAATAATAAAAAAAAATGTTTATATACAAAATGTTTTCTGGTATATGGATGGAAAAGATGGTACAAATGAGATCTTTAGGACCTTTCCGTTGCACTAAACTTTTACACTTTTAATATGTTCACTTTAAAACTAGTTAAAAAAGAACCACTTTCAGGCTACTGCGAAAGCAACCAGTTTAAAAATATTCCTAATGCCACTAGTTCAAATATGGGGAAAAAGGAGTGTTTCTGGGGACAATTGTCTTTTCCTATGACATCAACCCGCAAAAAGCGTCAGTTCGTTCAATGTTAAAGGGTATTGTAGTGGAACTAGTACTGGTCCTTTTTGGAACTAGTTCAGAACTATTTCAAATTTGGTCCACTTTTCTGCTGGGTAATAAGAGATAAGCGGGTATGGGCAGAGAGCGCTCTTAGAGCGCTGAGAGCAAGAATTGGGAGCAAAGGCTTCTGTATTAATACAAAACCCAACAACAAATCAAAGACAAAAGCCAAACACAGAAACAACACAGAAGCTTTAACTGTAGTGGTGCCCATACCCGGAGATAAGTAAAATATATTTCGCAAATATGAAATTGCTCAGTTAGAAAGAAACATAGAAACCATGGTATAATAATACAAGGTAGCATTGACAGTTGCTTGGGAAAACATATTCTGTCAAATGAAAACACAAGCAATGTTGAAAACCTTGAAGTGAAAAAAAACAACAACCACAGCAGCTGCTGATGTATTTGCACAACAAGCTGTGTTTGACAGTTTATGTTTTCCTGTTGAAGAGAAAATAAGCAGTTGTCAATGCTACCATGTATTATTATCGGGTATGGGCAGAGAGCGCTCCGGGAGCGTTGAGCGTAAGAATTGAGAGCAAAAGCTTATGAAGCAACACAAAAGGCAACAACAAATCAAAGACAAAAGAGAAACACAGAAACAGTACAGAGCTTTAAATGTAGTGGTGCCCATACCCGATTATTATACCATGCATAGAAACATCAGAACATCAGAAACATAGAAAGAATACACACACAGAATACAGTGTGGTAAATCATGCCGGATTTACAACATGACATTAGAAGCAATTACCTAGGGGCGTCATTTAACGAAATATATTTTCGAATTGAAAGATATTTTTTCTCAAACATTTAAAATATTGGCAAATCATCCTAGCTGATATTTTCATAAAAGCAATTTCTAGACTTCTTTTTGTGCATTATATTGACGAATGCATTTTATAGATAAATAAAAAAACCTGATTTTAGAAAATATGCGCATATAACATAAAAATTTTGTGCATAATTCAATCATCAAAGAAAGGAGACTGAAAAAGACCAGTGTGTATTAAAATTAAAAAAAAAAATTAGATTAAGAGGAAAAATAATATTTTTCTAAATTTTCTTAATATTTCGGGCTATGCAATTCTTCCTAGGCCACATTTATCAAAAAAGAAAATAAGAGTTATAATTTATCTTAAGAGTAAACATATTAAATCATTCTTAAGAAACTTTAATATCCAAATGACGTTATCAAGAATTTCATCAACAAAATGTTCTTTCATTTTTGGAAAAATTGTGAACTTTTGAATTTGATCGGACTTATCTCCATATCTTTATGAAGAATACACTTACAATTAAAAAAATGTTTTGCGTGAACTATGTATTCCATTCAAATAGCATTTTCAACTTGACTACAATTTTAAGATAGTCATTTAAGATAGCCTCAGTAGGCGAGAAGTAGCGTTCTTGACTGACACCCAGGGGCCCCGGGCTGGAATTCCGGGCAGGTCATGGTCCTGCCGATAAACTTTTCCCTAACCTGTTATCCATAAGATTAAATATTTGTGGATAGGATCGCTTTATTATTTGAATCGACTGAGGTAGAGGCATAACATTTGCCTCAAACTCATATTTTTATTTTAAATCATACTAACTCAATATCTCCAAGTTTGCTTAAGACGGTAAAACAATTACTATGTTTCCATGGCGAGTTAACTCGGGGTTTACTCGGGGTTAACTCGCTATGGAAACGCGAGTTGAGTTGAATTTCGTTAAATCCACGAAACTCCACGAAACTCCACGAAACTTGTAAGATTTAACTGGGTTCTATCTGTCAAAGTGAATGCTGCCATTTAGTATCCATTTCGCTAGTAAAACAATAACAAAAATGCAAATGAAATTGACAAGTTCGACTCAACCATGGTGTAATTAACAAGGTGATCGTGACGTTTACTGATTTCCCTTCGGTTGTCAAAAAATGTTGAGAAAGTAAGAAAAAAAGAGACAAGCTGCGGAAAAGTGTCAAATCGCTTGCAATCAATAAAAAATTGTAATAGATTGTTTTGCAACTTTTGCTTAAAATTTACGAACAGCTGTTTTTGACAAACGTGGGTAAAATTTTTTTGAGATAAGCTAAAAATTCACGATCACCTTGTTAATTACACCATGGACTCAACTCGATGCTGTGCATGGAAACACTATCGAGTTAGCGACGCCATTTTCTTAACTCGACGAAAACCCTAACCCGAGTTAACTCGCCATGGAAACATAGTAAATATTCCCTACGATTAACCGCGAAACAGACATGTCAACATATCGAAAAAGGGCTCAAAATCCACTTTGAGCCAAAAAATGTATGACATCGCAAATCTCTTATTTGTACGTAAGTAGGCAAAAGTACTGATGCAGAATTTCTAGGTTTGGCAAGTACTTTCACGAGAGATTATTAAGCCTAAGTCTCAAAGCGATGACCTTAAAAAGTTGCAGAGTGTTATGAAAAGATACATCCAATCAATAGTCTAACGATCAAAAATTAGCAACAACATTAAATATAAAACAAATCTCAATGAAAATTTTAAACAAATCAACCCATGTGTGACTTAAAAATATGCATAGGATCTAAACTCGAATAGTATCCTGTACAACATTTCCACATAAGGGTAGCTATAATTTTGCAGCCCCTTTGCAGTATTTTTAGCGGAAATTCGACCACTTTCAAATAACATTTTTGAATGTCTCCCTTTATCTCGTCTCGAATTGTTTGGGAATAATTATAATAATAAAGACCACATTTTTGAAAATGAAATAAAGCTAAAAAATTGGAAATGATATCCCAATGATTTCTATTGTTGTTGTACATAGAATCGCCTGGGGCTTTATTTCGGGGCCTTATTTTCTAGGCGCCACGAACTTCAATCCGGCACTGAGTGTATTTAACTTTTGATTAAACTAAAATTCAGATTTTTTGTTGTAATATTTTCCAAAAAGAATATGATGTTTAGGGGAAGAAATACACTTTTGCTTACCTCCCATATACAAGTTTTATTAAAAATATAGTTGTTTTAAAACTTTACACTATTAAACACTATTTATATGATTCTGATTTATATGACATCAAAAATAATGTCATCTTTGCGCTGACCTTCAAGTTTTTTTGAAAATTTCGAAATTATGGTAGGCGCTACTGGCACGAAGACAAAACTTTTGGGACCTGATTGTAAAAAAGAGTTTCGAAAAAAATAATTCAAAATCAAAATTTTTATTAAATAAAAGTCAAACAATAAAGTTAAAAAATGAAACAATAAATAATGTAAGCTTTCGGTTAATTCAATATGTTTTATAATTTTTATTTAATTTTTTATTTACTTATTTTTTCTTATTATTGCATATTTCTGTTAGGCATGTGTTTTGTTTTATGCTGTTTTGTTGTGTTGTTTTGTGTTTTCTTTAGTTCGGTTAGAAGAAGGTACAAAACATGTTAATAAATTATTCTATTAAATATTAATTTAAATTTTTAACTTAAAACAGTTTTTTGAAAAGTGTAATTTTTAAGCAAAGTTTAAATAATTTAAAAGTATTTTCTTTTGTTTAAACTAATTGTTGCGTTTTTCTTAATAAATGTATGTATATATGTGTGTGTGTCTATTTTAAGTTGTGTTATTGTTTTGTACATTATTTTTTTTACACTAATCGCTTAGTTTTTTTACAAATTATGCATATATATTTATAAAGTATATTTGTGTGTTGAAACTAAAAACTATAAAAGTTAACTTAAAATTTCAATTTAAGACAAAACCAACACTTTGAATATAGTTTGTTTTTTTATCAGTTTGTTTTTGAAATAGCATATTTAACAATTAAAAATAATAATAATAATAGTAAATTTTTTTACAAATACAAAAACTAAACAATAAAATCTAAATACAAATAATTCTCATAATAATAATGATATAAATAATAGTTTTAAATAATTGAAAAATTAATCCTTCAGTTAGTTTGTCGCACTTAGCAAAAACATATAACAAATAAGTCGCATTAAAACATCGAAAATAACATTGAAAACATAGCAAAGAAATATTAACATTTTAGTGTTCTCTAACATAATCAGTTAATCTTTTAAACATTTAATATAAATAAGCATATAAATAATAATAATAATAATAATAATCATAGACATTAAACAATAACTTTCTGTTGTTTATGTTTCAAATGATTTCAAATCAAGCGAAAGTTTGTCAAAAGCACTAACAAACCGTTAAATTTTTGAAATTGTTTATATAAAAATAATCAAATATTTTCACTCAAACATTTTGAAATTTACTTGGGCAAAAATCATTCCTTTTAAAATAATCTATTTTACATAAAACTGCAAAATTTGAAAATCCGATTTTGCTCTCTACTGTTTCACACTTTCAAATTAATTTGTCCTTCTTATATTTCTTCTTCAATATCGTACTCAACACTAAAACGTTTTGAATCTACTTAAATTGTTTTTGTTTTTTTTTTTTTTACATAACATTTGAAATTATTTATGTATAGAGTAAAATTTATGGTGGGGTTGCGTTCAATACTTTAACTTAACTTAAGCTATCGAAATTTTCCATCATCTTTCAATATAAATATTTACAAAATTTCTGACATTTTTTTTCACTCGCAAATTATTGAGATTTTTGTGAAGCGAACACATGTAAAAAAAAAAGAGCAAAAAAAACAACAACTACTGAAATTACTCGATTTGTAATTGTGTTGGCCAAGCCAACTGGTTGACAAGCTTTTTTGTAGCCTCTGACATTTTTGATCCGCTTCACTTGTAGACAGGCGACAGATCAAGCGTTAGATTCTGCAGAGCACGATTGCGTGCTGATGAACGTGTTTGCTTTGAAGAGCGAGTAATTTCCATAACGAGTCCTTTGCAGTCATGACAGACGGGCACAATTTCGCCACGTACGTTTTCCTTCTGATCCATCCCAAGTTGTGGGCCTGATGAGGAGGAGAGTGTGAAGGCTCGCGAAAATTTACTTCTGAAATTTAGATTGATGAAGAGATAAATAAAAATTATGAAAAGTTTCTTTAAATAAAAATAAATTTAAAATTTTTACAAACTAAGAATCACTCAAAAAATTAAATGTTTTTAAAGAGCTTTTACTCATCAATTGGGTATAAAAATAATATCCTAAGATTCTTGAAAACAGCGACCATCACTTAAAAAAAAAAAATTAGATGAAAATCGAATTCGTTGATCACATTATTGTTCACACGAAACCATCCTAGCTATGGGTTAACATATGATAATAGGAAAGCTATTATAAGGAAAATTATAAAGCTACATTTATCTGAGAGAACGAGCAATTGTGGAAAGCAACCGAAGACATAATTTAAGAATTTTCCATAAGCTTGCGAGTTTGGTGGTGAAATAGCACTGCCTATCCTTAAGAGGACACATCACATTCTAAATGCACCGATAGCTAGCGGGCACACGGAGAGAAATTATTAACAAAAAATTAAGCCTCATTTGCTCATATCAAGCACAAAAAACTAAAATTAAGAAAAATAAATTTATAGTGAGCATTTATTTCTAATATTGAGTAAAATAAATGATTGCTTGAAACAAGAATAAAATACTTGATTCTAGAACCTGGAAAATATTTTCTTAATTTAAGCAACCGCAGAGAATTATTTTAGTTTTCAGCAAATCGTTTAGTTGAATCAAGCAAATTTTTCTCACTTCAACTTATATTGGCATGCTTATAATTCACAATATGTTTACGTGAAAACATGTTTAAGATGGTGCGGATTGAGAAACTATGGCATGTCATGCAGCGTCTTATCTGTTATTTTTTTTTAAGCGTCTGCAAGATATATTTAGTATAATCAAGTAATTTTTTATGATCAGTTATCCTACATCATACATCTTGCTGAAGGATTTTAATTATAATAATAAAATAAAGATAAATTAATAGCAACTAAAGCAAGAAAAATTAATCAAGCAAATTATACTAGTTTTCAGTATTTTCTTTGCTTGAATGAAGCAAATTGTTCTCAATTCAAGGAAAATCAATTTCTCAAATCAAGCTAGTTATTATAGTTTTCAGCAAATTGTTACTTGAATCAAGCAAATTTTTCTTACTTCAAGCAAATATAAGTCTCGAATATAGACAAAATATTCTTGAGTGTTAAGCAAAGGTTTCTTGAATTAAGCATTCTTTTTTTTAATCATGTGCTTAAAATTTGCTCAATTCTAGCAAAATAATGCTTGAATTGAGAAATTTGTACTTGAGTGTAAACTGATATCATATTTGCTTGATTCAAGCATAGATGGCTGGATTTTTTTACTCCGTGTATCACTTATTGATACATTTTTGCTGTCCGGTATCAGATTTATCGAATTTCGAAAGTCGTGAACGCCCTCTAACAATATGCGATAGTTCACTGGGGGACTATAAAAGTTTTGGGTTAAAAATAAAAACTTATTTGAAGGGAACTATATTATGCAAAATATGACACGAAATAAGTGAACATTTCAAACAATTTTCCACTCAATTTAAAAGACTCGTAACGTACTCATAGTCGACTTTACTAAATTTTTCAATTTTGTATGAAGAAACGTATTAAGCTTAAAAATTAAATAAGCAATGAGTGAAATTCAAAATATATGCCACCCTACATAAACTACTCAATAAAAGTTTAAAAAATACATTTTAAAGCTCTCAAGTAAGTACAAATATTGTTAAAAATTTTCACTAAACTTGAAGCAAATAGGAAACTTTTAATAGAAAAAAAAAATATTTGGATTGAGTAAAAATACAAAACAATTTTTGCAAATTAAAAGTATCGAGTTGACTGCATCCCTCTCAGCGCTCTAGCGAGTAGCAATTTTATATTAATTTCCAATAAATTTTGAGTTTAAAAAATGAACTCTGTTCAAAAAGTATAGCAATATTTGTGAAAATTTCGAAATGGATTCTTATCAATTAAAAATACGCAACTCAAGTTCAAGGCTATAAAAATTAGTTACAGTTTCACTCAAAATTTAGAAAAAAATGTTAAGGACCGAAAAATATTTTAAAAAATCCTGTAAAAAACTGTTGTTACTTAAACTACTGATCTCACATTAAAAAAAAAAAAAAAATAAAAATAAAAACAGAAGCAAAATATTACACTCAAGTAAGGGCTTTACAGAGTTATATCATATCAAAAAAAAAAATAGATATAAAGGATACAATTTTTCTTGCTATACACTTCAAATTTCACTGTTTGAGTGAATTTGGCAAACAACTCCTAAATAATCTATAAAACAAATTTCATTGAAAACAATTTTGAGTAAATCAATGTCCTAATAAAATTATGGGAAAATTCCTCATTCTGGCGAATAACTAACTCAAAATGAGCCTGATGATCTTGAAAACATTTCAACAAATATCACTCAAAACTCTTAAAGAAAATAATATTCACGAAAATTTCAATTAAATCTTACTCAGTTTAAAATTCACAAATCGTGAGAAGGCTTTTTACGAGCTTAATAAAAAATAAAAACTTTGAGTGTCTATTACATGAGTGGTTTTTTAGCGAGACTTTAATTTCATTCCTCATGTACTTCGAAAGCCATTCAATACACTTTATTTGCACTCTACTCACTTTCTATCTAGGGTGCTGCTATTTGAGTGCGGTCGCGCAGGACTGTGTGTGGGTAGACTGCGTGGACCCTCCATGCTGCGTGACATGATGCTGATGTGTTTATTTGTTGCTGTAGTTGTTGTGCCATTTTGTTGTGCATTCTCCTTGTTGTTGTAACCACCATTGGTGACAGCGTTGGAGGAACCAGCCACAACGACTGCAGCACCATAGCTAGTAGATGTTGTTGTTGTTGAATTTGAAGAAGACATCATCATGGAAGCGTCATGTATCGCCTCTACTGCTTGACCAGCTGCAGAGGATGCCACTAAGCCAGGTGTGCTCATGTTCGATCTTTGGTGTTTGGGTGATGAGGGTGCGCTACCCACGGTGTTGCGAGTCTACGAATAAAGGGAATATTTTATTTTGAGTGAAAATTACTGAAATTAAGTAAATTCATGTAAAATTATTTGAGAACTATTTGGAGTGATGTTAACTACTTGGAGTTAATTGTCGAGGAATATCTGACAGTAGTATAACTCAAGAGAAGAGTTAGTATTTTTGTTATTTAATTAAATTAACTGAAAAGCTACATCGAGAGTTGTCCGGAAAGTGACAAGAAAAAAAGCTCAGTTAGAGCTTAAAAGTTTTTAAAAATTTTCTTATGTATATGAGTACTCTATAAGTAAAGATTTTATTATTTTTGATTTGTCTAGAATGTTTGAAAAATTTTCCAATAGAGTGAAATGAATTGTGATTCATTTTATGCAGTAGAGAAATAAGAGTAGTCATAAAATATTTGTACGATATCTTTCGATTAAAATCTGAATTAATTGTTGAGTGTTTAATGAGTAAGAGTTGATTGTTAATTGGATTAAAAGTTACAAAAAACGTATAAACATTTTACATGAGTTATTTTTTGTAAAAAAGCTCAAAACCATTCAGCTGCTGTGAGTTGATTTTATTTGTCATTTACCTTTCTCTCTGACTCGGAGCGCAAGAGTCGCTCAATTAACGACTTGGGAAACGTCTCATCTAGGATATTGCCCGTTGATGATGAATGCGCATGATTGGCATGATGCGATGGTGATGGCGTGTTCGAGCCAGCTGGACTCGCCAGCAACGATGGTGATATCAGCACAAGCGGTACATTGCGAAAGTGCTCTACAGGAATGCGCATCTAAACGAGCGAGAACAATTATGAAATAATTTAATAAAATAAAAACGACAACTTCTACGTACCTTCGTGTAGCACTTGGAGCACACAGTGCGTTGGCACAATTTGCACTGTATGCCCCAAGGGCCGAAAATGGAGAAACGTGTGCGCAGGCAGAGAAAGCAAACTTTGCGCTTTTCGACATCCTCCTTGACTCGCACGCCCACTGGCAAACCTTCCAATTCGGCCTTCGTCATCACCGAACGTATGTGCACGATCTCCTCAAGCGTAAGCGAGAGCCGATCGTCACCACGTTCGTGCCAGGTTTTCTCATCGAGGAAGGATTTGTTCCATGGGCCAATCGAGGATGACGAACGGCTGCTATGGCTGCCAATAACTCCACCTCCGATGCTGCCACTGAACTCGACATTGACGCTACGACTGCTGCCGCTGGGACTTTGAGAGCGCTTTGTTTGTTGTTGTTGCTGTTGTTGTTTTTGATGTTGTTGTTGTTGCTGCTGCTGGTGTTGTTGCAAGTTGTAGTTGTTTAGCTGTGGTTTTTATTAAAAAATGCAATAATGCGTAATGTTTGAATATAAAACACTCAAAATAGACTTAAATATATATTGAGTGCAAATAAATTTCGAGAGTATAATTAGTGTTTTTTTTTTACCTGAGACTTTGCTGTTGTGCTAGCTACACCTACGCCCTCCACGACTGCATTTGTGTTCACATCCGACTGCCTTGACTCAGGACGCGAGGGTGGCATTGAGTGAGTCTCATCAAAATTACTTTGACAACCGACAATTGTGTGACGTCGCAGCGATGCACGTCGAGATTCGCATTGAGTGGCTAGATCATATGCTGTGTAAAAGTAAAAGAAGGAGAGAGATAGACAGAGAAAGAAAGAGAGCATAAAATAAGTATGAAAGAGTGACTATTATGGTTGATATTTATTATGTACTTAAAATATACACAGAAAATTATTGCAAATGTGATATTTAACAAAATGAGCACATTAAGACTCTTGAGTAAAGTCAACAGAAAGAGAGTACTACATGCTTTATGACAGGGTGAGAAAGAGAAGGAAACAAGACAGAACGTGAAATAAAAAATGCAATACAAACTAGAGCGATAAAGAATGCAACCAGGATTGTTCAATAATGCTTAAGACAGATCTTAAAATATTTTAAGAAACTGGGTTTTTTTAATCATTAACAATTTTAGGAGTAGATTTTTCTTTTAGTTTTAGATTTTTCATCATTTATGGTGTTATAAACAATGTCAACGTCATCATTAATGTTTTTGGCTAGATCTGTCAAACTTATGTGTGAGTGAATGAGACAGAAAAGATTATTTTGTATGGTTTGACAGCTCAAGAATTCAAAGTTTTGAAGGAAGTATTACACCAGTGATATGTGATAAGTGAAACTTTGGTTATTACACCAGTGATATGTGATCAGTGAAACTTTGGTTATTACACCAGTGGTTCAGTTTAAACTCAACTAATGGCTTGACTATTTTTAGTAAGTGGCTCTCAATTTATATGGGTCTTAGTATTCAGAAAGAGCTAGTTCACTGTACTCGTAGATAAGCTGAAGGTGTGTGCATATTTTCACTTCAGAAAAGGGACCGCTAAAATAAGTTTGAAACTTTTTTTTCAACTTTTAACACTCTAATGCATAGTTCACATGTGGGTATTATGTCGAGTGGTGTTTAAAGCAATTAATTAGACTTATTTTAGAACTTTTAAGCAGACGTCCAGAAAACAATTTTGAAGATTTTAATATACATTAAAATGAGTATGAGTGCTAACACTTATCTTTTCCTTCAAAGGCAAAATAATCTCTATCCTTTTTTTTCTTTTTTTTGTGAGTGTATTTCCCTAACAGAAATAGCTAAAAATATTTGAAATTTTATGAGACCAAATGATGATGATGCTTCGGTAGCCCTTATAATTACACTCTTTTATATTTGTCGCACAATTACTCTCTTAAAGCTTGTAGCAAATATTTTATATTATATTTTTACCGATTGAGTGCAAATTAAAAATGCTCGGGATGATTCATGAAAGTATTTAAAGCTTAAAGATCCTTTGAGTGGTATGTGAAGAAAACAGGTATATTTTAGTTGAGTAATAATTTGTTAACTCCTTAATCCGAAATATTTATTGGACTCAAAAATATTTTGAGTGAGAATAAAGAAATAACATTAGTAAATGGAAGTAAGTGAAATTTAAACTATTCAGCAGGATTTAAAAGCTTTATATGACAAAATCGTAATGACTCAAAAACCTTTTGAGTGCTATGTTTAGAAGAATAATTTTATTGACCCTTTAGAGAGCTGAAACTATTTCGTGAATTATGTATAACCTTTTTTTTTGTTATGCGGTGATAATGTGGTTTTATTGTGGTTATGCTGTGGTTATGATGTGGTTACAATGAGTTCATTTATACTTTGAGTGAAATGCTCTTAAATAAATATGCAAGCAACATTCAAGCCAATAAATAATAATAGATATCAAATATCGATGGGCACGCCCACAACCATTAAGCAGCGTCTTAATTAAAATGCATATTATTTGAGTTAAATTCAAATATTTCAATAATTAACAGTAATATTTACATTCCAAAGCGTTGTCGAAGAATCTATGGTACTCATCCTCAGTATAAGTATCCTCTGTTGCAGTGTTGCCATTGCGATGTTATTTTTTTTTTATTTTAATTTTTTGGTTATTTTCATTTTTAAAGTTCAAAATGGAAAATACAAAATTTGACGACTTTAATAAAGTGCTTAATGCTTAATTTTTCATTTGATTTAAGGAAAAAGAAATTGGATTGCGAACTTAAGAAAAAAGTTGAAGAACAAAAATCTTTAAACTAAGAAATTTACATGCAATATTTTTTTTTATTTAGATTTAAATGTATTATTGTCTAAATAATTAAGTTATTTCGAGATTTTGCTTTGGTTATTAAATTTAGCTTTCGTTGCTTAATTTTCCAACCAGTTCCAATTTATTTAATTTTTTTTTTGTTTGAAAAACCGACACCGTTTTTGACTCTTCTGTGGTTTCGTGTAACTTAAGCTGTGTATTTGTGTGTGTATGTGTTTTTGCTTTTAATGTATTTAATTGAAAATAAAAATAATTAAATACTAACAAATTTTGTTCTAGTGCTTCTTATCAAAGTTTAAATAAAAACTACTAAGTAACCAATTAAATACCTTTTTTTTTGACAATAATTAAACCAAAAATATATATAAAAAAGTAGTGTTGGGAAAAAAAGAAAAATAAGAAAACAAAATTATTAAAAAATGTATATTGTGGGTACACAACAAAAAAGAAGGAGAGTACAACTAAAACGAGGTACAATAAAAATGCAATTTAAAAATTCAAATAATTGACATTTAAGCGTGGTAAATTGGGACAAACACTTACTTGTTCGGCGCATAACGCGTGTAGTTAGAGTCGCTGGTAGCTGAGCAGGTGGAGCAGTTGTTGCTGTTGTTGCTGGAGCATTAACCATATAGCCCTCGATGGGATATGGGGGCATTTTGGGCTGTGAGCAAACACCGATGCTGGATGTACTGGTAATCATGCTGTTTGAAGTGCTTGCCAGAGAGTCGTCAAAAAAGTTGTCATCGTCCTGAGAGCAGAGTAAAACAGAGTTTTAATCAAAAAATTAAAAGATTTAATCGAATGATTATATAATTAAAAAAAGAATAAGAAAATTGTTTGAGTTACCATTACAAAAATATTTGATTTAACTCAATTTAATTGAGTTTTTAAGTTTTTTCAGTTATTAAGGATTTTAGGATGGTAAAAGAGCCTAAAAGAATGCAATTGCAAATATTTTGAACATGTAGCAGTGAACAAATTTATTGAGTTATTATTTATTCATATGAATGAGATAATTACCGATTCAGGTCAATATGGTTGAATGTTATTGAATGTTAAAAAAAATTTATATATATATACAAAGGCTTTATGAAACTTAAGAATTTGCCTGCAGTTAAGCTTGAGTTACCACTACAAAGCTGGATAAAATCATTTCACTTGGAAATAATCTTACACTGATTAGAAAATACACAACTTAACCCAGTTTAACCGGAAAATGTTCACAGTTTTTATCAGTGTACGGAAATGTCTGCTCATGTACGCACCAGAGATATGCATGAATGGATTCATTTGCTGTTTCAAGTTCCTTTAATTTTTAAGAGGCAGGCAAGCAACAAGTTTGCGGGAATCATAGGCAGCAAAAATCAAGTCGCCAAATGTAGAAAACTTGAAATGTAGAAACTTGATATGTAGAAAACTTGAAATGTAGAATTATTTTGCCTACAAATCGTTTATTTTCAAGTCTGTTTACGAAGTTCGTGGAATGAACTTCGTGTCTGTACTACGCGGTCGACACTGCTTTAAATCATTGGAATCAAGTATGTTTGTTTGTTTTTTAGTTGTTGTTGTTGTTGTTGTTGTTGTTTTTTATTTTTTATTTTGTAACTTTGTACAGAAAAGTATAAGTAGACGTTTGTCAGTGTTTTTCTGCGGCAGCGTAGTCGCATAGACTTGAAATCAGACTTGAAAAGTAGAAAGCTTGGTTTTTTCTACCAATTAATGTAGGGTAGAAAGAAAATAGAATCAAGTCTGACTTATGATTCGATTTTCAGAAGCAAGTCGTGGCTTGTAGGGTAGAAACAAATCAAGTTTCTACAAGTCAAGTCGAAACTTGATTATTTTCAAGTTACTTGATTTTCAATTGACTTGTTGCAGATCTCTGGTACGCACGCCAACCCGTACATAGCTCTTTTGGTAAACGCTCATGTACCTTTTCAAATCTCTTACGCTCATGTACGAGAGACAAATTTTAATAATACCCATACTTGCTCATGTACGAGAACATTAATAAATATTTGTTTTTTTTGGAAATTATTGGAAATTTTTGGGTTTTGTAGAGTCCTTGGACAAATAACTATGAATATCGGTCAAATCGATTTCACTGTAATTATCTATTTGGAAATTTTTTTTTAACCAATAGGTTCCGCATTTTAGACTGATATTCATAGAGTTTTGCCCAAGAATGTCCACAAACCAAAAACAAAATTTCAATAATTCCGTAGATAGTCTCATAGAAAGATACTTCCATATACAGCTACTCTCACAGGAAAAGTCAACAGAACCACAAATAGGTTAAATTTAGTCCTGAACTTAATCCGTATATTATTCAAGTGGAACCTATTTATCATAGACATAAAATAATAGTTTATTGTCCAAGAAATCCACACAAATTATAAAAGTTGTAATAACTTTGCTTAGAGCTTAATTTTTCTTTGCTCTGCGCAGCTTTCTTTCATGTCGTGTAAGGCTCACGGATTGACTCATGAGACTCATTTGCACTGTTTTCTATAAACGTGTACGTTTTGGTAGTGATACGGAATAAGATTTCATTTCTATAAGTCTCATCAAAGGGTACATGGAGGATTGCCATAAAATATTTAGTAGGATCTTCTTTTTTATTTAAGAAATAGGGCAAGAAAATCAAAACAAATAATTCATTACTAATAAAAGAGGCTAAAAGTCTTAAAAACAAAGTAAAACTTTCTTCTGCCGGATGCCACTCACACAAGAACACCACAGACCCAAAATTTAGATCACTGTGTGAACATAAATTGTTAAATATTGCGGTTAAGGGAAGAATATTTTGTAAAAATTTTAAGAGCTCCTAAGTTTAAGAATCTTTCTTTTCAAAATTGTAAATAATAAATTCTTTTTACTTAAGAATTCCTTTTTTTTCTGAATATGTTTGAGTGTTCTTAAATTATTCAGGGCAAAGTTTATATAAACTTTAGTTCTTCAATCCCAAAATTTTTATACTACCAAATAACTGATATTTTCCAATTCCCATATAAAAACCACTTAGTATTCAGCAGGCGCTCACGAAGACCTTTAATAGCGAGAGCCAAAAAGCTTTCTCTAAAAACAACTATAAACAACAACATCTCTTTATCACCGTATGAAAAAAAGAGATGCATGGAAACTAGGTGGCAATGCCATTAAGTAACAACAACAACGAGAAGAAGAACAACCCAGACTAAATTGTACATGTGGCAATTCAATCTATAGTAATTTGTAAGCATACTTTTGGGCGCTAGACAATAAATTTTACAAAAAAAAAACTTTTTTCCCTCCGTACCATTGTTAAGCGTTCCGAACAAAAAAAATATTTTGTTATTTTTGTTTCTTTTTCCATGAAATGCCTATAAATATGTATGTATGTGCCACAACACATTTTATTTTAGGTGCGGCATTCGAGGCTGAAATGAGAAGAAGATCAAAAAAAATTTTGTAGCATATCGTGCGGCGCTTGAATCCTTTTTCATCAGAAAAGCAACAAGCAATGGTTTGATGTTGACCATTTAAAGTTAGGGTGTTAGAACTAAGCTGAATTTGCATATGAAATACTTAGTTTAGATATAATCACGGTTCAAATCTTCATCTGACGGATTTTTGTCATGGACATAGAAAGTTCTTAATAAAATGTTTGAGAAATACTTAAAGAAAGCTCTGATAAATTTCCTGAGATCTCCGTAAGAAATTTTTTTTACTTTTACAGATTTTTTTTAATCAAAATCTGTTAAATAGACTTTTGGAGGGTGTTATTTTTTGAAGTTCCGTTTTTCAATAAGGTTTAACTGTCATAAGGTGATCAGATATGGCAACTCTATTATCATATGTGCACAGTTTGGTTCGCCATATTAGAATCAATGCACTTACGCTACAACAATGTAAATTGTTTAAATTTATTTCGAAAATCGTAATTCAATTCGAAATGTTGCTGTGCATTACGTCTACTTTACGGTCGACATAATTTTCCATCCAGTGACCATCAATTGTTTTCGCACCATACGTATTGCAAATGATAAGATACATTCGAAAAAATGCTATACAGTGCGCTACTAAAGTGTATTGAGGAGGACCTAAATGAGTCAATCGTGCGCAACAATTGGACCTGTGTCCATCTACTTTATGCAAAATTGAACGGCTTGGCCATCGCTACGTTTGGTCAATGGTCTCAAAATGAACTAGAAGCCAACCCACTGTCTTATCGCAATATTCTGTTCAGTGATAAGACGGATTTTTGGTTCAGTGGACATGTCAATGAACAAAATAGTCGCATTTGGAGTGTAGAAAATACACAAGAGATTCTCGAGGCACCGTTATATTCAATAAAAATTAGTATTTGGTGCGCTTTATAGGCCGCTGGAATCATTGGTCTTTACTTCTTTAAAAAAAAAGTTACCATAAACGGCGAGTGCTACATAATTGCCGATTATTTCGTGCCCGAATTGAATGGGACTTTCACTGAAAAGCCAGCCGTAGCGATCACATCCCCGAGTTCATATTTAAATACTAATGGCATAAAATTACCTTTCTAATAAAGCCAATTTTCAGTTTGAAAAAATGTAATCTCTGTATTTAATTTCAATCCAAAGTTTTACACCTCTTAAAAATTACCCTATACATCTCAAATGGTCAATTAAGACTATTTTACAATGAATCTCTTTTAAATGTTTATCTTCGTGCATCATTCTAGGCTTCTAGTTTGGTGAGACTAAAATACCTTCCAATGTAATTTTTTACATATGCATACAATTTTTAATTCCGTTACATTAGCTTGTTAATTTTTTTATGGAAAATTTCAACATATGAATTACTATTATCCGAATACGACATGCAATACAACTATACAAGCATGCCAATGGAGGATTCATTCCTGAGAGTACTACTCTTAACCTTTATTCGTGCTTTATTACTAGACATGGGTAATGCAGAGCTGCGCTGCGGTATTGAGTTGAAGCACTTGAGTGTGCTACTTCTGTGATGCATTTTTTTATATAAAACTAACTCAATAGCGTAGTTATAAAAATTGTTTCTTGATTGTTCTTCTTTCTTTGCTCATTCAAATGTATTTGACTTCCAAAGTATAAGCAAACTTGACTCTGAATTTCTTATTTGAATTTTTTGTCTTTTAGTGAAGCAAAACTGCGCCACATTATTGACCACATAGCTCAATATGCTGTCCAACTTACCGCACTCAATAAATTTACTAAATTATTAAAGGCCCTTTCTGACTCAAAAACTTAACTCATTGCGCTGATTAACGTCTTGTTCATACATGAATCAAAGCATTTCAAACTACACAATGGCTCAATTGAGTTAGCGCACTTCGACGTTACAGTAAACCTAGCTTGAGTTGGTTTGTCAGCGCAGCATTTTTGACTACGTTACCCATGTCTGTAAAATACTCATAAATGCAATATCGAAGTTAATTAAAATTACCTCCACTTTTGGAATTCTTAGTTTTATAATGATTGCTTGAAATCTTGATTCTTGATCTAGATTCTCGAATATTACTGATATGGACTGTTGATAAATGTAAATACATTGAAATTGTGGCAAAAATTTCTTGTTATTATTTCCACAAATGCAGCAGATAGTATTGGGTGCTGAGCCATTGAAAGCACTGTGCTGCCAACTGAAATAAAATTTTCTAGTTAAAAAACATGGGAAAAAATTCACAATCAAGGAAAATATTTTGACTTTATGCAACAATCAAGCCTTAATCAAGAGATCCTCCACAAAAGGTAGGCACTAATTTATGCTACGAATATCTCACAAAACTGAAAAACTCCATAAACAATTTTCGATAACTACTCATGACTTGCTTACATAACCTCAATTGTTTCGTGGGCAAAAAAAAACGAAACCGAAAAAAAAACTTATTAAACTACAGGTCCACTTCATTGACTTACCTGCAACAGTGAGAAATCCACTTTGATTAGACGCTGCTTGGAGCGTGGCGTCGTATGTGAATCGAATTTTTGCTGAAGCTTCAAAGAGTCAAGCGTGTGACGTGCAGCGGATGCTGTTGAAGAAACGGTTGTTGCAGCTGCTGTGTTTGTTGTAGTTGTTGTTGTTGTTGGTGGAAGCACTGCAAAGGAAAAGATAATAATTTTAAAATTAAAAAACTAATATTTTTCTTTTTTTTATAAACGTAACAAATGCAACAATGCAGGTGGAATATGTGCATGGATATAAACGTAATGCCGCATATTGCATGCAGTGTGATGTTGCTTGCAACACTTCATTGTTCATCGGGGCAATATTGTGCATAGAAAGTTATCAATTAACAGTTGTTGGCAGGGGGCCTCTATAGTGATCGACCTAAATTTACAGGGAGTGAAGATGAGGTTGTTGTTGTTGTAAGATGGCATAATATCACGTTGCAGGCAAATTCCAAACAATTTGAATTAACTTACGTGAAATTTTTTGCTCACAATATCTAAAAATATCATGAAAGAGTCTAATTTTCATAAATTTTGGCCATTTGCTTCAACGAAGGATTTGAGTATCATATAAAAAGTTTGTAAACAGCCATTTGGTCTTTTAAATTATTTACGGGTATTCACGATGTGGTGTATTTGAGCTTGAGTTGTGTAAAAGTGATAAATGTGATAGTTCCAGTAATTTTTAAGGATTTTAGAAAAAAAAAAATTATAGAAATTGATGGATCTGTTTCAATTTTTTATATAATATTATTTTTTTGTAGTGGAAAAAGGCATAATTTTTCAGAAACAAAGCTTCACTGTAAAATGATTTACCGTGAAAATTTCAATTAAAAGACAAAGTAAAAATTAAATTGTTAAAAGTATATGGTAAATATATAAAAAAAAAGAATTGAAAATGAAATAAAACTAGTAAAAAATTTATTATCTTCGGCTTAGTCGAAATTGAAATACCCCCACTCGTGTATAATACATAATATGAAGGTATTATTATTTTTATGACGTCAGCTTGTACGGGGAATATGCGTGGTTTTCATTCAACGTACGCAACTTTCAGGCTTATTGTTAGTTTTAAATATCAAAGTTTATGTGCAAAATATTAAGTTAATACATACGATTTTGTGAAAATTATGAAGGTTTTTCTATTTTGATGACGATACCTTGTATGCGTGGTAGGCGTGGTTTTCCTTTGGTTTTTTTCCAATTTCATATTCAGAGTTCATATTTAACATCAAAGCATATGTGGAAAATTTTGAAATCATAGACATATTTCTATGGAATTTTTAGAGATTATAAAATGTTGATGACGTCACTCGTATGGAAGGGAAGGGAGACCTAGTTTTCAATCGATTTTTACAAATTTCAGATTTAGAGTGCGTATTTAGAATCAAAATGAATGGTGAAATTTCAAGATTTTGGATAAACTTTTGTGGAAGTTTTAGATATTTTGCCATTTTGATATGGTGACTTTATATGGGAGGTATTCACTTCAATTCCATTTTCTCTAATTTTCGAACTTGATCTTTCAAATATTGAATAATAAAAAGTTAAAATATTAAAGTTCAATACGATAGCTTCAAATTAACGATTATAATCGTGACGACGGACTTCGATAAGATAAATCGTTTTAAGTTATAATATAACAGTTTGTAGAAAGCGGATTTATTTTTTTATTGTATAAATACGTATAAATAAGAAAGCGGATTTATTTTTTTATTGTATAAATACGTATAAATATGTATTTTACTTTTTCTGAATATATTTTTATGAAAAATATTTCAATCACAACACAACTGTGCGATATGAGTACCCCTATTTACTTGTATAAAACAATGATTAACGTACGAATTTTTAGACCTTATAAAACTTAAACTTTTTTGCAATCAAAACAAGTCTACTAGAACTAAAGCCCATCATCTAAGTAAGTTCAAAAATCAACAAAAAAGAACACTCAGAAATTATGACCCTGTAAGAATAACATCTCCGTCACGTTAATCAAGCGTGTAAGTTGTATAGAAGACTTATGGGTCACATAAGAGCATCACCCAAGGTACACTTTATTATTACTCCTTAACACAGCGTGTTATTTCATTACCTAACTACGACAACAATAATGCACTTAATTACAACAAGTACTAAAAAACGAAACACGATTAATGAGCAAATGAATAGAATGACGAATGCTTAAATTTAAAGCCTTTGAAAAAAACCGTTATGAGTTCTGAAAACAAACAAAAAACCTGTAAAATATCGTTTACCAACTTAAGAAACCAGTTTAACTTTGAGCTGTAAACTGAAAAACTGTTAAATGTGAAGGCTTTTTTCGCATAACTTCAAATTGTTGTAAAGTTTTTTCTTTTTATCATTAAGTGGTTTTTATGCCTTTGTCTCAAAGGGCGCTTTAGTGAGCTGTGTACAAAAATTTTATAAAAACTGAAGCAAATTTGTTGAAGAGAAAAAACCATGCTTTGAATTTTCTTTTGAAGATTTCCCATGGTAAGTTAAGAATAACAAAAGCGCGCAACCTTTAACATATGGGTCTTATTCAACAATCAACTTTATGGCTGTTATATTTTTTTAACAGAGGAAATCCACTTTTTTTTTTTTTTTTTTGTCAAGCTTATGTAAAGTAATGTAAGTAGTTTGCAAAAACTTAAATGACAGTTCTTGATGATACATTCAAGTTCTTGACATGACATTGGAGCATCTTCTTCATCATATCTCGTTCACATGATAAAGTCATTATTATGTGCATACTTCTGCTTTGACGTAACTCTGATGGCTTTTATGACATCTACAGATGCTCAAACCATTCGTTCTGTCATTTAACATTTTAGTTTCTTAACGCACGACTTCTCTTCAAGATAATCTTGTCAAACTTATTCTTATTCTTTGAATGAATAAGGTTGTGTAAATTTACTCCTTAAGAAGGTCGACAGGAAATTAAGTAAACTTATTTTTTTTTCTCAATGTTTCAAGTAAATTTCTTGTTCTATGTATGTATCATTATGTACTTAAAAATAAAATGCAATTAAAATACTTGTAGAATAAAATTTGTTTTAAGCTTTTAGTTTGCCTTTTCTATGACTGCATCCTATTGCAATTTCTTGCTATTTTTAAACTTAATGTTCTCCACATTGTTTCAACACCAGTCATTAAATTCATCAAATTGAAACATGCTATGAGGTTTCAATAAAGTTCCACAATTTATACCTTACCATCTCCATCATAAACTACGACAGCCAACAGCTGACATCAGACACATTGTTGTGTCTAATGAAATGAAGGCTGTTCAATACATGACATGTTTCGGATGGTAGACTATTTTAAGACCTAATGTTGCTGTTGTTCATTTTAAAAATATGTAGGTTACAATTACCTGAGCTGGAGCTTTATAGCACTCATAACGGGGATGTTTCTTTGTGTAAGGTATGAATAAGAGTGTAAAGTTAGTAAGTGTGATGTTTTTCCTGCAATATTATGGGGAAAATCAATTTTGACAAGGAATAACATGACAACAACAAAACTAGAGCAACATTTAGTTATCGCTTGCTATGTGCCAACTTTTTTATTGAACAATAAAAAAACAAAAGGTATAGTCATTGAAAGTTATTTCAATTTTAAAGTAAGAAAGAGGCACATTAAAACAAGAATTTAAATTGCGATTTATATTTTTATAAAAAAAGGTCAAACTTAAATAAAAAAAAATTTATTTTGAATAGAAAACTGTATTTTTTGGTACGATAAGCTGTTAAAATCATATGTTTGTGCTGAAATATAAATAGCGAAAAATATTCTTTTAAAAAAAAATAGATCTTCAGATTTGACTTTCATGATTGTTTCATTTCAGACACATTCTCAGATCACTTGTTTAATTTTTTTTTCGAAAATTTAAAAATTTCACTAAATTTAACAAAATTTGAAAATTCCAAAGTTAAGAAACTGAAAAATATTTAAATTTCATTTAAATTTAATTACACAGTTCAACAGAATTTTGGAAACAGAATAACCATGCAATATTTGTGAAAGAGACCGTTGTGAAGACCTCTTTTTTATTTGCATTATGATGTTATGTAGGATTATGGTTATATTACAGGAGTTAAAAGCCTGGAAGAATTATTTCTCTTATCATCACAAGCCAATGTGTAGAAGAAGAGCTGTAACACATATGAAATCGAGCAGTTTTTGAAAAAATTGGATCACCCACGAAGACTTTTTGATTTTAATATTGCGTTAAAACTTCTGAATAATGAAAATTTTATAAAGTAACATAAACGATATACCTGACAACTAGCACTTAATTTTAATTTTTATTGTTTAGAGACTCTCCGCACATTTTGATAAAAACTATTTTTATGGAATCAATCATAAAGTTTCTTTCCAAACATTTCTCAGTATGCATATATTTTGAAATTATTTGCCAAAAGTCCTCGAAAATAGGTGTAAAAGTATTTTTAGATATAAAATGTTACTAGAATAAATTTTCCGCATACATCACAAGCATAGTTCTTAAGAACCCATAATAACTCATATAAAATATTAGTGCAAATAAAAACCTTAAACAGAAAAAACTGGTTAGCAGGAAGTCTTCTTTCAGAAATATGTACTTAATTGTTACTCTTTTCACTCCCCTTTCAGGAATTGTAAAGTATTAAAAATATAGCATTAAGGGGGGAAGCGCAGTCAGACCTTTTTTTTTTGCATTTTCTTAAAGCCTTTAGTCTCAAGAATATGAGGTGAAAATTTCAAGTCGATATCTCAAAAAATAACAAATTTATAGCCTAGTGAGTGAACCACCTTCTAGAGGTGCGCAGTGCTGGCGCTTATTTCCAAACGCGTTTTTCTCGAAACCATGTTTTCAAAGACGGTGACCGAGATTTCTCGAAGCTCAGTGGACCGATCGTTTTGATTTTTTTGCAAGCTTATTTTATTCATAATAATCTCGTACTTTTCATAGGATTTTTTTTTTAGCTTCGTTCATTTTTTATAGGCAAAACTATGACGAATTTTTGGTCGAAAATCGTTTTTTTACGTTCGAAAGTTCGCCATTTTGTGAAAAATCAATATTTTCAAAAACGGCTATGACAAGTACGAGTTTTAAGTATCTCTTTAATAATATACTTAATTTTTTTTATTTCAGATGAATTCACTTTTTTTTCAGAGCGCTCTACAAAAACTGCTGTATCGACCTTAATATTAATTTTTTTTTAATAAAAAAAACTAAAAATACTCTTGAATGTGTATATTTTTAGGTATAAGAACCGTCATTTAAAAATATCCTATAGGTTTCCTTAAAAAAATTCACAAACATGACCTTTTTTTTTCGGGCTCTGGCTGCGTTTCCCCCCTTAAATAAAGAAATGACACAATATATCGAGAAAAATAACCATTTAAATGAATGTAATACAATACATTTTTTACTTAACCCTGAAGTACGGTTGTTGGTCTGTGGGACCAAAGCCAAATATTAAAAGTCTATTTTTTGTTTATTGTATTGATTGAAAATTTGAATAAAATTAGTTAATTTCGGCATGAAAAATTGTATTTCTTCTCTTCATTGTTAAGCTTAATTACTACTTTAAACTTTTAGAAACATATATGGATAGTAAAATAATTATACTAAGTTAATTAAACAACAAAATGCCCGTGGTCCCACGGATCAACAGCAGTATTTACGTACTTTTTTCACAACAGTACTTAAGGGTTAAAAATATGTTCCGGGAATCTAAAATCTTAAAAATTACATTGAAGTTGGTATTGTAACGCGTATGGTCTAGAGTGGGAGAAATGTAAATGGTATGTATTCTTATCTAATATTATTTTAAAAGTACAAGACTTAATTTAATTTTTTTCGAATACTTATTATTTTTAATATTATATGTTAGCGTTTTATTAATTTGTTTCAACTCCGATTCCACAATCTTTATTGTCATCAGGAACTTATTTTTAACATTGCTCCAATAATTCCATTTTAATTACTTCCGTTGTTATAACCTAACAAAGTTTTCGCAGACATTACATAGACATAAGCTTTTAAAAGAGCTTTTAACCTACCTGTTAATTACGTTATTTTGTATGAGTTACAGATAATAAGGTTAAAAGACATTGTTGCTAGAGAAATGCTGAGATAAATGTGTTTAGATGCATAAAGTGCATACAGCTCCTTGAACTCCTGTGTTGCGTAACGTAGTTTATTAGCGCATTTAGAAAATTATCGGTTGTAATATTATAAGGAAACGAAACGATAAATTTGCAGCTCGTTCCATTGTTATCTCATACTTGCCAATTAACATTGCCAGTAAAAGATGTAATGTTATTACATTCAAATCAGTTTCTCCATAACTTTTCTAAATAGAAATCAATTTCTGTTGCTATATGTTTTCCGATCCGGAAACGGAATCAACCTTCGAACATTAAGAACAGACTTGTTTCAGAGTTAAAATTCAGAGTTAAATAAATTTCGTAGACCGGACAAGGGAATTCAATAAATTTATTTTCCTTAATTGCTATTTAAAATATTTTTTATTTATAAACGGTATCATATTAAAAATGCATTATTTGCACAAGGAAACTCTCACCGCGACGTTCCTGCAATAAATTTCAATACGAGCGAATTATGTAGCAAATAATGTATGAAGGTAGTCGACAAGAAAATAGGCAAGATTTATGCGCGGTATCAAGGCAACCAGCATGTTGTGAAAACAGTTGGAAGAATAATAAATTTAAAAATACGAATTCAAAATGGAGGTGTTGGGATGGTGTCAGAAATACGTTGCATACGTGTCTGCACTCGTATTAAATACTGCTAAAAGGGTAAAATCAACAGAATAAAAATTAAAACAATGAAATAAAAATTGAAATGAGAGATATTTGACATAAACGAATGGAAAAAATTATATAATGGTTATAAATAAGTTAAAGCGAGGTATACATACATATATAATTTTACGATAAACAAAAATTGTTCTTAATAAAAGAACATCTTTGTTTGATGACAAACGTCTAGTATAGCAGATATCTAAAAATTTTATAGCTTTGTAAATAAATGACTTCAATAAAAAATAGGCTACGCAAACAAGTATCTACTTTCTATTGCAGAATATCATGTAAAAGTTTACTTAAGCAGCACTTAAGTTTTCATTCGGATAGCAGTACAGAGAAGAATAGCCGTAACATAAAAATGAAAGTTACACCCCAGACCAGGTTCCAACAGTGAGTCATGCAGTCGTCATTCATGCATTTGCTTGAAGCACCAACACAATCGACAATCGACAACCCCCCCCGTTCCCACTCATTCACTAAATAAACAACAAGAACATGGCACTAGAAGTAGCAAAAGCAAAGAACCCACTAAAAAGCACGCCCCGCTCTATCGGGAATGCAATCACGCACTGAAAATTGCATGAAAAGGAAATCCATTTGCATTGAAGTATGCAGCTTGTGCTGGTTAAAATATGGGGTGTGTTAGCGGCAGAGGGGGTGAGATATGCATTAAACCTAGGAGTAGGTAAGCATTAAAGTTAAATAACCTGAATGCGATAGTAAGTATTTTAAATCAGTTCGCTCCAGTTTTGGAACAAACCGCTTTTTTTTTAGGTTTCCTTCGTTTTTTAGGCTTTTTTGTGAGTTACACGCTGTCGCGAGTTCAAGCGAGTTCGTGGGAACACACATACCTGATCGGGGCTTTGGCGTTGGTGGATTACCGCGTGGTGCAGCGCGTGGCGGTGGTTGCGGATCTTGTGGACAATAGTTGGCATCCCTGGCAGCATCGACTACTATATTCTGAGCATCACGTGAGGTTGACGCTGTTGTTGATGATATGTTTGATGATGTTGTGGGTTTTGTTGTTGTGCTTGTAGTTTTCGATTTTGTTTGTGTTGTTGTTGTTGTTGCAGGCAGACCAGTGGTTGTCATTTTTTGTGACGTTTTTAATACTTTTGCGTTCATTTAGAGAAACATTGCAAATATTTCACTGAAAAAATGTGCACTTCTTTTTCACTTATAATTCACAGTCGATTTTTCGCATACTGGCATATTAAATTTTCGTTAAGTTATCTTAGTTGTTCTGTTAATATTTGATTTTCTATCTCATATTTTATGTACACATTTTTTTTTGTTTGTGTTTTTTCACTGTTTCACTTCCAACTCATGCCATGGCTTATGAATGCATTTTAATTCGTACACTGCAAATTGAAGCAAATAAAAAACATACTTGGCAGACCTAGTTTTCTGCTGCATACATCGGACATTCAACACTCATACCGTTTGACCCCCTTTTTAATGTTCACACTTAATTTAATACTTATAATGTCCTTTTTCGTTTCCATGGCATTCCCAGCTATTAATCACATGTTTCCTCTTTTGTTTCGTTGCCATAGTGTTCCTTATACACATTGTTTTCGTTTTCGCAGACGTTTTTTATGGCAAAAACGGCGCTGCACGCGCCTCTACTATCGATCTACCAAAGCTGATGCATGCGGGAAGGACAAGTTGTTTGCTTTTGGAGGGTGGTTAACTCAGATTGACTCAATCCGTGGGGATAAAATTATTTGACAAGGTGTGAAGATTCTGTTCGAATGACAAAAGTCTCAAAACTGTATAATTTTTCATGTTGGGAAACAGTTAGAAACTGACAGTTAGTATGTGTTAAACCAAGTGCTAGCCAGACAGTTAAGTCAGTAAAAAGCAGCTGCTTTGAACCCTTTATAAACAAAAACAAAATAAAGGTTAAATTAATTTAAACGAAATCCTTTTCCTCAATGAACTTTGCTTTAAAGCTTTGCCAAAGAAGCTTTGATTATTTTCAGTAGAATGAACACTTGGTCTAAATATCTGGCATGAATCAAGACTCTAAGCTGCATTTTCTTCTTTCAAACACGCCCCTCAACCCTGCCACCACCCACTCGCATTGAGCTGTCCACCTTTCTTTACCCTCGCAACCTAGTTTGTTGCCCACAAAATTTGTTTTTATTTTTTGTGTTTGAACCTTCTGCCCACCTCAAAATTTGTGACACTAACAAATTTGCTCACGTTACCGTCACGTTATATGTTAAAAATTAAACGTCGTTTATTTTTACCGTTTTGGCACACCGTCACTCGCGAGTTTCCGAACACAACTGAAACAAAGTTTTTCCACCCAGTTGTAAGAACTGTGACTTGCATTTCGATTCCAAACTGTTCACCGCTGTTTGTTGTCATGTGGGGAGCATAAATATTGTGCTTGCGCAGATACCAGTTTTTCTTCTGTCTGAATTCCAGTTGTTTGCCGTTGTTTGAAAGTTTTTCTTCGAAGAGTAAAATATGTAGTAGAGTTAAACCAGAGCGAGCTTTTTACTGACGTCATTGTTGGACCATCATAGTAGTTGGTCGACAGAGGGCAGGGAAAACCATGGCAATTTCTATTTTAATTCGCAATAAAATTTCGATTATTTGAGAATAAGATGAAAATAAAAAATTCTCAAAACCAAAAATATTAAAACCCCACAATTTGAGCAATTTTGTGTAAAGCACATAATATATGTTATAGTATGTCCATAGCTGAATATAACATATACTCTTATCTATATGTATTTATATCCTTAACCTTTCTATAGAGATCAGATGTTGATGCGTTTGCTTTTGCATTGAGGAAGGATGTAGCTGAAGTTTGAAGGATGTCTATATCGTTGGTATGCTAATTGACACTCTTGTTGCTAACTAAATTGTTACATACAATGAAAGCTAACAAAACACGTGTGTAGGTTAGATTAGATAAGTGCGATGGTTGTGTAGCGCTGCTTATAAAAGCGTTACTAATTACACTGTTACAGCGTAACAGAGCGGCTCCAAGGACAAAGGACATAGATACATCAAGCAGAGCCTGTCGAAGGAAGATTGACGAATGTCGAATGATGCTCACATACATATAAAAAGGTAGGTAGGAATACTTATTAAATATGCCCATAACCCTCTAATGAACCCTGACGCACTCATTGTCCTAATTAATAACATATAAGACAAGATTGAATTTTTTAAACTTTATTTAATTTGATACCGCATCACATATATCAAACCCACAATATAGTTTTTTGGTTCAAAGCTCATTAGTAAATTTTATTAGATGAAATGACATCTGACATGATATGAGACATGACATGAGACATGACATGAGATATGACATGAGACATGACATGAGACATGACATGAGACATGTCATGAGATATGAGATATGTCATGAGACATGACATGAGACATGACATGAGACATGACACGAGACATGACATGAGACATGACATGAGACATGACATGGGACATGACATGAGACATGACATGAGACATGACATGAGACATGACAGAAAAAACATGATATGATGCATGACGTGATAAAGGACAAGACATATGACATGACATATGACAAGAAACATATGACATGTCATATATGATATATGACAAAATATTTAACATATGATGCCATGTCATGATGATTTCTAAACTTTATAATTCAAACATAATTTTATTTCCATTCACAGTGAAAATTTGTGAAAATATCATAACTTTATTTCTTCTCTTCATTTCTTAGCCGGAGCCATAGTGAAAGTTAATTGATAGCTGCTACGGTAGTTAACGCTTGAGTACCCCTTTAGGCTGACCAAGAACTTGTTACATATTCGCTATGTAATTAGATGGCAGAAAATGTTTCTGAAAAAAATTCAAATTGCATCAAAAGAAGCCATGCACTACATGTAGCCAATAAGAGATGCCAGGCATTCACGCTATAATGGTTTAAATTAATTGTCAGTAAGTGACCGCTAAAGAACGTGATTTCAATATATGTATTTAACATACCTATTTATAGTTTTGTTGTTTAAAATTTGAAAATAGTTTTGTTGCTTGAAATTTGCAAATAGTCTATAAATTAAAATATAAAAATTATGTGGTTAATTTTCCTTCATTACGTTCTCAGTGAAAATTTCTAAAAATACAGTTTTGTAGCAAGCCATCTGCAACTCAATTGCAAACTAATTGAATTTTAAGGTTATCATGATCCCAGCGGAGCATCCATATAAATTAAACGATGGCATAACTATAGTTGAGTTTTTGCAATTTTAAAGGTCAAACTTCAGCAGCGTTCTAAAACGCTGCAGGATGTTTTAAAAAAGTAGAAACAAAATAAATAAAACAACAGAGTGTCCCCTGAGACACCAAAAGCATAGCGTGGTCACATGTAGTTATGCTGTACAACGCGGGTGGAATTTTTTATTTTCAATACTCGCAAGATGTAAGGAATTTTAATACTAAATGATGCGTAAAAAGTTATAGTTACGTACATAACAAACTGGTCAATGGGGAGCACGGTATTTTGATTTTTTTTATGATGTCTTTAATTGTTGCACATATAGACATAAACACAATAGGATAAAAACATTATCAATTTTCGTTGCGTCAACAGTTGTTGTGATGCTGTCATATTTTTAACTGCATGACTTGCTTTTTCGTTTATATATCAAACGATTTTACTCTGATAATTTTAAGTCAGCGGTTGAATGTTAACATCATCTCATGCTCTTAAATCTTGAGCGATTCATCTTGAACAAGAATAGCAAAAAATTCCCAATGACATCGATACTTAAGAAATAAACTCAAGGTGACGGAAGGTTATTTAATGCACAACAATTTAAAAAGACACCCTTAAACAACCTATATTTGGGTAGAGCTATAAAAAGAAAAAATAAAACAAAATAAGTGCGCTGTTCCCATCTTGTCAACAATTTTTTTTTTCTTTACAGTTAGGAAACGGTGAGACAATTCACACCAACCACTTCATATTTTCATTGTAAACTAACCGCCATCGTTGTTTTTTGTTTTTTTTTTGTAATTTGCGCTTTGCATACTTTATATTTATTTTACAAGAATTTGTGTAATTTTTTTTTATTTATAACCACAACAAACAGCAATATTTTGATTTTTTTTTGTAAAACATGATAAGTGATCTAAGAAGAATTGATTGATATGCTTGTGGTTTTGGTAATTTCAACAATAAGATTGTAATGACAGATGATAGAGTAATTCACAGTAGATGGAAATAAATTAAAAAGTCAAGACTAAATTAAGATATAGAAGAGGGGATGACTAGAGCTGATACATATTTTGGAAGTATTTACATTTCAGTAACTTATCATTAATCCTAAAATTTAGAAGCCTTTAGGAGGGCATGCTTTTTATAAATTTTTAGATTTTTTTTTTATAAAACTTTTACTTTTTGATTAAAAATTTTTAATAAAATGAAAATTTGATATTTGAAAAAAAGTGGTTTGAATTACTAAGTCTCATAACGAAGACGAGAAAAGATGGATTTTTTTTGATTTATTATATTCTATAACTATCTTATGCAAATTTTTCAATTGATAATGAACATTCTTATTCATTTATATGGTAATTAAGTGAAGATATAATTATTATTTTATTTAAATAGAAATAATAATTATATTATGTTGACATTCTTTAATTAGTCGAAGCTTTTATTGAAGAACTTTGAACAGTTTTTGTATTGTTTTCTTCTGTATGTAAAGAAAAAATAGTATTAGTATAGTATTAGGGGTACTCATGATAAGCACGAACAAATTAATTTGTATGAAGAAAAGAAAGTCATAGTATAAGTGCAACATTTTAAAATGAAAAGATACAAAATGAATACCTGGTTGTTTGGAAAAATGTTTGTTTTATTCAAAAAATAGTGTTAAAAAAAGAATTACATCATTGCTACTAAAAGATTTAAATTTCATTCATTCACGTCGCGAACACACCTAATGTTCTTGAAATGTTGTCTTAGCTCTGACGTCATATGTAAGAAATTGTGCCTTTATCGTTATTCTTTTTCTTATTCATATGTTTTATATTATTTTTATAAATAGTGTTACCATTGTAAGCAAAGAAGTAAAGTAGAAATTATTAATGCATTATAAAATTGTGGCATTATAATATGTTTATTTAATTTCATAATTCTTAAAAAACATATTTTTTAAGAATTTTATTTTGAGTTTTATGCCAAATAATTCATGAAGCAACAGGTTGCTACAACAACAAACGTTCTTTGCAGCACAAACCGAGCAGACTAGACCATGCTTTCGTCGGACGCTACTCCGACTCATCAGTAGTCTCTGTGGTTTTATTAATATTTCCGGAATAATCATTATTTTAAAAATTGATTTTTTATTATTTAAGACGTGTTTGCAAATTTATTAATAAAAAAAATTCATAAATATTCTCTCGAGTGAATTAGAAATTAATTTTTTTTTTAATTTTAAGGCGTATTGTAAAAATTTGAAAATAATTTTAAAAGCATTAATGTTCCTTATATTTTCCCGTTATATTTTGATTGCGGCTTATATCCAATAAATTTCGGTCCTACTTTGTACAACAAGAAACAATTGTACAGTTGCAGTCTGTGATTAAGTCGAGTTTGAAGAAAAATGTATAAATTTGTTTATATTTTATCGATATGCATGATATTTTTGCAATCATGTAAATTAGTTTTTTTTTTGCCATCACAAATATTTTTTTTTTAAAATTTCGGAACATGTTGATTTTAAAATAGTTAGAAAAATTCATTGTTATTTAAAGCCAATAGTTAAATCTACAAGGGTCTATTTTATGGTGTTTTCGTTTCTATAAAAAAATGTTGCCCTACCACAGTGCAACATTTTTCAAGTATTGCACTCAACCCTGAAAAAGTGCAGGTTTTGAACACAAAACACTGCTTGCTTACTCAATCAGCTGATATATTTGTGTGCGCCAAAAATAAAAAATTTGCTATATTAAAAATATGATAAAGTGTCAAATTATGAATGCATATATTTATCCTTGTCTAAAACACGTATTTCATATGGTTTCAGGTTTTTGGTACCTTCGGCTCAATCTGAGTTGATAAAACTCAAAAAGAATGAAATAGCTTTGATGTTTGAATGTTTTTATTATTAGATTTAGAGACAAATATAGGTAAACTATAAATGTAAGTTTAATCAGAGGGAGCCAGTCGGGCCATTTGGCTCAGGCCCTATATTCTAAGTGGCCTCAAACTGTGGATATAGGAGCCTAATTCTGCTTTACGTCATCTTTGTTTAAATTAAGTAAATCTTCTTTACTTTAAATTAAGTAAATAAATTCAAAAATAAATTAAATGAAAAAATCTATTAATTTTTTTTTTATAAACCTGAATTTGGTTTTGGATTCATATGTCTACATGATTCCGTATTCTATTTACTACTTTGGGTTAAGTATAACCTCTAAATGAAGATTAATATTTATTGAGAATTCGTCTGTTATTGTTCATGCTGCTTCAGACTTGACACAAAAGTTGGAATTTTGATGGAAATTTAAGTTAATCTGAAGCATATATATTTAAAATATACATCTTTTGTGTTTCTGCATTAAACTAAAAAACGATCAAATTAATCTTTTTGATACAAATTTAACCAATAGAAGATATTTTTGAGCAACAGACATTTTTTTTTTTTTTTTTTTTTTTTTTGGATTCGCCCGGAGGTAAGAAATCTTCATAGATACGTATGACCCGCGCCATACGCATGCACGATTTACATTCTAAGAAGTTCCCGGATAGAATGCCGGAAAGCCGGACTGATAGAATGCACCTACGTGCTAAAACTTACCACCTGTTGGCAAATAATAGCCTCCACTAAGCACAATTGCTTGGCCTTTCAGCGGAAATTAAAATTAAATAAAATTTGAGAATTTTTTGTGCTTATGTAAACTTCATAAACATCATCGAATAAAAGCACATTCTTCATAATACGAAGCAATACAAGACAACATCCAAAGTTATTTATTAGACCATATACGAGTATAACCGCATTTATAATTGTTGTCGTTCGGCTTGGGGCCACTGTCCAACCCAAGATCCTACGTGGAAAAGAGATGCAACTCTCAAACACCAAACCAATACCAAACATAGCACAGATATACAAGTATATATTGTGCAGGCACAATATATTTATATATTCGGGTCACTAAAATAAGGGAACACCGAGCTAAAGTTATTATTTGGATATGCATTTGGGCCAACGCAGGTACAAACTTGTATGGAAAAGAGATAAACTCTGACACACCAAGCCAAGAGACACGGTATACATGGTCAAATAAGGAAGAACTAAAGATCTAAAATAATTTCATGAAAAAATAAAGCAACGAAACTGAATAAAACGAAAACTTAAAGTATCTATCATATTCGATGATGCTTATTTGTTAAATCGTAAAATCTACACAATTATCGCGAGTTATATTTGTTATCACAAGGAATGCGTTAAGTATTCAAATGTAATATCATTTTGCGTTTTAAGACATCCACCGAGTCAGAAAAATTTATCAAGTTCAAGTTGCCATTAAAATCACTACACATACATCGCAAAGGGTCGTGAAGGGCATAATTAGAAGTGCAGTGACTCAACTTAAAAAGCTGGAAATGTCTGGCTCCGCTCCTGGGGATGTTGAAGTTTAATGAAGAAAGGAGGTATTGTGAGTCTATATCACCACTGAGTAATTTGTATAAAAAAGAGACATTGAGCATAATTCTTCTGCTTCTTAAGGAAGGCAGGGAAATAATTTTGAGGCGTGTTTCATAAGGGGGAAGAATAATATTGGGGTTCCAACGATTGTTTTTGAACCGATTCTAATGCATCGATGTGGACATTGTATTGAGGGTTCCATATTACGGATGCATATTCAAGAATTGGTCTAACAAGAGAGGTATAAAGTATTTTAGTAGTGAAAGGATCGTTGAATTCTTTAGCCCATCTTTTAATGAAACCAAGGACACCTCTAGCCTTATTTACCACCAAATTAACTTGAAGATTGAAACGAAGTTTAGGATCCATAATTACACCTAAATCAAGAAAACTGTGTACAATTTCTAAATTAGTATTATTTATAGTGTAATTTATACTATTAGCAATTCGACGTGAGAATGTCATTTGCTTACATTTTTTTAAGTTTAATTTTAAAAGGTTAAAATTACACCACTGAACTAGACTGTTTAAATCCGATTGTAAGAGTTGTTGATCTTCAGGCGATTTGTAAGTTAGGAAAAGTTTCACGTCATCGGCGTACATTAAGACGTTAGAGTGTTTTATTACAGAAGGAAGGTCATTTATAAACAGTAAAAATAAAACCGGACCAAGATGACTTCCCTGCGGAACACCAGATGTGACCAAAATATTTTTTGACATAGAATTCTTATATAAAACTTTTTGATCTTCGATTAAAAATTATAACTGATATAAAATGATGTTAAATAATGCTTGGGATAATCAAATTTAACAAAAATTTAACTACTTAAGAAAATACTTACCACTTAGTTCATTATTTTGATTCATGCTTCTACTGCAACAATTTTCAAGAAATTTCAAAGCATTAGCATCATCAGCAGTTTTTCAAAAACACATATTTAAATTTTTTAAAAAATCTTTAAATTATTGTTAGGTTAAAACTTCACTTTTGAATTTAACCACAATTTATTAGAATCAAATAAAAGTTTTATTTTAGATAAGTAATCATCACATTAACATTTATAATTGTTACCTCGCAAGTTTAAAAAATCAACACAATTATAGTCAACAAATTCCTTTAATATATCAAAGCAACCAATGGTTTTTATTTCCGCTGTTTACACATGTCGATTTTTCAAACAAAAGCGACTTCCGCTCAACACAACTAAACGTTTCTACCATCCGCTCTAAAATAACGTAGACAGTTTTGCTTTCTTCGTAAAAAGTGCGAGAAGCAAGAGAACTTTGTACTAGACTGCTTGAGAGAGGAAGTGTGATAAGCTTTTGTGTGAGAGTTGATATTTACATGAGAGCTGCTGTTTATTATTTTTTTTAATTCAAAAAGCTTTTATCTGCAGCTTTTATTACACCTGAGATAAATTTGCTGTCGTTGCTTGAAAGTCGACATTGCTGCGTTTCATTTCTTTGAGTGCCTTAAAGTAGGCAACATTTCTCTGTTTGAAATCTTTTATGCATTATCTAAGAGTTGATCATTTATAGTTTTTATGCACAAATCTTTATAGTTTTTCATGCAACTATGTAAACGATAAATATATTTTGCTAATTTCCTGACTGATTTATTATTTTTGAAAAAAGTTCTTTATGTAAAATAATGCTCTTTATTAAAAAATGTATATATACAACTTTTTAAAAAATTCATAATCAAAGATGATTTCTGATGAATTCATAACATATGTGAAAAAAATATTTGATCTGAATGTATTTATTTATAAAGACAGCTGCCGTTTGGTTTAAAACATTTTGTGTATTTGCGCTACTTAAGAATTCGTGTGTGCCTTTGGCAATAAAAAGGCTTAACTTATAACAACAACCAAAATAAACATTTGATGATCAAGCAAAGAAAGTGTAACGACAGCTCAAATGCTGAAGTCGTGCTCAGTTATGGCCAAATAGTAGCAACTTTCAGCCAAAAAAAAAAAAAAAAAAATTTAAGTGGAAGTATAAGGAAGAAGATAAGCAAATATAATGGGGGGAAAAAAATATAATAAGTTGTAAGATTATGTTGAAAAAAAAATTAAGTTTATTCTGCTGTATTTGCTTTGATAAAATGTTAGGTTGTTTCGTTATAAAAGCAGCATTTAAGCCTTGTAGGACAACTTATTTCAATAAAAGCATGCTGTAAGGAATTAAAATAAGGGATAACAAAGAATTACAGTATTTGCACAACATTAAGGGAACATTAAGTCTCAAACCTATGTTGTCAACAGAGTAAAGCAACATGATGCAGACTGATTTTTTGAGTTTATTCAGTATTCTTAAAATCTTGTTTTTGCTTGTTTATTAAAATTTAAAAAATATTAATAATGCACAAAGTTCTAAAATTTTCTTCCACCCTAGTAAGAAAACATATCTTCCTCTACCTTTACACATTACTACATCGCTTTCTTTAACTTGTTTTCAGCCATGTTGCAGCGTAAATCTTGCTGCTAAAAGAAAAATACTTCTACTAGCAACATTGCCTATGCACTGCGTATACAATGGCCACAAACAATAAATGCATAAATCACAAAAATTGAATGTATCTACATAATTTCTATAAAAGCAAATAAGGAGCGCAACGATCAAAGCCTGCGATTGAGCAGCTTATCGTTTTGTGCATCCTTTTGATGTAACAGCGACAACATGAAAACAATTCAAACCAAATTGAATGCTTGCTATAACTGTGACAAACTAGACAAAGCGACAGACAAACAAATACACAGACACGACACGACAACACAGTTGCCACAATTTCTCAGCAATTGCTGCAGTAAGCTAGCTGCCAACAACAGCGGCAGCTCTAGCAGCAACAACAGTCAGCTTCAAGCAATGAATTTTGATCGATGATGTCTGCGGCAAAACGTTCAAATAAACAAGGCGGTTGCATTTCATTACAGCAACAAGCAGGCAATAGCAACAACAACAAAAAGTCACTAAATAGGATATTCAAAAGTGTTGCCGCTCTTCATTGCTGCATGTAAATGCTTAATGTTGCAGAGTGAAATTTTCCATAACAAGTGTATTTCTTTTTTTTTTTTTTTTTGGTTGTTTATAAAACATTGAAAATCGAAAGCTATGCCATGGCGAGCTGTGGACAGCTTGACGTGTACTGCGCTAGACGGCTTGTTGAGTCTTGCCAAAATTGGACGTTTCTAAAGGAAGAGCTTTAAGCGCTTGCATGATTGATCGCATGCATAATTTTTGCTGAAGCCATTTCATTGCATACATTAAATATTTTGAATTTAATATTTCTAGATATTTTGAAAAGATATTCAGACCTATCTTGAAAAATTTTCTCCCGGGAATTGTAAAAGGGAGTTTCCGTTTTTAAGATATAGCCCGAAAACTTTTTGGAAATATTTAATGTAAATTTGTTCATCAACCTTTAATATTCATGAGTGTAAAATAAAAAAAAAATGTTGTCTTTATTTGCTATTTAAGAGCTAAAACTCCCTTTTACAATTCCCGGTAGAACATTTTTCATGATAGAGCTGATTACAAAACAGTGAAATGAAATTATTTTGTATTGAACTGTGTTATTGATACAAAATCTGAGATATTAATTAGACAGGTCTACAGAAAATGGAGGACATGATTGTTGTTAAGCAGTTCTGGGTCATATTCGAAGCAATTTCCCGCGTAGAATTCGGATCCGAGTTCTGTATTGAGCCATCACAGATTTTAAGATATTCGATGTTACAAATACATAAAACGGGGTTTTAGGATACTTTTGGGATTAGATATAAGATGCACAAAATTCTTGTGGCCACTTCTTATTGCATCATTTAATGCTTATCTTAAGTTAGAACAGAGTTTGTAGTTCATTATGTCATGTGTAGATAACATCAAAAGTAGCATAAAAATCATATTTTTCCAGTACATAATCTCAAACACATTAAAATCCTGACGTGATAATCAAATTCTGACTTCGAATTTGGATTCTACGCAGTTTCTAGGAATGACTCCTAGTCGCCCATTACTAGGAAATGAGGCCCAATAACAAAATCTTGAAGATCTGTGTTATTTGTATAAAACGCTATTTTGTTGATTCTCATAGTTCGCAGATTATTTTTGCAAAAATATTACTTTTCAGTTGGAATCTAATTAATGATACCACACACATACACCAGAATGTCAGCCAGTCAGCATTTATGTTTCATCATATTTTTCAATATACGGGGTGTATCAACAATAGGTGTACTGTAGTAATGGAGTATTAGTTAACAGCTATTTTCTTGACAGTTTTGAAAGGAACTGTATTTCAAACATAGTTTCCATGTGTCTACTTTATAATTCAGTAAAAATTTAAGAGACATCTTAGCAACTGTTTACTTTAATTTAAAAAACAAGTTCTACAGCTCTTGTTGACACAATCTATGCTATTGATACAATGCTTGAAGCAATTTTTTATGTTTTTTTTTGTTTGGTGGGCTGAGTGACTGAAAGTAATATTTCATAATATTTTTAAAAGAATTCAACGACCTCGACCCAAATTGACCGAAAATACTTTTGGGAAGCATTTCAAATCGGATAAGTGTAAAGGACAAAAAAATGCTTAAAGCCTCAATTTCTGGATTGATGCCATGTTGCCTTGTTGATAAATGTTTTTTTAAGTTGAAAACATTTTATTTTTTAAATTTTAATGTGACCACCTTTCATTATTTATATTGAAAACAAATTTGAGCCTTAGGCCAAGTATGTTGACAACAAGAAAACATGAGGACAATGAACAACTAACAACTGCTCTGTATATAGAGAAAATCACACAGCAGACTAGACAGACTGTATCGTTGGCCGCTACACCAACTCATCACTAGTCTTGTATGACTTTTCACTGTGATCCACTCAAGCTACTTAGGTCCTACTTATACTGCCAATATGTCGAGAAAGTTACCCGGAAGTTTATTTTGACAGAGAGAACGCTTTTACATTAGTAACTGAGTTCTTATTTACTTATGATGCACCCTGTGTTAAGATTAACCTTGATCGTGTCATACTTTTAGGCACAGCCTTAATTCATGTGCATCTTCAAAATTTGATCACAGTGTTTTACTGATATGCATGTTGATGTTGTGTTATTTTGCTGTTATTCTTCTTTTTATTTTTATTTATTCAAATCTGAAGAGTCCCTTTCACTTTCAGACAAATATCTGAACTTGCTTCCAGCATCAAGTAAATTTTCAAATTATTTAATTAGAACAATTTTGTATTCAAGAGTTGTGTTTTAAATGACAAGATTTCGTTTAAATAAATTGAAATAGACTTCATTTAAATTTTGAAATAAAATTTTTGAATTTATTGTAAAATACAATATAATTTTTTTTTCCGACAACATTGTACAATTTTGCCAAACATTTTGAAATTTCGAAATAATCAAAAACACTAAAATTAACAAACATTTGCGCACCAACAAGAATTTCAAATGCACCACCAACGCTTTCGCTGCTTCTTTATAGTTACTTCGATAGGAAACAAGGAGTCAAATGTTGCAGGTACGGCGAAGATTTGAGGTGGCCAGCAAGCAACAATAACAGACCCAAAGTATAGAAACATAGAGAAAATGAAATAGATAACATTTATATTACACAAAGCGAAGCAACAGACTATAACAGCAAAAAAAAAACAATAACAACAAATCAAACAACAACAACAACAATCAATAGCCAACAACAAAAAGTAACTAAAAAAGAACACCAACAACCGAAAACTTTGCACTCATTTTTTATGAACTACGTCAGTTGGACTCATGTTGCTTTGTGGCTAACAGCAGCTATGCAACAATTTGATAACTTTTTAACATTTCTATTCAATATTTTTTTTAACTTATTTTTTTTTTTTTTTTAAGTTTTCATATAAAAGTACTTACATCGATCTTTGAGTCTTGGCTGTGGCGGTGGCTGTATGTGTTTCAGCGTTCGTCCCTGGCGTATTGAGTCCATGAGTTGCTCGCGTGGAGATGGCGTTCGTTTGATTGGCGGTGGAAGCTCACGTTCGGAGGCCTAAAATTTTTTAAATTGAGCAACAACAAATTAGGTCAAAATTCAAATTCGTATAAAAGACAAAAAGTAAAACAAAAAAACAAAAACAAATTGAAAAACAGAATCGAATTGAAATATCGTTACACAACGAAAAAAAATCAAGGCAATTGAAAAAGTAGGCAACACTGACCAATAGCTGAGGATTGAAGAAAATTTAAGAGAAAATATAAAATTTAAATTTTCTTTTCTTTAAGCTGCACCGCCGCTAATAAGCAGCGGTCATGACAAGCCTAACCCCGGCCAGTTGACCTACCTTCTTCAATGGCGGCCGTGACCTGATGAACTCCAGTATCAATGCGTGGGCATCTTTTTTCACTCGCGGCGGTATATCTCCGTTGACCATCACTTTGCGGAGTTGATATTTTCTGGGGCAAGGGAGAAAGAGATAACATTTTAGATAATAATCAATTGAGGAACAATAATAATGCTTAAAGTGCCCACAAAAGTTTTCTGAACTTTTGTCATTGACATTTTTTCAAATAAATGCAACCTACTTAGAACGTATGTCCTCCATGAGTATCTCGTACGGCGTTAGCTCATATTCGATGGGTGCTCTTGAAAATTCCTTTTTCTTCAGGCGCACGCCACGACGCAGTTCCTCGATAACTTGCACCCAGAAACGTGCCTGAGATGTAGAGAGAAAATAAAAAAGTGTTAATAATTGACTTTTTCCTTTACAATATAATATAAGGTCGTGGAACAAACGCATGCAACATGCAAAATATTCTTTATGTTAAAATTAAAAGCACTGAATTTCTTCAAAACTGTTCTAACTAGTAACATAGATTAAAATAATATTGATGAAGAGTTGATTAGAACTTGGCAATGCTGCCACCTACTTGTAATGCTCTCCAGATTTCCAGTTCATGCTTTTATAGAAAAATAGTATGTTTACAAAATCAGGTAATAGTTATATTTCAGAATAAAAAAAAATCGATAATTTAATGAATTTTTTAATGCTTTTGATAAAAATCGATTTAAATCGATAGAGAGAACATATTAGGGATAGCTAGATATGTGTGCCTTTTTCATAAGTTTTGTTAAAGTTCTTATTTCATCGAGTTAAAATTACGAAGCTGTCTTCACTAGGTTTAACCTTTAGGGTGCCGGAAATTTTTATTAGCTTTGAACTAGCCAAGTCTGCCTCTGTACGAAATTTGTTAATAGATTAGTGAAAAGGAAGGGGCCACATTATAATAAACAAAGTATCTGCACGGCTCAGAGGCGGATTAAAAGTCGAAAGCGCCCTAGGCGGGTGAGTTGCCTGGCGCCCCTCTTATAATATTTATTAATGGAAAATTTGGCATTTTGTTGAACATTCAATGGCCATTGTTAAAAAACATTTTGAAATTACTGCGTCTACATTTTTGTTTTGCGAAATCGCCAATGACATCTTTGTAGTTTAACGATAGCAATAAGTTTAGCAATTAGTTGTTACGTTTTCGAATTTGATCTCTTATCAGCGGGTATGGGCAGAGACCGCTCTTAGAGCGCTGAGAGTAAGAATTGAGAGTAAAGGCTTAACATAATACGCAACAACAAATGAAAGACAAAAAACAAACACAGAAACAACACAGAAGCTTTGACTGTAGTGGTGCCCATACCCGCTTATCAGTCATGACCGGGTATGGGCACCACTACAGTTAAAGCTTCTGTATTGTTTCTGTGTTTCGCTTTTGTCTTTGATTTGTTGTTGGGTTTTGTATTTCTACAGAAGCCTTTGCTCTCAATTCTTGCTCTCAGCGCTCTAAGAGCGCTCTCTGCCCATACCCGGTCATGACTCATGATCGAGTGAAGATAATTTTTTTACTCTCTTTAGACAGAAAAAACTCCGCTCACCATTCCGCTCACCACTAACTGGCTTCGATACGCAAATTCCTAAGGCTGTATCAATGATAGGGATAGATAGAATACATTATTACTAACATACTTACTCTATTTTGAACTTCTTCAGTGTTTAAATTGATCAAATTGCTTTAAAACAAAAATTTTCTGTTAAAATTACTTTACGTTTCTCGTCTCTTTTGAAGATCAGCCACAAGTTTACCTATAATTACAACGTATTCATCTGCTGTGTTCTTCCTCTTTCGTATCCTCTTTGTCTCCTTATCATATTCTTTGACTAATGAGAGTTTTAAAGCTTATCTAATGTTTATCCTTATTAAAATGTTCCTTTTCTGCAGAAATTGTGTGAATCAGACTGTCATACATTTTAATAACTGTACATATATCAATATTAACTGACTGTAATTTTTTGTTGTTTTTGTTCATATGAACCAAAATAAAACCTCAAAACACCATTATCATCATTAAAGCAGTTTCCAGTCGTTCTAATTTCAACCTTATGCCTTTAGCTTTACATACTGCAGAACATTTATGCTCAGAATTGCTCTCGATAACAATCAAAGCATCGTGAATTTTTGGAAATGACTCTTCCAAACTTTTATAATCATCTGTTCGAGTTGTTGATATATTAAAAGAATCTGTGTTTAACACATGCGATAAAGAAAGAAAGCAAAAACAAGAACAAGAGCTTGTGTGGCACAGAAAGTATGATTTTTTTAAGTAGGTACTTTCTTGCTTTTTTTATTGCTTAAAGTCTTTCGCGTGCGCCCCTTCATAACAGTGCGCCCTTAGGCACGTGCCTAGTTTGCCTTATGGATAGTCCGACACTGGCACGGCTGAGATCCAAGAGTCAGAGTTGTGAAAAAAAGAAAACACTGATCAATGGACAACAGAGAGAGGAAAAACATTATTTGTATTGATTTTGACAGTTTCGACTAAGAGCGAGCTCGAATACGACCTGTGGTGGTCTCTACCACCGAAGCCACGTAAATATTTCGGCAGTTGAAGGGTTAAGCTTGGGTCTCTCAGACCCGTTTAAATTTTTATATAAAAAATCTATTTATATCTATTCCAATTATTAATTAAGCAATCGATTAATAGACGATTGAGAAAAACCAGCGATGAATCGATAAATTTGAAAGATATCGATAATTTTGAAAACTAAAAATGTTGATGAGTTTTTACTTGCAAATTATTAAATGAAAAAAAAACGAATCGGCTAAAACCGATTATATTTAGAGTTACCAACAAATTGATAAATTAAAAAACAAAAAGTTTATCGAATTTTAACTTGACAACAAGTATCTATATTAGTAACAAAATAAGTTATGTTGATAAATTTTCGGAGGGTATTTGAACTACTCTGAATCAAAGAGTTATTGATATGACACAGTGGTAGACATAAAATTATTTTATAAACTAATTCTTAAAAAAAAGATTGATTTTATAATTTTGAACATTCTGAAAATATCGATAAATCGATTATAGATAATTAATTTCAGGTTTTAAAATCTTAAAGAAAAGTTGGAAATCGATTTGGGAAGAATTTAAAAGCTTTTCAATAAGCCTAAGCTTTCAAAAATCTGTATATTTTTACCGCTTTTTGGCGATAAATATGTTTTTTAATATTGTAAAAATTTAAATAAATCAGCGAATTAGAAAATAGAGAACAAATACATTTTTAAACATATAAGAATGAATTTAAATGTGACTTTTCATTATTTATATTGAAAACAAATTTGAGCTTTAGGGCAATTATGACAGCAAGAAAACATGAAGACAATGAAGGCAACAATCAACAACAACAACAACGACAACAACGGCTCTGTATAGAGCAAATCACACAGCAGACTAGACAGACTGTTTCGTTGGCCGCTACACCAACTCATCAGAAGTCTTGCAAGACTTTTGTCAGTGGATCACAGTGAATAGTCATGCAAGACTCGTGATAAGTTGGTGTAGCGGCCAACGAAACAGTCTGTCTAGTCTGCTGTATGATTTGCTCTATACAGAGCGGTTATTGGTTGTTTCCTTCATTGTCTTCATGTTGTCTTGTTGTCAACATACTTGGCCTAAAACTAAAATTTGTTTTCAATACATAAGAATATTTAACATTAATTATTTTTTAAACATCGATAAGTTTCGATAGGTTTCGGAAAATTTTAGTGAACTTAATAATTTCTATTGCCTTAAGGATTCGATACATAAGAAACAAACTAAAAATTTTTATAATTACTTTTTCTGCTTGCAACAGAAAGCTCAATAAGGTGAACTACAATCACTACCAGCTCAATTAAGTTGCTTACATCTGCAAGCGCAAGCCAACACTAGCTTCAGATTTTGAAAAAAAAACGATAAATTGAATAAGTTTGACAATTTCATAAATTCCACCGATTAATTTATTACTTTCAAACAAAAAAAGCTCTTGGATGATAACGAATTGTTTTATGCTGGTTAATTAAATTTAAATTTAATTTAAAAAAGTTTTCATACCATTAAAATTTGTTCAATAGAAAATTAAAAATTATACAATTAACTATCGATTTCATTGCTTAAAAACAAGTAGCGAAAATCATCGAATCCGATTGGTTTTTAATGATTACAAGTTGCACAACATTAAAATTTAGATTTATGAAAATTTTCACCAAAGTGCCTGTGCCTTGAGCCTCTCAATGCTACCGCCAGCCAGCAGACATGGACAAATGTCTGTCATCCATGTTAAGCGCAACAAATGCAACAACAAAGTAATTCCAACAACTCTCCGAACATTGCGCTGAGCGTTGAAAATAATTTCGAAATCAATAAATAAAAATATTATTGAAGGCAATTTGAAGGAAACACATAACGCCATCGAGCTCCGGGGCGCATCTAATGGAATGATGTGAGGCGTCGACGACATAAGCGATCTATGTTTATTAAGTAAAATTAAAAGAGCGTAAAGAAAAAACATTGGTAAAAAAAAGACAAAAATGGTGAAAATCTTTAATGTGGCAGAAAAATTTACCAGTTTGAATCATGAAATGCGATAGTGTTTTGATGGTGTAATCAACGATCAACAAGCAAACGAATAAATCACTGGGAATAAATAAATATGCAACATGAGAAAATATTTCCGTAAAAACAGCTAAAGATGAAGAAAAGCAACGCATGCGGCAAGAAAAGCAGTGGTAGGAAAAACGCAAATCAATGCAAAGTAAAAAGGTGGTTATAAATAATGCAACAGCAGCAGCGGCAACAACAATGAAGGAAACCTACATCAAAAACAATAACAATAACAACAGACAACACGCACCAACGATCCGCAATAAGTGCAAACAACAGCAACAACAACAACAACAGCGACACATGTTGCGGAACCACCCAAAATCCGAGACAAAATCAAAGCGTTGAAAAAACGATCAACTTGAGACTAAAACGATTGCGCTGGTAAGCGAAACGATGCGATCAACAGCAACGTCAACAAAGCAGAACGTTTGCCAAACAAACACAATAAAAAAAAAATATAAATAACATCCACATAAATACAATAATAAACGGGAAAAAACACAGAATGATGCCAAAAACTGCGCCCATAATAAAACCAACGCGGAAAACATTTGGTCGAAGGAGCGTAGTAATGGATGCGTTTTGGGTAGCATCTGGAAAATTGCAACATTTGGCTGATCAACGAGAAGCAGCCAACGAGAACGGCAACAAGCGGCAGCATCCGTAACCAGTTAGTAGCAGCAGAGCAAGAAACAAGTGAAGAAATAGCAACAGCAACAGCAACAACCAGCAGCAGCAGCATCAACACCAGTGGCAGCAATAACAACACTTTAGGCGATAACAACAACAAAGCCCGCACCAAACGAAGCGCATCAAAGCGATCCGGCAAAGCAAGTTGTCAGTGAAACGTCAAAGCGAGTCGTCAAGTTGTCAGCAGAATGTTGCGTACAACCTTAAATCGATTATTGTGACGTTTTGACACGGTAAAAGCGGAACGTTAAAAAATTGAACAAAATATTAAGACTTTTGAAAATAACCAACAGAATTATAACCAACATTAAGCAAATATTATTCAAAGATATTAAAAATATAAAATATTGTCTTTATTTGGAAATTATCCCTCTGGGAAAAATTGAGAGCCTTCCACATTGAAATGATTTTAAGCATTTTTCATCGTATCTTTTGGAAATTTATGGGAAGTTTTAAATTGATATTGTTTCCAAACTGCTTCTTAAGGAATGCATGTGGAAGCTCTTGCTTGTTGTGGGGCATTTTCAATTTCAATTTATTTGAAATAATAAAATCTCGAATAATAAGGCAGCCTCGGTAATCGAGAAGGTAGCTTGCTTGACTGCCACCACAGACGTCCCGTGTAACCATTTTTAGTTGCTGTTTATTTGTTGTTGTTTCCACATTAATTTTTAAGACAGCGGAAAGGAATGTTTCCCTCCAATGATATAGTGTGTATAAAAAGAAATGGAGTCTATGGAATGTTTCCTGCTTATATCCGGGAATGTTTACATTTTCCAGAGGTATTTGCCTCACGGTCAAAAAATTAAAATCTTCTAAGAAGTCGGTATACTTTTTATCATGAGCCGCGACGTGTAATATTTTGTGGTTTATATATTGTTTATAAGCAAATTTATTCTTATTTATTGATTTTTGTATGCTCGGATAATGATTGAACTGAATTGATCTGAATTATTGTAGATACTTCAAAAGATACAAGAAATTTTGTAAATACAAGAAAGATACAAGAGATTTTTTGTGTAACTTTTGGGTACTTCTGGGCGTTTAACAAAAAGTAGTTTTCTTCAACGTTGCAAAGCATTCGTTGTGTATAGAAATTTCTAGCAACAATGTTGACAAGTACATCAAAGCGATCAGCGCATAAGAGCTGCTTGGCATCAGTATGCATCGTTTTCAAACACATCGGCATCACAAAAACTCACAAAACCACAGCAAATGATGAAACTCAAAACCCAAAAAAATTTTCAATTTAAGCTTTCATCATGGCAGCAATAATGTGCACGTCCACGCTACAAAAATAACAACCATAACGCCACAACCGAGCCTTGTTTAAGCACGCTTAAAGCCTCAAATTTAAATTGCTTCCATGTTGCATTGTCTTGCATTGTGTTGCAAGCTGCTTTCAGCTGATCTGCAGCAATAATATTGTTATGATCATCGTTGTCATGATTGTCGTCGCATAATTTCTTCAATTGTTGTCAATCAATTGTTGTTTTCTTGCTGCTGTCTGATGATGCTGTAAGGTTTAATGCTGCCATCTGAGCATTGTTGCTATTGTTGTAGGTTTTTTTGTTGTTTGTATTTTTGTTTTTGTTCGGTTGCAATTCCTACGCCTTGTCTTAATCCAAAAAGTCAAACAGCAGCTGATGGGATTGTATAACCCGCGTCAATCTCTAGCTGAAGGCGCCAATGTTGGCTTTATAGCGTGGATTATTGAATTGTTTTTAGTCATTGTTATGGTTGTATTTGATGCTACTATTGCATCAAATCGCTTGTCATCATCAAAGATAAGCTTTGGCAGTTTTCCGTTTCGATGACATTTTTTATGTTATAACTTCTTTTGCTGTGTTTTTTTCGACATAAAAAAAAAAAATGTTTGGTTTTTAGGTTTTGAAGTTGATAGTGGAAAATTTGCATAATGCTTACACAATTCTAGGGAAAATTTCATAAGCGGCTCAAGGCGTAGGCGTTGAAAATGTCTTCTTTTCGATTGACACAATTATGTCTCTTTTAGAGATATCTTTTTGGTTTTAATGGTTTTTGATGTTTGAAAGCAATTAACAATAAGTTACAACGATAAATGTTGGAATACATATTTTCGGAATACATATTTTCGAAAATTTAGTTTAGTTAAGCCCTTTCAGACCCGACGCTTATCTACTGAACATTTTTTTATGATTTTTGGAATTTATGGTCGTTATATGGAATGAAAATATTCTCAATGTTTAGGTCTCGCAATTTACATATCCTTCAAGGATTTTCAGGACACGCACAATTGATGCAACTTTATCTGAAACCCATTTTTTTAGCAACAAATGATTCAAATTTATTTGAAACATCAAAATTTATTATTTTTTTAGTTCAAATGCGTTAACTTCACTAGTTTTACTCTGAAGTTTTACACTTTATATTATTTGTAATTGAAGACACAAATTACCTCTGCGACTCATTTTGACAAAACTAAAAAGTTTATCAAGAATTCCACGCGTGTTCAAGTAACGGTAAAGCGAATCGCGGAACAGTGTGAGAAACAAAAGAAAACAATAACAAGCACAATCGATTCATTTCGTTCTTTATAATATTCGTTAAATAAAAGTGGAAATATTAAAGATAGAAACCACCCGCAAAAACGATGCATCACGGTCTGAAAGGGTTAGCAAAGAGAGTGAGTTCTTATTTTAAAATATGCTCGAAAATAATATTTTTTAATATAATTAATTGTTTAAAAATTAAATTTTTTTTTCATAAATTCCAATAAAAAAATGCAAATTTCAACTTCTGAAGATTATGCGGTATTCATGATCATGTGTTTTTACTTTTGTGCTTTATAGTAATGTAGTAGTGTAATAAATTTGATATTTATAGCCGCTCTTGTTAAGTAATAAAAAAACAAATTTAATTTATTTCAAAGATCTTTAAATATGTAACAAAAAATACTAGGGGTATTCACGATGTGATGCATTTAGTCTTGTATTGTGTATTTTTGGTAAACTTGATAGATATAGTAAAAATTTTATGTCGATCCAGTGTAAATGAGCTAGCATAATTATGCAATTGCATTTATTAGATTGTGAACGTTATTTTACAGGTTTATTTTGCAACACTAAAAAAATGCAAGTTTTTCTACGATGATTAATAATAATTTTTATTTTGAATTGTTATTGTAGCATTTGTAATTATTGGAGAGAGAGAGTCTTTGCAATAGCGTGATAGCATATTGTAAATATTATATGCAATAGGTTTTAGGCATACCAATTATGCAAGGGCTTAGCAATTGAAAATGAGTAAAATTTATTGGTGTGATTCCAAAAGGTGCAAATATACTTTGCATATGCTAAGATGCAGTACTATTTCCACCGGATTGTGAACAGCCCTATTGGATTTGAAATAGAAAACTCCATCAAATATACAACGACTCATAGTAAATTGTTGTATGTTAAAAAAAAAACGATTTGGTGCAATTGTGCCATGCAATAGGATTTCAGTATAGCATTTATGCAAAGGAATAGCAATCGAAATTGAGTCGAATTTATTATTGTAAATGTAAAAGTGTCAAAAAGACTTTGCATCTTATTGCATTTGCTATAATGCAAGAGTATTTGTACCGAACCGTGAACAGCCTTCTCAATATTCAAAACGAATTTGTATTCTGACAAGAAAAGATTTTTTATAAAAAATAAAAATAAATAAACATTATTCAAGTATGCAAGAGTTTATTGCGAACATGTTAACAGTCTAGAATGTACATGTTTGAAGTTTAAATCACAAAAACATCACATTATGAATACCCCTAATATTTAAGTTAATATTATTTAATTTTAAATACGTAATATTATCCAACAAATAAATTTTATATTAACATGAAAATAAATCGAAATTTCAAGCATGTATTGCATGAATATATATATATTGCATATTTAACAAAAAAAAAAAAAAAATAAAAAAAAAATAAAAAAATACACCCATTCATGAATTATTATGGGTATTACTTTTTCATATATAAAAATATTTTGAATGAATTCAATGCAATTTTTTCTTAGTATATTTGAAAAAGTTTAGAGTAGGCAATAGTATAAGTGCTAACAGGGGTATTCACGAAGCGATGTATTTGATCTTGTATGTATTTTTGATAGATTCTTGACATTTTTACAAACAAAACATATTCATATTTATATACAAAATCTTATCTTGTCTAGAACGAAAAAAATACGTTGAATAGAAAATTTTGTTGTACTTGAATATAAAATTATTCAAAACAGAAGTTTTTCTGAAAATAATTATATCGTCACGTAAAATGCAAAAAAACGTATGATCAAAAAATTCGAAATTATGTTTTTTATTGATTACGATTCACTACATTATATTACATGTGTGTTATGAATTTTAAACTTCTGCCACCAAAAATAACCAAGTTATTTGATTTGAAAATTTCGTTTCAATATCTCAAGTTGTTTGAATTTTATATCGTTTTTTGCTTCTCCTGTAAACTTTTCAAAAGTGATGTTACGTTATTTTGCATTTTAGGTGACGATATGTAGCCTGACACTGTACGCAGAGAAGTTACGAAGCATCATTAAAACTAATTTGTATTAAAAAAATTTTCTGTGTTATCGAACTCAGGATCGCCAGTTTCGATGGCGTAGAACGGTCCACGTAAGCTTGTGCGTTGGACCACATGTGCCGCATTGTGAATATCCCTTCTGACTGTACATTACTGTCAATACAAAATCAACTACAAATATCAATATAATTAAAAATATACAATTTAATAACAAATACATATCAAAGTGAATACCCCTATAGATATTTTGAGCGTGTATTAAATCATAAGTAGCAAGTACTGATGCAAGCCCATAGATATGTATGTATCTCTAATTTATATCGATAATACCTGTCTATTGACAGATTTATTATCATGTACACAAACCAGCATAGACAATCACCAGCTTAAAAAAATAGCTTGAAATAAACACCTTTCAATTGTTTTTGTGTTAAAGCAAAAATGCAAGTGCTGCCAACTTTGCATTTTTGTCCGCTAAGCTTTTACTTACTTAACTAATAAAACTTGTAAACAGAAAGCCACGCCTTGTAGAAATTAAAAAAAAAATAAAAATAAAAAACTGCCTCTTGATCAAGGTCAGATTATTTCCACCAACGCTTAAAATTGCAGCAAGACTTAAAATTCAATAAATCAAATTCAAGCCAACCAGTGATTATTGCTTTTGCAGCCTGCATCGGTGCAAATGAATTGAACAAAAACAAAAAACAAAAAAAAAAAAGAAAAGACGGTCGATGTTGCCTAAAAGCAGCATTAAATTAACATAAATCACGTGACGTGTGCGCTGCCGTTGAAGTAGCTATTAATTGTATTGATGAGCGCCTACTACGACGATGATGTCGATGTTGCAACTTTGTTGCAATGTTGTCGACAAGAAAAAACAAAAAATTAATACCAACAGCCTCCAACAAGTCATGAAAAATAGACACAAATTCAGGATAATTGCATGATTTGCCGAGAATAGAATAGAATGTAAACTAAATGCATGCGTGCAGCAATAAAACGTGTAGCTGTTGTAACTCATGGATGCTGCAGCAACATGTTGATTGGTTGCTCTTATGTTGCCTATAATTATTGAATATTTTACGCCTGACTGCTACAGCGTGATCCACGTTATTAGTTTTATTTTATTTTTTTTTATCATATCGCAGCGAAAGGATCAGACTAAAAATAATTCATGAAAAATACGCTGCATAATTTGAGTGTGCGCACCGGCACATTTGCTGCAAGTGAAAGTGAAGTCAGGTTAAGGCACAGCAACATGTTGACTGACGACAGAGAGAAGCTTAACGCATACCTTGATTAAAGACCTTGTTTAAAGCTGAATTAAGTGCGGGTGTTCAGAGTTCACGTGGGGAAGTAGTGGAGAAATTTCATCAGAGAGGCAGACGTGCCAAGTAAACGTGAATTTGTAAGTAATTTATAACAATAACAAGAAATTTTTGCATAAGCGTTGCGTTTTGGATGTTGCAATATTTTCAGCATCGTTCCTGATTTCTGAAGCTGACTGATAGCCTTGAAATATGTCTTAAAATTATTGCAAGTGGCTGCTTCGACTGGTGCCATTACGCCGTGTAAATATTTTCTTGTGCGTTTGCGTGCATCATTAAATTGTCAGCAAGTATTTCAATAAATTTATACTTTTCATCACTTATTATCGATTTATTTTTAATTTATCGCATATTTAAGAATATTTTATTTGGTTGAACTTGCTTTTTTTCTTTTTAAATTCTTAATCAGTTTTCATGAACCAGTGATTGTGTTTATGCACTTAATGTTGTTGTTGCTGTTATTGTTGTGGTTTTTGTTATTAATTGATTACATTATGTTAAATTATTATGTTAAGGCCGAACAAAGAGAAACTGTAGACAATTGTGAGAAAATTATGCTGTAGCAACAAAATTATGCAGTTAAAAGCTTGACAATGCGTCTAATATATTCGATGGCTTTCTTCGGGCTTTGATGTGGGAAAAAAATAATACTTAAAAGATTTTTTTCAATTGCGATATTGCGAATATATAAAAATGTTTGAGTTTCGGAAAAAATTGTTTTTTACAACTGAGATAATATTAGAGGTATTCACGATGTGCTGAATTTTTGTCTTGCAGTCAATATTTTTAATATTCACAAAAACCAAATACATTGAGTTCCAACTACAAAAACTTCATCAAATACAGGTTGCAGAAAATCTGCTGCTTTCTGTGAATACTTAAAGGCAAATTCTGTTAAAAAATCAAAAACACTATAACCATTAATAAACATAAAGTCTGATGCCTCTATCGGTGGTGTGACACCCATTGCCAGTCTCGTCTTTACTTTTTGTTCTGATCTCTCTGATAATATTCACTCTAGTTCATAATAGAACTTAGAACTAAGTTTCTTCAGGTGAATAGTTACAGCGTTTTAATTTTTGTTGTAGTTCTTATTCAGCCGTTTAGTCGTTATAAGGTCTGATAATAAGTACTCCCTTTGCCAATTTTAAGACTACATTCTCCATTTAATAAAAAAAAAAAATAAATCCAAAATGTATCCTGCAGAATAAGTCAATGCTTTCTTTGGTAAATAAATAAATTAATTATTGAGAAGTTATTGCATTTTGAAATACAGAGTTCTTTGGGAGACCCCACGCCTGATAGTCCAAACTAGCTCACATTTGTTCAGTGATTACATTTATATTTAGTTCCAATCCCAGTTGGAATGGGATTCTCTGTACTTAGGATCCTGTGAGTGAAGTCGGAATTAAATTCATCTGCCATGAAATCATACCAAATGCCTTACTTCCAGTGTTTGCTCAGTTAAATAGTTTTTGGTTGAAAAAGAGACAACCGAAGGCTATATAAAATAATAATTTTAGTAAAAAAAAAAATTAATGAGAACTTAAAGCCCCACTCTAGCAGAAATTATTTTATAATTTTTAGTTCGTTTTAAAAACGTGGTATATTTAAAAAATTTTTTACTAAAATTATTATTTTCTGGTGTTTAGTCTTGTTTAAAATTTTACAAAAGATTTTGAAGGATTTATGTTTTTGTCACTACAAAATTTGTTTTAAAAACCGAAAGGGTTCTATAAATTTAAAAAAAAAAAACATTGAAGAAATTTATTGACATTGTTGAGGCTTGAACTCTCAACCTCACGATTATAAAGCAATCACCGTGCACTCTGAGCTACATAACCCATTTAAAGATATTATCTAAATAGCAATAAATCAAACAAACTACTTTTTACAACTTATTTTTTTCGTGGTGAATTTTTGAAAATTTTAATTTTTTTTTTAAAAATAAAAAACTCGTTATAATTGTCAAGGCTCGAACTCATTACCATCGCTCTACGCTCTGAGCTGCAGAACTCACACCAGAATATTTTTTAAATGAGGTTACAGATTCACTTCAGTTGTGAATTTTTTAAATTTAATAATCCCTGCAAACATTTTCTGAGTGCCACAAAAAAATAATGACTCTAAAAAGAGTATTTCTTATGAGTGTGTTATGAGTACGCAATAAAAGGACTCATAAAGGAGTCTTTGATATGATTGTAAAATGATTGCTCAGAAATAAGGCTATAAAAAGAGTATTTTTTATGCGTGTTTTGTGAGTTCGCAATAAAAAGACTCATCAAAGAGTCTTTGACATGATTAAAAAATGATTGCTCAGAAATCAGACTCTTGAAAGAGTATTTTTTATGCGTTTTTTATGAGTACGCAATAAAAGGACTCATAAAGAGTCTTCTATATGATTGTAAAATGATTGTTCAGAAATCAGACTCTTAAAAGAGTATTTTTTTATGCGTGTTTTATGAGTACGCAATAAAAGGACTCATAAAGAAGTCTTTTTTATGATTGTAAAATGACTTTAAATTCTTCTACTATTACTTTTTATTTGAAATGTTTAAAAAAGGATTTTGTTGTAATTTTTTTTTATTTTTCAACTATCAAATATTTTAAATAACTTTGAATCTAAAAATATATTTCAGCCTAAACGGATCATTATTACTTCTTTGAGTTCTGAAAGAGTCCTCAGTATGAGTCTTTAAAGATTCCATTTCATGATTCTTAAAAGAGTATCAAATATGACTATCAAAAGTGTCTTAATTTTGAGTCCAAAAGACATTTATATGAGTTACAAAAAAGTATTATATGAGTTACAAAGACTATTTATTTTTAAGTCTTTATTATGAATCTTAAAAAAGTATTTAAAATGAGTCTTAAAATAGTCTTAATTTTGAGTCCAAAAAGACTAACTAAAATGAGTTATAAAAGAGTCTTTAATATAAGTCTTTAAAGAGTCTTTATTATGAGTTTTAAAAGAGTATTAAATATGAGTCTTAAAAGAGTCTTTATTTTGAGTCCAAACAGACTATCCAAATTTATATTAGTTCTAAAAGAGTTTTTATTATGAGCCTTAAAAGAGTATAAAATATGAGTCTGAAAAGAGTCTTAATTTTGAGTCTAAAATGAGGCATAAAGCAGTCATTATTATGAATCATATTTTGAAGCCCACAACCTACGAAAATGTACTCATAAAAGAGTCTTTTTTTGAGCGCATTATGACGATAAAAGCTCATTTATATGAGTCTTAAAAGACTCTTTTAAGAGTCGTATTGTTTGCTGGGATGTCAATGAGCTTTTATTTTTTTTGTGTGTTTGATTTTTAATATGTAGGTATGTATGTATGTATTAAATAATTTCGCATTTTAGCCAAACAAATAAGCGTACAGATAAGAAAATGAGTTTATATTTTGTTGTCATCCAGTTCTGAGCTACATTTAAGTTTCAAAACTTCAGCCATCGGGAAGTTGGTTGAAAATGGATTCCAAGATTTGTACGGGGCAGACAGTTTTAAAAAGTATTCAGAGAATTTGCTCTAGGAAGACTCTATACCGACTTTATTAAAATTTTATACCGATATTTTTCTAGATAGTGCTGATAAGTGCTTGTAGCAAGTTTTTTGATCATAACTTGTTTTATAAGGTCCATTACAGAAAATTTAACTTTTTTGCCTTCAATTTGGCCAATAATAAAAATTTCCATATTTTTAAGCCCTTCGTTAATTCACGAGCTAAACTCAAAAACTCATAGAAAATATTTGAATTATTGATTTCAGATAAATTTATCTGAAATTTATCTCAGATCTCAACATGAGTTTTAAAAATTTTAAATTATAATTTTATAAAAAAAGCTTAAATGCTGCTTTTTATATACTTAAAATAAAATAATTCATAGAAAACAATTCTATGATATGAATACATTAAAAAAAAAATAAGAAAATTTGCTTTTTGTATCCTTAAACTCTTAATATTTGTTTTTAATTTTTCAAAAGCAATGGATATTTCTCAATTTAGAATTTCAGAAAAAATTTTGGTGAAATACAAAAACCGACTGTTTTTCAAAAATATACTGGGTAAAAGTTTAATAACCTTCGTGACCACTTTTATGATGATCTGAAAAAAGAGAAATTCATCTTCAATAATATATTTAAACTTTATTATCTTTGCGTGAAAAGACCCATATCCTCAGTTCAAAAATCATATTTGTAATCAAAACAAAACATTCTCCCTCCGTTCATGCAAAAACCTGGCTACGGCGCCCGACTTAAGATTAAAAAAGTCTAATAACTATACTATAAACTAAACAGTTATAGCAGCAATAAAGAAAATCAATTAAAAAGCAAACAGCGAAAAGCCACAAAAGCTGCAACTAGTCATTCTTATCTTCGTTTGGCTTCTTCGATATGAAGTCATTCGTAGTGTTAAATGCGTCATTTAAACACGCGGCCAGTTGCTCAATTTGCGATTTTTGCAACGGCCTTGCCAATGTCACGAGCAACAAAAATTAAAAAAAACCAAAAACAAAAACGAAAACAAAAATAAAATAAAACTAAGACAAACAATTTGAAAAAGCTTTTAAGCGACAGATGCAGAGTAGCTTAAGTTAGATAAACTGAGAGAGAACACAAAATGAGATAGTCCATCAGAGTTAATAGTGCTTTAGCTGGGAGGCTGAAAGCAACTGCTAATTAAAAACTTATAGCAGCAACAAAGGCAGCAGTTAAATGAGACATAACTGTTAATTAAGAAAACTTTTCTTATACTTTTCGACTGTGACAAACTTTTGTAGGGTAGTGTAAGCAAAAATTTAAGTTTTATAAAAAGGATTTAAAATATGTAATTGTTTTAAAATATGAAGTAAAAAATTTAAAAAAAAACTTATAAGATAAGAGCCTCAACTCTTAAGGCATGCAGGCAAGTCATTTCTTTGCAGACAGATAACTTCCAGTTACCTTTGTTGCAATGCTGCATAAATATTTCTGAATTTGTGCCATTAAACAAAACGTCGCAAAAAAGCCACAAACCACACCAACAACACACTTTTTATAATCTTATCACCTAAGTAGTTTTATAAAAAAAAAAAAAATAACTTTTAATTGACAATAAAAACTAGTCAATAAACCTATTTAAAGGGCTTCAATAGGTGCGTTTTGAAAGACAATTCAAAGAAATCGTTAGTTGTTGCTGACCATAGCAGAGTAAGGCAGAGTAAGAGATAGCAGCTAGTATATTAGATAACCAGTTGATAGAAATAACACAGACATTTTGCAGTTGTCACACACCCAGCCATTAGCCAAAATGATACAAGTGTCACTTTGACAGCGACACTTCAAAAACTTTTATTATTTGTAAGCTTTTGTCTTTTGTATCTACTTTTTTAACAGCTCGTAATTGAGTTGTTTTAATTTTTTTTAATAAACTTCTTGTGGTCAACACGCACATAAATACACAAACATACATACACAAAAGCAGCTTTTTTTCATTTAGCTTTGTGTGAGATGTGATTGATAGCTTTTTCTGGCTGCTGGCAATAAAAGCATATCGCAGAGTAAATAAGATCGAGCTAGAGAGCGAATAAGAGTGAGAGTGACATTTGTTTGCGGTTTCTAGGTAATGGTTTTTGGTTTTTGCAATTGTTGTAGGAGTTATGTAAGTTCGTCAAAGAAGGCAAGGCAATTTTTTTTAGTAAAAATAACAAAAGACACATTAAATGCGGAATGCAACATGGCGTATACGTAACATTTATTCAATAAACCATTGCGTCTAACTTTGACATTTTAAATAGCTGGTTTTAAAAAAACATAACACTAGTTTTTTCCATGGTTTATGAGAGCCTGCGACATGAACTTAAGAAAGAAAAAAAAAGTTTTTGAGCTTAACATCGCAGTAGTTAAATTGCGTCTCAGTCGAATTAGAGTCAATCCATTTCAATCTAATGTTTATAAAGGTTATAAAAACACAACCATAACATTTTTCGCACTAATTTTTGGCACGCTCTCTGACCTTTGCTAGGGTGTGTTTCTTTTGCAATTGCTCTTGATTTATCTGATTTGACACCATTTAAGGCTAATAAATTAAGGCAGTGAATGTGCGTTACATAAAACAAGCCGCAGGCACGCACGTTGAAAGCTGAATGAAGCGCATTAATCAGTTTTGCAAAAAATGAGATCGATTACAAAACGCGTGATTATAACACAAAAACAACATTAAGTGAACAACACCGAATATTGGAATAAATTCGCGTGCCCAAAAAGTGGCTTAATTAAGCGGCTATAAATTAATTAAACTCATGATAATGTCTAGAAAGCATAACTTTTGTGTTTTTGACAATATATAAGAAGCGTGAGCGTCTAAAAGTAATCTTTAATTTGGGCAATATTTTAAGATTTGATGATATTTTACTTTCTTTTCTACTTTTTTAAAACATTTAGGGTTAGTTTTTTGTTTTGTTTTAACTTTTCCATGTATTTATTTAAAAAGCTTACTATTTTACTCCAGAAGTATGCGAATTGCATTGTTTTCAATAAAAATCAATTTAACACAACATTACGTAATCTGTTCTTATCTCACAACTTAGTCAACTGACTGTCAACGTATCACTGCTAATCATCTAAATTATTTGTGACAACATCTTCTAGTTAATACTGAAGTTCTAGTTCAATGAGCAGCTTAACATCTTTAAAGTTCTACCTTGTTCCAGTTGATTGCCTTTTACAGGCTACCTACACATTTTCTTACACAACACTAATTATGTAAGTTCTGTTTTTAATTTCGTTTTTTTTTCTTTAGAGTTGACAACTCACCCAATCGTTGAAACCCAGCTTTGCCAGTTCCTGCTTTGATGTTTGTGAGTCGGCTTTTAAGCGTAAGTTCTCAGTATCTGAGGGAAAGAGAAAACAAAAACTGTTGAAATCGTTAAGGCAGTTTCGAAAAATATATTAGATAATAATGATAAAAAAATTACTTTTCAAATAAAGACCTACAGTCATTTTTATTCTTGGATATTCTTAACAATAACAACATTTTTTTTAAAAAAACCCAGAACACTTCACTTTACAATTCTTACAAAATGTCATCTTACAAATCTTGAAAAAACTCCCTTCAATTTTTGAAAATATTATTTTTCTTAGATTTATTCGGATTATTTTCTTTAATTTTGTACTTATTATCTTAAATCAAAGTTAAAAAAAGCGGTTGAAATATTGCACAATTGAACGATATTTTTAAAGTTTTTGAAATAATTTTTAATTTTTTTTTACAAAAAAGGTTATTTTTAAAACTGTTAATGAACACGATGTAATAGGTTATTTGTTCTTTTTTATTTACTTTTTACTTTTTCCTTTTTGCTTTTTACTTTTTAATTTTTAATTTTTACTTTTTACTTTTTACTTTTTACTTTTTACTTTTTACTTTTTACTTTTTACTTTTTACTTTTTACTTTTTACTTTTTACTTTTTACTTTTTACTTTTTACTTTTTACTTTTTACTTTTTACTTTTTACTTTTTACTTTTTACTTTTTACTTTTTACTTTTTACTTTTTACTTTTTACTTTTTACTTTTTACTTTTTACTTTTTACTTTTTACTTTTTACTTTTTACTTTTTACTTTTTACTTTTTACTTTTTACTTTTTACTTTTTACTTTTTACTTTTTACTTTTTACTTTTTACTTTTTACTTTTTACTTTTTACTTTTTACTTTTTACTTTTTACTTTTTACTTTTTACTTTTTACTTTTTACTTTTTACTTTTTACTTTTTACTTTTAAGCAGTTTTTATTTAATATGAATTCCTTCACTTACCATCATTTAAAACTTGCTGCAGAAATATTCGTAATTCTATTGTTTCCGTCACTAGTGCGCGACACACGGCTTTATAATGATCATCAGGTACGGTTGGCTTCACATGAGCTTTGCAGGCCTGTAAAAGTCAAGAAAGAATAATTTAATTATTTGTTTTAAAAATATGTATGTATATCATTGCATAAAATACTATAGATATTACAAAAACAATAGGGAAAAAGCATTGTGTGAACAGCGTGTAAAAATACGCAGCTCAAGTTGCGGCTGCAACGTGATCGTTTGTTTAGCCATCGTGACTGCTGCAAAATAGCAAATAAATAACAACTGTTATTTATTATAGTTGGTCGGTTGTTCGTTTGGTCGATAGTGCAGTTTAACGAATGGTAAGCGTGAAAAAGCGCAGCAGAGCGTTAAAAGTTGCACTAATTTTGTTGTTTTTTAAGAATTTTTTCAATTCTAACAATTTGCAACATTTGAATGCGCTCGAATGGCTCCTCAATGTTGCATTACTTTGTCAATATATCAATATCTGGCACATCGTATCGACACTGACAGCGCGAGCGATCGTTGTTTGGATCAATGCAGATCAATTCACATATAAGTGGGAAAAAAGTTTTTTTCCTGTATTTTTTTTTTGCATTTTATTGCGCCTGAATGCGATCTGTTTAAATTCTTAGATTATTGCATCTTAGCTATTTTGTTATTGTTATGATGTAACCTTGATTATGGTTATTAGATAACTGGCGCAAACATAATTTGTTGTTGTTGGTGTTGTTGTTGTTATTGGTTTTGAATATGTGATTACCGTTAACTAGCTGGCGCGCTTTAGTTTGTGGCTGGAAACTTGAAAAAATCCGACATGTATTATTAAGTAGAATCACGTGATTATTCCAATGTTGTTGCTGAGAATTTTTATTCAACTTGCAAGTAAGCCAACTTTTGAAATAATTTTTTATTTAACTGGGTTGATATCAGGGTTGAAATTACTTAAGAAAGGTTTATAAAAAAAAAAAATAAAGAGGAAATAACTTAACTTTTATTTTTTCACATAACTGTTATGAATTTTGCTCTTTTGTTCAGATAAAGTGAAAAATTTGAAACTTCATGCATTGTGGTGAAGAAAGAAATGGATTACGACAAATTCCTTGTATTTTATTTTTTAATTTTCGGAACATAAGATGAGCTAAACGCATAACTTGTTGAAGTTTTCGTTTTCATATATTTATACCCCCACGTTTAAAAAACGTAAAAGGGGTATATTAATTTTGTCACTCCGTTTATAACTGTCATAAGGTGTGGTAGGTATAGAAAAGTGATTAACATCACCACCCGAGACGATTTAGCCATGTCCGCCTGTCTGTTCGTCTGTCTGTCTGTGATCACGATTATAGCCGTAATTTTCAAGATATCATCACGAAATTCAATATTTAAGCATTTATCTATATAAAGGTCAAGTTCGAAAATGAGCCAAATCGGATGAAAACTACGCCTATCTCCCATACAAAGAGACTTTATCAAAACGTTAAAATCTCTTTAAATTCCACTTATTATAAATTAATATATGGACTTGCAACTTTGCATATACACTTTGATATATAACATGTACTCTGTGTATGAAATTCAACCAAATTGAGTGAAAACCACGCCTACCTCCTATACAAAGTGCTTTATCAAAAAACAAAAGCGAATATTTTCTGTTAAGACTATAACGAAAACGTTTTTACAGATAAACATTTTATTGATTGCTTAAGACTTTGAATATACTTTGGTTCGGCCGTGGGGTATTTTAACTTCAGCCCAGTCGAAGATCATTTCTTACTAGTTATAACTCATTTAAGAATGCAAAAAAGAAACATTTATGATTCATTTCTGAACTCATTTATACACAAAAATGGTTCAGTAACGAGGAATTTTTACCTACTGAAATGATAAAAAAATATTCTTTTTCGACTCCAAATAAGTTTTTTATGAATTTCGCAAAAGAAGTCCATTTTTTAGTTATGGGTTGATTTAATCTTCTATAGCCAGCACTTTTAAGCGACAAAATAAAAAATAAAAAATTAAAAAAAAAACAAATTCTACTCAAAAACGATCGCAAAACTCTCACCTTACGCAAATCCTTCGCATATTTGTTCAGTGGGAAGTCACCTTAATTTTGAATATAACATAAAGTTTTCATGATTTCGAAAATTTTATGAAACTTAGTTTTTCGTAATAAAAATTACTTAATATTTGTTGTAAAATAAAAATTTCTTTCGTAATAAGCCGAGATTTCCACATTTTCGGCGCTTCTTAATTAAACTTTTCGCCTATTATTAATGATAGGCTTGAGCCGCCTTTGACGGCTTAGTCTTAACAAGTTTGACAACCACGCTGAAGCGTTGAAATTTAATTACTTGCTTGGAAGATACATTCTGTGACGCTTTCGAACACCTGGAGTGGAGCTAGACATGTTGCAATAGGCTGGCAGCAATTTAAGTGCATTATTAACAACAATTCCACCAAACATTGACAAGCATGCCTGCAACAATTTGGTGCAGCACTCAATTTGTTGAATGCACCATTTGTTTTTTGCTTTATTATTCTCAATATAAAATTCAACAGATTGACCTAATTTGAGTTGAACTTTAATGCATGTTCGCAAGATTTGCAAGATTCGCAAGAGTCGCGTTGATTTGCATTTAATTTCTTGAAACTAGAAGAGTGAGAAAAGCTTGGGAATTGAACGGAGTAGCAGAAGAGAACTTTGAATGTATTGCAATATTTTTAATAAACTCAAGTTTTTCATGGGTGAGCCAGCGTTCAAAGGAACTCGCATTTTGAGTTATTTGATATTTTAACCTTAGGCTTAGGAGTGTTTTTGTTTTTTTTCCTCAAAACTCACTAAATGCAAATTTAATGTTTTTAAAAAAAAAAAAACAAAAATGGCTAAGATTAATGATTTAGGCTAATGTTAAAGTTGTGTACTAAATGCTGTGAACTCTTGAGTTGTTTGCAAATATATCGTTAAACTTATATTTTATATTTTTTTAACATAACTTCTACGTTAACAACAAAGCCAGTCACCATTCAGCTACCTTTCAGAACAACCCGGGTTTTAGTCGCTGCAGCAAGACTTGTTGTGCTCTAATTTTAATGTTTGTAGCGCGTGCTTTTAATGCTTGGAATGCGTTTGAGACAGCTTTTCATGGCATGCTTCGTGTTTAATCCATCAGGTTGATGTGTTTTTTTAAACTATTTTTAATTTAAAAAAAAATCAATAATTTTTCTGCATTTTTTTAGCACACTCTTTACATGTTGCTGCACTTGGCTCACGCACGTTTTCCAAGTTGCTAGACGAACATGTGCTCGTCGTCAACTTTGTCGCCAGACTCGGAGTCATGTTGAGAGATTCTAGCTTCATGCGGTCAAAGCTTTGGTGCTTGATTTTTAAGAGCGTCAGTCCATTCGTTCGTCTGACATTTTGTCTGTCTATCTTTGAATCTATTGATCTTTGCATGACTGTGGTGGCTTAGTCTAGAAAACTTAGAAACTACGTCGACGATGACAGCCTATTTTTCTTTATTGACCAATTGTTGTTTTTGCGCTGTTTATGTTGCTGGTGCTGCTGTTTGAGGTTTCATTATTATTGTTGAGCCTGAGTTGATGGTCGTTCATGCAAATTTATGTAAATGTGTCGAAAAATAATGTTTGTATTCAATTCTATTTGTGAGATTTTTCTAATATTAATGTGAGCATAAGAAGCACTTTGCTGACTTGCACAAAATTTCAAGAATATTAAAAAAATCAATTTTTCATGACAGACACTAATTGCGTAGAGATATGAGCATAGTTGAATAAATAAGGTTGTCTCGTGGCTGATCGTACTCTCTTTTCAGTACCCATTATTGTCAAAATCAATGAAAAGCAACAACAACAACTTCAACGGCTTTTCATGTTATTAATTTTCGTTTTCAGATTTTGTATGAGATGTCAACTTCGATTTGACATTTATGGGAACTCGCTCTCACCCATGCGACAACCTTATTTATTCAACCATGGATATGAGTAATTTCTTATTTCTTAAAATTAATTAAATTTGATTTTGTAGGAACAACTTCAAAAATTAATAATGAGCGTTGATGTTTTGTAGGGATTGTTATTTTTATCGACGAAGATGCTTTTTTTAATTTTTGAAAAAAAAACAAATTTAAAGGCTACTCAACAAAGAAAATATTCGATTTCTGGCAGTTAGGCTTTTTGCAAGATAAATGAAACTAGTTTTGTCGTAATCAAATTTGCAAAAAATAGGATGATGTTTTATAAGGATTCTTGTTATTATCAATGAAGATATTTTTGTATTTTTTGAAACAGTATGTGTCGGATATAAATTCAAAAGTTAAGAAATGTGGAATTCTCCAAAAACATATCAAAAAACACTTGAACTCAAACTCAAACTAAAACTCACACTGAAACTTTAATTCTAACTCTAACTATAATTGTAATTGTAACTCTAAGTCTAACTCTACCTCTAACTCTAACTCTAACTCTTACTCTAACTCTAACTCTAACTCTAACTCTAACTCTAACTCTAACTCTAACTCTAACTCTAACTCTAACTCTAACTCTAACTCTAACTCTAACTCGAACTCTAACTCTAACTCTAACTCTAACTCTAACTCTAACTCTAACTCTAACTCTAACTCTAACTCTAACTCTAACTCTAACTCTAACTCTAACTCTAACTCTAACTCTAACTCTAACTCTAACTCTAACTCTAACTCTAACTCTAACTCTAACTCTAACTCTAACTCTAACTCTAACTCTAACTCTAACTCTAACTCTAACTCTAACTCTAACTCTAACTCTAACTCTAACTCTAACTCTAACTCTAACTCTAACTCTAACTCTAACTCTAACTCTAACTCTAACTCTAACTCTAACTCTAACTCTAACTCTAACTCTAACTCTAACTCTAACTCTAACTCTAACTCTAAATCTAACTCTAACTCTAACTCTAACTCTAACTCTAACTCTAACTCTAATTCTAACTCTAACTCTAACTCAAACACTTCAATTATTATTCATTATCTATTAAATTTATCTTATTGCGTTTTCTTTATTTTTGTTTTTAATTTAATTTTAATTTATTTAGTAGCATTTTTATTGCTTTAAAAATCATTCAAGAATAAATCAAGATTTTAAAAGCATTTTTCTTATTTTAAAACTCACCTCCAAAACATAGTCCAATTCTTTGGTTTGATTGAATTTGTCATCATCATTGTCATCATCCCAACGTTTATAGCCCTCATCAATGCCTTCGTCAATGCAGTCATCGTCGGATTCTATAAGAAGTATAAAAATTCATTAATTGACTTTTGTTAACTCACAATTTCTATGGAAATGCTCAGTAACACCACAGTTCAGGATATTAATTTTGTATCATAATTTTTAAATTTTTAAAGCCCTAAGAAATTAACTATCAACCCACTACCTTCAATATTAAAAAATTAAAATTTACTCGTTTTGGAATTTTAATGCCGACACCATGGTTATCAAATAATTTTATTATATTTTTTTTTTGGAATTCATTGTATTGGAGGACATTTTTTCAAATTATCTTTTATATTCAATAGCGTGACTCAATTCAACGAAGTAAGTTAAGAAAGACCTTAATTTGGATACCAGTTAACGTTAAATCTATTTGAGCAAATTTTAAATTGAAGTAATTTTTCTGAAGTTTAAAAAAAGTGATATTTAAGTAAAAAATAAAAAAAGAAACATACACAGGTCGCCACGGATCTGATGTGCTGTATATAATAAACACTACTTAATCAAGCACTCAAATGAAGTGGTACCCTTCATTAATTCACTACCGTGAATACCTGTTGATTAACATTTCAACGTCGAATCGCAATTGTTACAATTTCGTAACATCATCAGGTTGCTATACCTCGCCCTGCTTCATCTGTCAGTTCGTTTGGGCGCTACTCAAATAATACAGTGATCGGCCCCTCGAATAAATAACAAAAAAAAACAATCAGTCATTCCCACAATTTGTGCTATTTCGATCGGTGATCAAATAAAATCACTTTGCTCTGAGATGCTGTCCTTGAGATTAGCTACACTTGGCAAATGCAAATATATCAATTTCAACAACAAAAGGCTCATGAAAAGCACAAATCAGCGTTTATTCGCAATTACTGGATAAGTAAAGTTCAACTGTATTCATAAGGAAAAAACAAAACCAGACTTAACATAAATTTGTATGACCAAAAATAAATAGAATTAGTTTTGGTTCAAAATATGAACGGCAAGAAACTAATGGCAAAAACAAACAAAGCATTATCGAGGAGGAAAAAAATAACCGACTAAACGAACAACCTAAAGACCAAATTCGCTACAGAACGAATGTAGTAACATGCGGCTTAACGAACAATCGTTAAGCAATAGAAAATGTCAAGTTTAGTAAAAAACAAAAAAATCATTAGCAACAAGTATTGTGAAGGGAATGGCGAAGTAGTCTCCAAAAACTAGACTAACGAAGTTGTTAAAAAAAACTATAAAAAAATTTGCAGTCATTAAAAATTAACGCCATTTTGTGGCTGCCCTTTTTAACGTCTTTATCCAACTGACAGAAATGACATGTTAATCATACACTTAATTTTATTTTGAGTTACTTTAGTTGGGGGTTTTTTTGTACTATTAAGCGTCTGGGTTTTATGAGAGTCCATGTTTTGTATAAATGGCAAAAAGAGCCGAGACATGGCTATAAATAACTCTGTAGATGCTATGCTGACTGCATTTTAATGTCGCATACAAATATTTTAAATCTACAAGAAACCCAACAAAAAGCTAGCTAGCGCTTTACGGGAAGCATTGATGAAATATTTTCAATACTTTCAATAATCTAATATCATGCAAAAATGCTTAAATTTGTCATAAAAATGCTTAAATTTTTTAAGAAAAGTTTGTTGATACAATTTTAAAGAAATGTTAGTTCCATTAATTTCATTTATTTCATTCATTTCATTCATTTCATTAATTTCATTAATTTCATTAATTTCATTAATTTCATTAATTTCATTAATTTCATTCATTTCATTCATTTCATTCATTTTATTCATTTCATTCATTTCATTCATTTCATTCATTTCATTCATTTCATTCATTTCATTCATTTCATTAATGTCATTCATTTCATTAATTTCATTCATTTCATTCATTTCATTAATGTCATTCATTTCATTAATTTCATTAATTTCATTCAGTTCATTCATTTCATTCATTTCATTCATTTCATTCATTTTATTCATTTCATTCATTTCATTCATTTCATTCATTTCATTCATTTCATTCATTTCATTCATTTCATTCATTTCATTCCTTTCATTCATTTCATTCATTTCATTCATTTCATTCATTTCATTCATTTGATTCATTTCATTCATTTCATTCATTTCATTCATTTCATTCATTTCATTCATTTCATTCATTTCATTCATTTCATTCATTTCATTCATTTCATTCATTTCATTCATTTCATTCATTTCATTCATTTCATTCATTTCATTCATTTCATTCATTTCATTCATTTCATTCATTTCATTCATTTCATTCATTTCATTCATTTCATTCATTTCATTCATTTCATTCATTTCATTCATTTCATTCATTTCATTCATTTCATTCATTTCATTCATTTCATTCATTTCATTCATTTCATTCATTTCATTCATTTCATTCATTTCATTCATTTCATTCATTTCATTCATTTCATTCATTTCATTCATTTCATTCATTTCATTAATTTCATTAATTTCATTAATTTTATTCATTTCATTCATTTCATTCGTTTCATTCATTTCATTCATTTCATTCATTTCATTCATTTCATTCATTTCATTCATTTCATTCATTTCATTCATTTCATTCATTTCATTCATTTCATTCATTTCATTCATTTCATTCATTTCATTCATTTCATTCATTTCATTCATTTCATTCATTTCATAAATTTAAATGTGTTTTAGGGATATTTCTAATCTGTAGAAATGCAAACTTACCGTCGGATGTCATGTAGGTAATCAGTTCTTCCAGTTCCTGTGACATTTGGCATTGTTCATCCGCTTGTAGGTTATAATCGAGAGCGGTGTAAATAATAACGCCCAGTTTGCGTAAAATCTGCAAAAAGTCAATAAAAAAATAATCATCAGTTATTTTAAAGCAACAAAAATCATCATTAAAAAATATAAGATACAAAAAAATAAGGCAAATAAATGAAATCACCTTCCTGAAAAAAGCCTTCAAATGCCACACAAAAACAACAAAAACTACATTCATATATAACTGATGGCAACAATAAACAATATGGCTATAATCGACGAAAATTAATAGATGAATGAAACAATTGTAGATTAATCAACATTGAGAAAAATAGTATCCTCCCCGCCAGCAATAAAAGTTCGAGTAAAACTTTCGCTTTCATGACTTTGAGAGGTTAAAACATTAAAAAAAAACTATCAACAAGTAACACGAAATAACAAGTTAGGATAGTGGCAACACAGTCTGAGCCACAAACTTAACTAACTTTGGCGCCTGACAGTCAAAAAGTTGTTATTATTACAATTATATATGTTGCTGTTGGTTTCGGTTGTTGTTGTTGTATCGTTTCACGCCTACACCTAGCTAGTTGTTTTCGGCTGTGCTCAGTTCACGCTGCTTATTCGTAAGCATTAGCTCTGGCAGCACTGTCATTATATGAAATATTAAAATTATGACACTTGTTGACTGACTTGACTTGAGTTGCAGCACCAACAAAAACAATAGCAACAGCCATGGTAATAGCAACAGCTACGGCAACAGCAACAACAACAGCAGTATTGCTGCTGCATGCCAAGTGCTGCTGTTGCTTTGTTTTATTGCAGTGTCGTTCAACCTGTTGCCACCATCCAACAATTATTGCAACAATTTGGCCAAAAATTAAATAAATTCAACAAAATTATATTTATATTGGCCGTTAAAAAGTAAGTGTCAGACAGACACCAAAACTTAACAGGTATTAACCTAGAGGGCTTGTGTAGGATGTGGCCAAAAGTCAGAGGGCAAATGTTGTTAACTAGCAATTTATAAATATTTACGTTCGGAGCATTAAATTTTCATAGTTTCAGGTGAAAAAAAATGTTGAAAGTCAACTCTACATCAATTTTAATGTCTTAAAAAATTGTAAAACAAAAATTGTTTTATGATTCGGGAAAGATAAACCTGGCATTTCACGTATGTATGTATTTAAAGTTTTTATTTGTTTAAAAAAAAAAATAATAAATAACTGCAGAGATATAAATATAACTGTTAATCCATAAATTAAATATTTTAAAGAGTTACTTTTTGGGCCAAAGACCTTATAAGGTGGTATTTGACCAATCTTATATCAATAAAAATAAATATTAGAACTAGTTTCTGAATACGTGGAATTTTCTGGAAATGCCACAAAGTAAATGGAATTCAGGAGTTGTATTCTAATATCACCCTTATTTTGTAAACATATCTGCTAATTTTCAAATACTGGATGTATTTGAGATATGCCTCATCCCGTCATCCAATTTCATCTATTTTTTCCTTAATATTGTCTGGCATAGTTTTGAATCTACTCCATTTTTTGATTCAGACTTGTATGGGAGATGCATTCCAGCACCTGCCTTTTCAGATTTTAAATTTAGTTTTATACTTCATTTTCAATGGGTGATTTTCAAGGGATGTATCTAACTCAATCTTCATAATTTTTTTTTTGTTATTTAATGAGACGAAAATTTCAACCTTCTTGTCCTGGGAATTTATTCTTATTAGTCTTATTCCACTTAGATTTTACTAGAAAAATGGTGCAATGGTGGAAGCGGGAGTGTTTATACGAGTATTTTTATAGAGATGAGTCAAGGTTAAATTGCAAGATCGAGTTCTGGGTGAATATAATTCAAAAGAACTAAAGGCAACTCTGGCCTATAGGCTGTAGCGTTTTGATGGCCGAAATTATGGTAATAAGAAAAGTTGCATGATGACCCTAAAAATAAAATGGTCTCGAAACGATAAATTTACAGGTACATTCTCGGACAACCAATCAACTATAAAGTTTACGGAACAACTTTCATTCCGTGGCTCATTAGAGGAAAAAGCCCTCTCCCATCTTCTATGTTTCTCTCCGGTTTGCAGAAGAAGAGGGCACAAAAATTTGGACTCCTTCTTTCATGAAGTCGACAACCTGTCACCTCAAGCACGATGTGATTCCATATGGATTGAATGCTAAGTGTATTTCCGTGTGCACAAAACTGGTCTAAGTGTGTGGTATATCTTAATATTTGTATATGACCTTTCATTATTTAGTATATTGAAAACAAATTTGAGCTTTAGGCCAAGTATTATGACAACAAGAAAACATGAAGACAGAGAAGGCAACAACCAACAACAACAACAACGGCTCTGTATAGAGCAAATCCCACAGCTTGACTATACAGTCTGTTTCGTTGGTCGCTACACCAACTCAATTGTTTTCAATGTGTTGTATATCTATTTACACCGACTGCCGCCTCTACGTTTTTCTACCAACATGTCTGAGTTTGATGGACTAGGTCTTTTGATCGACGGGAGTTGGTTATATTTAGTACATATACAGAATACCAAAATACTGAATTTTCATTGCGTTAATATTAATGAGTTAATTATCTTAACACAAATATTTCACGTATGGGCATTTCACGTGAACATTTCGACTTCGTAAAAATTACCTTAAAATAAAACTTCTTCCAATTTCTTTTCTATCTTCTTCAACGATTCAATCACAACTGAAGAAATTATAATGAAAATTTATAAGAGGTATTCACGATATGATGTATTATTTCTTGTATTGTGTTTTTTTGATAAATTTAAAGTTTGTAGTAAATTTTCGATATTCACATTTTTTCGATATTCACACATAAATTTAAGTTTAAATTTAAGTAACTTTATCAAACGTGCTTTGAAAAAATCCTATTGTATTGATAATAAATTTTGTTGTATGTTATTTGAAAAATATCTCTTTGGTTCAAAAGAAAACATTTGCTGACGAGAAAAGTATAAATACACAAAAATCAAGCTTACATCAAATTATTACGAATGTTGCTAGTCTAGAATTTTTACTGTATATTATTTAAAAACATTCAATTACACGACATTGTGAATACCCCTCTTATTTACAATTTTATACAAATTGATGTACAATGTAAAATTGGATGGTTTTGTAATTTGTGATAACAAATTTAATTTGTTGTTATGAGAAACATTTAAAATCAAATATTTTGAAGAATAAATTTTGCAAAAATGTTTCTTCCTTGTTTAAAAAATTTTTTAAAAACTAACCAAACACTAGTCAAAATTTAAATGGAATCTTGAATTGTTTCAAAGACAAAAATTAATGATTTTTTTCAATGGCAGTTATTGAATTTGAAATTTCCTGCATATTTTGATTTTAGGTAATTTCACGAAACTCGTAATTGTGTAGCTTGAATCGCAACTGGTCAAAGTAAAGTACAAGTTAGCTATTAAATTTAGCTGGTTGTCCGCTTCACGTGAAATGTCCCATATGAAAAATACCCCAAAATGCCCCAAGTACAAATAAACAGATGAACTTCACTTTTTTTGTTTTTTTTTAGCTTTGAATCAAGGACCTCTGGTATAATACCTATTCAGTCAAGTCTGCCTTGGTTCGGAACGGGGTGATAGTTTGTTGGGAGGGAAGGGGCAATCAAGTGAAACATGTGTAGAATGTTCAAAGCGTGAAATAAGGAAGAGACAAGGGGAACATATAATATAAAAATTTATTTAATTTTTCTATGTTCAAATTTAAGAGAAGTTTTCGATAAAAAATCGTTTTTGTTATTGAGTTATTGAGTTTATCGTTGTGTCATTGAGTTGATGCACTTAACTGTGCTTGTCCGCTGATACACATGTTGTAACCAAAGTAATGCGAAAACGCAGTAATACGCAGTAATTTATGTTTAATCGAACGTGTTATTGAATCCAACTTCAAACTTCCAACATGTTTTTCGCACTTGAAGCGTGTCTGTTTGATTGCTTAAATCAGCCTTGCAAGAAGTACGGTTTTGCAGCATGTTTGAAATTGTTAAGAGATTTCTCAATTTTTAGTGCAATGCAGACCTCTGGGTGTTGATTAGATATGTTTGACATTCACTGTTTATTGATTGATGCAACATGAAACATAAGACTACATGATTTTGATTTGATTTATTTTCTCTAGGTGAGGTCAAACTGCGCTATGTACTTTAACAAATAACTCAATGCGCTATCCAACTCATTGCACTCAAAAAAAAAATACCTGATAACTCAAGGCGATATTTAACTCTTATTGATTTGTGTGATGACTGTTTAAATCACGAAAAAGGGAATAAAATGGCGCAACTGAGTTAGCGCAGTGAGCTGTGCTTAAATTGGTGTGTCAGCACAGCATTTTTTTCCGCTTTACTTATGCCTAGTTACAACTGTTGAGTTCCTTGGTTTTGGCATTGTTTATATTGTTTTGTTTGTTTGTGATTTTTTGTCGAATTGCTGTAGAATTCCATGAATATGCTTAACATGATTGTATCTGAAAGATTTTACAAGATTTTTACAGCGGATAGCAAGCTCATGATGGAGCATACAGATAATAAAATTGCGCAAGTTTGCATGTGCTGCACCTGAGCAACAAACATGCATCTCAGAGATTCGGAGATTTAGAGATATACAAATGCATGTTCAAATATGTTTGCATGCTGAAACATTTTTATGCATCTTTTGTTTTTTTTTTTTTTTTTTGTTCAAAACGAAAACTATAACTAGCTGCAATTCGGTATGTTTGGCAGTTAAAAATTAATGCTATGTTGTTGGCTGTCAGCAACATGCTTGACTTTCAAACCGTTTTACTTGAGAAACAAGCAGTTGAATTTTGCATGCATCCAAACATACTCCACATAAACATTGAAATGCTCTCGTCTTGCAGCAGAAAAAAAAAAAAAAATAAAAACACTTAAAATGTGTCGCCAAAAAGTTTGTACCAATCAAGCGCCCAACTCAACTGACACCCTCCCCCAGCAGCAACATACCATGACGTTCGTTCGAAATCATGTTTGACCCAAATTTATTGTGACAATTGTAAGCATGTGTATGTTTGTATGAATGTGTGTGTGTATGAGAATATGTGTTTGTCAAGCATGCTTACATTATGCATGCATAAATATTAGTTATGTTGCACATTATCTGGTTTTATACAACCCTGTGTGACAGTTGCGACTATTTGAGGCGAGCTTACTTTGTCCGCACATTGTATGCAGCAAAATTTTGCCCACTTGTCGCCACCATCGCCGTAGTATTGCGGTGGCGAAAGTGTGCAGTTATTATTTATTCAGTTTAATTTTCTATTTATTTTCACTTCCACATATTTTCCAGTAAATAATGCGCAAAATTATGCGCATTCACAAGTTATGCTGTGTTGCTTATCAGCAAATGTGTCGCTTGCACAACAAAACGCACAGCATTTGTTTGTTGCACAGTGTTGCCTGCAGTGTTGTTAATGTGTTGTGAACATTTTTTTAATTTGAATGTTTTGTAAATTTTTTCCAAATCCTGCTTTTTATTTGGCAGTTTATGTGCGACGGTGTGAATTTGGTGGGGAGTTGATCGTGTGAGTTGTCATGTGAACCAGGCCAATTTTGTGCATGAGAAGGCTATGTAAGCCTTGACTGTTTTATGCCTACTTGTATTCATTTTGTGAAAAAGTTTCCAAACATTTTTCCACTGAACATTTGAATAGATAAAAAGTCGATTGAAGTCCGATTAGTTTCATTGGTAAATTGAACATACTTGTAAGCAATTGAATCAGTATTTCAGAAGAAAATTATGCTGCTTCAAATTCAATTTTTAAATATAATCAAATATTTTATTCCGCTTCCCTGTAATTTTGTTTATAAAGGTTGATTCATTAGAACGAAATTTTTCAAAACAAAAAAAAAAAAATCTTATCGGCAATTGTTATTATTACACAATAGAATTATTCGATACATTTACAATTATCAAAATAAAAATTGTTCACCGAATTGCTCGAGCAATAAAGCCGTAGTTCCTCGGGCTGTGTGGCAAGTAGTGATGTCTTGTTGGAACCAAATTTCGTCGATCATGACCTGATTTTTGAAGAATTATGAAGGGATGATTCCACTAGCCCATAAATCACATTAAACCGTTATTTTGTCTGAATGTAATGGCAGCTCTCGAACCACTTCACCTTAAATACGGAAATTTTGCTTACTGACGTAGCCTTGAATACGGACATAGGCCTGATTGCTAATTTTTCTTTAAGCTTTCCAAGAACCCAAAGAATAATTTGAAGACCAAATCTCCTCCAACTTAAATCCCTTCGTGTATCAAATCCATCTTTCCATTCAATATTGAATAAAGCCAAACAGTATTGACCGAAAGGCCTGACCAAAATGGACGAAACAAGACGATTTCAACTTGCCGAACGTTTGCAATCGTTACGTCTGTTTTGAAAAAAGAAGAAGACTACACTGCACAGCTGTTGTTGACGAGTTCGGACGCTTAAAGTTCGCCTTTAACCAAAATAGACAGAACGAGACATAACGAGTAAGTTCGAACAAATGGGAGCCAATGTTAAAACCCAAAATGCACATACGTAACTGATCGAAACTGAACGAAACATTGCGACGAGACGTTCTGTTCCGTAACAACCGAACTTTTAGCGTCTGAGCTCGTCAACAACAGCTGTGCAGAGTAGTCTTCTTCTTTTTGAGACGATTGGAGGAACTCGTTTCATTTTGGGTTAAATGTCAAAACAGACGTAACGATTGCAAACGCTCGGCAAGTTGCAATCGTCTCGTTTCGTCTATTTTGGTCAGGCCTTTCGGTTGTTACGGAACAGAACGTCTCGTCGCAATGTTTCGTTCAGTTTCGATTAGTTTAATGGTTTTAACATTGGCTTCCATTTGTTCGAACTTACTCGTTTTGTCTCGTTCTGTCTATTTTGTTGAAGCCTAAAGATATCATGTCGGTTTAGTACGTCTCATGTGTGGTCTGAAAACCTACTAAAATATTACCTCTTAATCACCCTATTACCTTGACTTACGCTGGGGTTACACGTTCAAGATTTTGCTTTAAAGTTGATCACACATACTGCTTGTTGAAATTCATTTGAAATGACAGCGGTAACGTAGGCTACACGTAATTTGATGGTCAATTTTATTTTTAAGATGCCGTCGTCAAGCAAACACCTTAAAACGCTCGCCTCACTGAAAGTGCTGCAGGAAATAAATAATTGAATAACATATTTTTAAATCATTTCGTCGACATGACAAAGATTTACATACCGTTAAACCTAATGGCTTCTGAGTAGTTATGTGAATCGCAACACATCGTTATTATTATTTCTCTTATAAATCGTTTTATTGCAGCAGAATCTTTACAAAATGCAACACAAAAATGTATGTACAAGAACTGTGATCAGCTGTTTAACTTGACCGAAAAATTGACTTGAAAGGAAATATTGAAATCAAGCTGTTGGTCAAGTTCAAAAGCCTTAGTGTGTTAGTAAAATAGTATGGAAGTGTATTGCAAATTGAAAGGTAAAACTTGATCGTGTAACCCTCGTGTAAAATATAATTCATCTTGAACTTGAAGTCAGAAATGATTGCAGAGAGCAAATAATTTGTAGTTTTCTTGATAGAACTTCAAGGTAGGTTCATATTGCAGATAAACTGAGCATATATATGTTAAAGTTAGCTTTTGTGCTCACTCTTATTGCTAATTTTTCTCTTGTCATCTGACGTTTGTGGTACTTACAGCTTTGTTGTTGTTAAATTTCACATTTGAGCAGCCATTTTAAAGCCTACCTTGTTATTGTAACATGTATAAATTAAAATTTCCTGAAAAATGTTTCCCAGAAACATGTTGCGAGCATCACGCAGCGCAAGACTGACTCACATGTCGTTATTTTTTTCATGAAAATTTTAATGGAATTTTACATAAAGCCGTATTATAGAATATGATCCGTAACAGAATCAAAGCATTTGTCGATCGGCGATTCTCTGGTATCGCCAATCGCTGAGTACATGTCCACATGTAAATTTTACTAAAAACGCGTTTTTTTTCGAAACATACTAAAATCGGCCACACTACTGCAACAAACTAATCAATCGATTTAAATTTTTATTTTTTAAATGGATTGCAATGTAATTCTACACATCTTTTACTAAAATGAGCGACTTTGGAAAATTTGTCGAGTTTTTATAGGCAAGAATAGGGTAAAAAATAACGTAATTTTTCAAAATTTTCTTCGCGCTTCATAATTTGCTTAAAATATCATATTTTCATTTCATTTTGGTAAAAGATGTGCATTCAAGTTTTTTTTTCGAATAAAGTATTCGTTATTAATCTTTAAATTCCTTTATATTTGGATATATTTTAAAGTAATTCTTAAAACTTGTTTTTGAAATGTTTATAGCAGTGGGGCCCAAGAAATTTTAAATCCGGGCCAATGCTTAAAAAAACAAAAAACAAACACAAAATGTTGCTCATCGTTGCGTTTGGCAAAAAATCAAACAAAACAAAAAAAAACAATTACAATGCAATAAAATCACATGTCATGAAAAATTACTCGACACACAAGTAACGGGACAATCAGCTTTGCATGAATTTGTTTTTGTAGACTTCGCTGGAAAATGTGCTGAACACTGAACGAGTGCGGTTTGTGTTGTTGTTTTTTGCAGGCGTTCTTTGGTTTTGGCTCATCGCAAAGACAAAATTAAAATAGAAGAAATGTGTATGAAGGGCCACGCGGGCCATACGGGCCACTACGTGGGCATGTTTGGTTTATAGTATCACGCAACAAATGTGATATTTTACAGGCATAGGGACCTCATCTTCCCAGACCAAATTTTTTAGGAGAGCTTATAATAGACGTTTGGATAAATTTTATCGGTTTTCAGGTAAGGTTGGTAATACTGCCTTGTAATACTGTTCTGAACATTTTTCAATCGGTCTTAAGTCGAATATTAAATCAGAAATACCAAAAAAAGAGATTTTCCCCAACCTCTACCTCCGTAAAGAAAAAAACTTTATCTCTCCATATGTTTTAAATGGACAAGATAAGGTTACTTTTAATTGTCAAACTTTGAACATCAATATCTCAAAACTTGAGATTTACCTGCTAAAACTCCAAAATTATTTAAGTTAGCGAATTTTCGAAATTTTTAGTGTCTTTTGTTGTAAAATAACATATTATTACAGAAAGTAGTAATCTTAAGAAATGTAAAAAAACGAACTTTAATTCCGAGAACACAATATCCCTTTCCTGTACAACATCACAAATAGCAATATGAATGTTGCCAGCCCAATCATCTCATGGATGCAATTTCATGCCACAAAGGGTTAAACAACTGAGTTGGCTTACTTATTTTTCCCACATTTAACATGCTTTACTTTTTATTTTGAACCCTTTTTCTCTTACAAAATATGTGCTCTAAGAATTCATTTTTCCCAGCAAAAGAAAAACCTTTTATTTTCTGGAACATTTTTTCATAGCTGCGATGAAATAATCCATCATTAATTACAAGTTTCTATTCAAGGGGGGCTTTCTGGGTAAGAAACCTTCTAGCAATAAAATCCCACAATATAATGCATACCGCGGCTCTGTACTTGCAAGATGTACGAGTAGTAAACAGGCCGATTAGACGCATTAGCCGGAGGCAAGCACTTCATCCATCTAATACAACCAGAGGCATCAGAGATGTTGAAGTTTCAGATGTAAACGCTCCGGTTTGGTGGACTTTTCTTTGTCTGACGTTTGCGCGGCGCTGATTACATCACTTCACACGACGGCATATTTTGTTGTTGCTACACATGCTAACATATCGCTTATGACTTGGATGCATGCTAAAATGTTTTATTATTGCTTGTTGCCATTCCTGTTTGAGGATGGATGAAGTTTTTATTGACTAGTTGTTCATGGCATAAGAATTCTTAAAGCCACGTTTTTATTGCGATGATGTATTAATTCACATTGAAATTGTCAGTCAGAGAGAGAGAGAAAGAGAGAGAGTGAGAGGCAAGGAGCGTATGATAAAGCAGCAAAAATTAGTAAGCAAAAAATGCATTAAAATTGTTTCACATGGTTGCATTTCTGCTACAGCGCGCTTCAGAAAAACTAAAAAAACAACTATGCTTTAAGGGGGTGCGAAGCGGAAGCACTAAAAATGGACAAACTGCAGACAAAATTAATTGCAAATCTCGCCGCTACAAATTTCCAGATTAAACGCTGATAGCCAAAGATAAACATGGCGGCGGTGAAGCGTTCGAAACATTCATTCTTGGCAACATGTTGAAAACGTTTCTTCGTTTGTGGGAACAAACCGGCAGCTTCTACCACTGCGCCTCTGGTGGCGTTGGCAGCCAGACAGTTGGCTGAATAATCATCGCATTCGTTGCACGTTTGATTTTTCCGCTCCAATTCGTGGCAAAGCATCACATCCCGTTGTCCGTAGTTTTTTGGACGTTTACTGCTTTATTGTTGACCAAAAAAAAAAAAAACTAAAACATTGCGAAAATCTTGTTAGTTACACAAAATTAATTGACTACGAAATCATAATTCCTTGCGGAAAAAATTCCAAGCAAATTTCCCATCAGCAGCTGTGCTGCGATGTTTTGACCCCGCCGACTTACTCGAGTCACATTTGCTTAACATTTTGTTATGGTCGTTTTCAGTGTGTACTTTTGTGAGTGTATGTGTATGTGTGTATTGCTGTGTGTACGTGTTGTTGCTTTCAATTTGGCCAAAAAAGGGAGCGCTCAGCTAAAATCAACGTTTTAAAGGGACAAACCCCCTTGTAACTAGACTAGACGTCTCTCTATTTGGACGAGACGCTATTGGTGTGATTGTTGTTGTGAGTTTGTTTGGGAATATGACGGCTTGTCACGCGAGTGCTATTAAAGCAATCATTTTCCCCCGATGCATTTCTTCATTGTTTGAAAAGGCTGCGAAGATTGAAAATTAAATTAAGCTTAAGCGTTGGAAAACTTGCGAAATGCACGACTTCAAAGGGTTTGGTTACTCATTAGCTATGAGGTCTCCTGAGGGTTAAGCAAACAAAATGATTTTGATTTTGGGCAACTCAGTTCAAAGTGCAACTTCTATTTAAATCATTATTGTTGAAAAAGGTCAATAAACTCAACCAGGTTAAGCATGTGTGAAAGGGATGGTATTCAGCTCATTTTTGGAACATATTTTCCCACATGTTTCATAAACTTCGCGAATAAGCGAATTCGTTCGTAAACGAAAAATGTCAGATTTCAATTGGACATTCATTAATTTTTTGAAGAGAGAAAATAGAATGTCATTGATGTAGAGATAGAAGAAGTAGAGATTTTAGGTAGGGAATTATGAAGAGGCAAGGAATATAACAAATACGGCTCTTTAAGAGAGAGTTTTTGTTAGAAACAACCAATGCTGTTTCGGCTGAAGATTTATACTAATAATGAATATCATCTGTGTTATTCTCTCTAACGTCAAATTCTTTTAAACGATCTGGTACAGCCCGTGTTTTTCCCAAAAATAAAATTAATTTTTTTATTGCAAATTTGGAAAAAATCTGATTTTGATAAAATAGAGTTAATTATGAAATTCGAAATATTTTTCAAAAATTTTTGAACTAACTTCTAAACAGACCAGTATATACCATATTTTGCCAATTCAATTAGATCACTTCAAAAAAGTCGCCGCACTAAAAATAGAAATATTTATATTTTAAAAAAGTGTTTTTTGTATGGGAACAAGATGCCACAGTCGAGACTATTTTTCATATTTATACTTTGAAAATATCTGTAAACGAGTAATATTTACATTTTTGGAAATTACCAATTTATGGATGGGGAGGTGAAAATCGAAAAAGTATATTTTTTGTTATCATTACTTTGAACAATTCTAATCTCATTTTTACCTAACTTGATCAATTTGATCTTAATACTTTTTAAAATCAGAACTTTTTATGTCAATGTCTGACTTAATACCTCGGAAATGTAATGTATGGACCAGCGAAAGTCCTGATATTTTTCATGGGATATGATTTGAAAAGATTTTTTAAGCTTCTTCTAAGAGGATCCATCAATACAAGCAATTCTTTTTTTTTTTTTTTTTTGGTTTAACCAAGGAGTTCAGGTTATCTACCTATACCAAACATGCCCACGTAGTGGCCCTTCATGCAAATTTTCTTCTATCTTAATTTTGTCTTTGCGATGAGCCGAAATCAAAGAATGTCTGCAAAAAACAACAACACAAACCGCACTCGTTCAGTGTTCAGCACATTTTCCAGCAAAATTTACAAAAACAAATGCATGCAAAGCCAAAATAAAAAAACGCACACTCGATGATGTCGATGCTGAAGCTGATTGTCTTATTACTTGTGTGTAGCGTAATTTTTCATGATTGCATTGTAATTGTTTTTTGTTTTGCAACATTTTGTGTTTTTTTTCGAATTTAAGCATTGGCCTGCGTTTAAAATTTCTTGGGCCCCAATGACCTATACAGTCAAGTCTGCATTGATTTGAAATGGGGTGATGGATTAGAGAGGAAAGAAGGAGCAATCAAGTTAAACATGTATAGGTTCTTCTTAAAGTTTCGAAAAGCCGTAGAAATATGTGAATTAAATCTGAGGCAAGTGTTATGACTTTACCTCACTCAATTCTAGTTATAAGGCAATCCGAACTAAAAACTTCTCTACCATCAACTATCCCATTAGAAAATGAGGAAAGAATGCAGAGAGGTTAAGGCCTGGCCTGGCCGGGAATCGAACCCGGTACCCTTGGGTTGGTAGTCAAGCGTGCTATTTAGATGGTATGAAGAGACACTTTTCCCAAATGAATTACTATTAATTTTTCCAAAGCGAAAAACATCTTTACCTGATCTAGTTACATTGTAATGAAGTATTTTGAATCCAATGCTTTTTGTTCAATATTTCAAAACCCATTTATTTTGAAATAATTTTGGACTTGATAGTTTACATGCATTAAATGTCTCGTCTGTTTTTTTGTCCAACATTTTCCCTAAATTTTCCCTTTTCCTAAATACCCTTATTTCGGTCAATATAAATAAGCCTGCCTACTTATTGTATCAAGCTTCTATTTTCAAGCTTATTTTCTTTTTATTACCTATTGAATAGAGTTAAGCTACTTACGAAATAAACTGGTGCCAATATACAAGAAAAGAGAAGAACAGAGTCAAGGTATTCTGTGCTTAATGTCTTCTCTATGTAAGGTAGTTATTAACTTCAAAATAACTGCTTGCAATTTATGTCAGACATGGAGATAGCTACGGTCTGAAAAGGGTGGCAACTGGTTCATGTATTTCAGAAGTAAGGGTAGAATTGTTTCCATTATACAGAGACTTTTCCTTAATTCGAGGAAAATTATGTAGGATATATGATAGAACTAAAGTTATTTTTGAAAAATTTAATAGGAAAGGCCTTAATAATTGAGTAAAAACATTTAATTTGTTTAATATATAACATGTAGGATTACAATTTTTACAATATAAAGAAAATAGTACTATCAATTATAAAGTATTCGAAGGGCGAGTAACAACTATTTAAGAACTAATTAACGGTTAATCTCCAGGTCAAAACAGGTTGCACGCTAGTTCTTGGTAAATACTAAACATATACACAAAACGTTCTTTTCATTACACTTCACCACTGAACAGTCAGTTTTCATCTCCCTGAAATACATTTCAGTGTAGCCCTGATATGATATAAAAATGTTGCACTTGAAACGAAGCAAATAAAATAAGCACTGAACAACTTGAAAGCTGTTCGTTACTATTGTAGTAGTGCTTGAGTTATGTGGTAAAATAAAATATTCATGCATAGAGCGACAATAAAACAAAGTAACAGAGAATCATCATAGCCATGGTGTAATTAACAAGGTGATCGTGACGTTTACTTATTTCCCTACGGTTGTCAAAAAATGTTGAGAAAGTAAGAAAAAAAGAGACAAGCTGCGGAAAAGTGTCAAATCGCTTGCACTCAATAAAAAATTGTAATAGATTGTTTGTAACTTTTGCTTGGAATTTACGAACAGCTGTTTTTGACAAGAGAGGGTAAAATTTTTTTGAGATAAGCTAAAAATTCACGATCACCTTGTTAATTACACCATGATCATAGCAAGCACAGCGAGTGCTTGCAACAGTTTGCAGTGACTGTTCTCAGTCAGCTCTTGCTGCATGGATTGCAGAGCAAAAATATGAACCGTGTCTCTCGAGAAATATTGATCCTAAGGAAATTTTATGTATAAAACATTAATCAAACCATGCATTATACAGTACTATAGTGCAGTATGTTCTACTTCAGTTTGGTTTTGCTTTGGTTTTGTTCTTATGCTTGAATGTTCCATTGTTTTCTCATGCTGTATTCGTGTGAATATCAAGATATCTCTTCACTGCAATGTCTGTTTTTAAAAGCAACTACTAAAGAGAGGACGCATTTGACGAAAAATAGCTGTCAAGTAATATTTATACTTTAGTAATACTTTTCATTTAAAGTGTTCATGTAATTTAAATAAAAATACATCAGCGTAAAGTAATTTTGTACTCAAAAGTCACAAGGTCACACTGTTTAATCGACATTTTTACCATTTCATGGGAATTATTCAAAACAAACCAATAAAAATTAAGCATGAATTGTTAAACTAGCACTTCAATGACTTTATTTGTCTAAAACATTTAATTTTGCCACGGAACTACTTTATCGACCATCTAAATTAACTGCACCTACATAGCTATTAAGTACTTCTCACACTTTGATATGCAAAAAATCACAAACAAACACCAAAGATTGCGCGGAAAATGCAAAAATTATGTCAAATTTAATGAGTTAAGGATTGTGAAGTTGTGAAGAAGTGAGAAGATAAAAGAGCGTACAATGAAAAATGTGTGAAAGTGTCGAAAAAGAAGGGCGCTGGAAAATTAAAACAACAACATTGAGAGGAAAAAAAAAACAATCAGAAAACAATGACTCGAAATAGAGATTCAGAGTTCAACTAAAGCCATCTAGTTTAAGACGAAGGTGTTAGGAAACAAAAGCAACAAACTTAAAAAACAACAAAACCAACAGCTTTCAGCGTCAATTACAACAGCAACAACATGAGCAGCATCATTATAAATGGCAACAACGACAGATAAGCAAGCATCAACAGTGAAAAGAAGCACCGCAGCAAATTTCACATCAAAGTCCATAGAAAATGAGGAAAATCCAAGACGGTACCGTAGCAGCTCCAGCAGCAAAGTTTGAAATAAACTCCATCCAATTGCCAATTAAAAATACGTCGCTGTAGGGTGCACAACGAAGACGTGCGACATGCTTGAGATACATACTAATAATGTATCTATTAGATGCAAGCTTACTGGAAAATGCGGGTTCGCTCGTTTGTCTTCCATGCAATTCTTTTGTTTTCAGTCAAAACGCAAGAAAACATCATAAAAGAAAATAATAAAAGATACTTCTTTTATTTATAAACACGATTCAAACACGATTCAAGAGTCAGAATAAGCAATATAATAAAATAAGCTAAGAACGAGCTTGTGTTTATGGTATGACTATGACTGGTAGATGCAGCTACCTGTGGAATGCGATACATTTATATTTTTTTTAATTTTTTTTGTTTGTATGCATGAGTTGCGCTGCAGTTGCATATTTTATGCAAGCTATTGTTTTCTTGTATAGTACATATCTATGGAATATTTTTTCGATTTTTTCAAAGAGAATCTACAGAAAAATTCTTTACGCTTTCGCACACTTTTCCAACTTGACTTTTATAGCTGACAATAAGCATGAATTACAGCAGCAGCAGCTGTTACTGCTGTTAATAGGAAAGAAAATAAAAAATAGTAGAATTGTGGTTATTTAAGCCGCATGACGACTGTCGACGCATGCGACGCTGCTGCTACTGCTGCAACACTTTTGCCACTTTTCCACTTCATGTGCTCACTACAATTGCGGTAAATATTGTTTTGTAAAATGTGGATTAATGCTGCCTTCAATGAATGCCATTTAAGCGCAACACTAGCTGCCGATGTTGCTGCTGTTGTATGTTTCTCTCCATTGCGGCCAACAAGTTGTGTTTGCCGTGCTTGCCATATCCATTGCCAGAAAAGCAAAGTTTCAATATTCCACTTGTGGAGAATAGCTCCATCATGGCATTCGGCAGAAATGTTCGCGATTTCAAATGCGCCATTTATTTTTTCCTTAGAAATTCCTCAGCTTGTTGAAATAATTAATAAATCATTTAAACGTTACGAGTTGAAAAAAGAATTAATGAGGGTCAAAATAATTATAAAGTGACACCGTAATGACCCGCAAAACAATGCAACCATTTGGATGAAATCGATTGGTTGTTGGAAGTTAAATTATGAAGCGGTTGGCAAGTTCACAGCGAACATTTATCAAACTTCTGTCTTCTCTTTCCTGGGATCTATCCGTAAATCTTTGGAAATTTTTAGATAAAAATGAGAAAAATCATTTGAGAGGTAAGTTGAAGCTATGATGAAGAATATGAAATGAAAATAAATGGTGTTCCTTGAGTGTGCAAAAAAATCGATCATATGAATTTTGAATTTGGACATGATTTAATTTAGCCAATGTTTTTTCTTCTACCATCATTGCGAAAACGTTCCGAAATCCAGTGGTCCATCAAAGACCACTTATAATGACAAAATATCTACTCCTATTGACTATACTCCATAAACTACCACTGGCCAATGTTTACCTATCAACTTCTGGCAACAACCACCACAGTTCACTTCAAACGACTAAATATCAAATACTGATCTGGATCAAATAATACTGGATGCCGAACAATAATCACTAACCATTTATAACTGACTCTAGCCACTAACAATTGGATATCGACCATTACTAGTTCCAATTACTGACTACAGTGCACTGACGACTACTACACACGAAATATGGCTTGTACCAAAAGTACTTGCGACTCAAATTTGGGTGTATATGATCTTAAAAACAAGGAAAATTTAATGTTTTCGTGAATCTTTGAGAGTAGACCGAGAAATACCCGACCTAACAAAGAAACCACAAACAATTTGGGGGAAAAAATATCTTTATTTCCCTAGAACTCTTTTAAGCTCGATATATTTTTCCCAGCCATGGGTAATAGCTTCGATACCCTGTTTATGGTGAGAATCGCCGAGCTTTTTAAAGTAGTCATCAATCACATCTATTTTTAAAAGATTGGAAAAAGAAAATTGTCCGAGGAGACTAAATCTGATGAGAAGGACACATGTGGAAGGATTTTGTACTTTAACTCATTGATTTTGGGACATTCTGGGGCATTCTTGAAAAAAACTCTCATTTTCGCTAAATGCGGATATGGGGTTTGTCCAAGAATTATAGAAAAATAGATTACGCATTGCGCAGCTCCGTTATGTTGCTTACATTTTAACATTTCTAGCTACGAACAAAGTATTTTTTACGATCATGACGTCACGCAAGACCAAGTTTGTTTCTTGAATCTTTTGCCATTGTTTCATATTTGTTCGCATTCTGAACACGACTTGACAGACTCATATCGTAAAAGGGCTTACATATCGGCGAATCTGTTCGACACACGGCGGCCATGTTCACACAAGTTCGCTAGTTAAAGCTGGATTCACTGATCACCTTCAGCATGTTTTTTGCGCAAGCTCTATTGCTCTCAACAAGAGAATGTGGCAATTTTGATTCACTGACATGTAAAACATTCTGCAAGTTTGTTGTTTTTTCAATGTCATTCAGCATTGCCAGATACAATGTTCCTTTATTATAAAGACATGAAAAATAAAATATGCCTATTTCAACTTGACAAACTTCATTCTGGCAGTTCCGCTCAAAAACATTCAGCAAGAAAATTAAAATAAAGTTAATCAAGTTCAAGAGATGCAGCAAGTTTTTGTTACTCTCTCATTGAGTGTGGAAAAAAAATAGAGCGCATAAACTCCATATAAAAAAAACTTGAAAACATGCTGAAGGTGATCAGTGAATCCAGCTTAAGAAGCGATGTTCGACAGTTTGTCACACGGTTGGCCATGTTTTCAAAAATTTTTGATTTTCTCTGTTAAACAAGGGATGCTACCAAACATGTTCTATAATTTGAACATAAGCTTTATACCGAGTGACATTCAATAGAGGCAACATAGCAATCATAAATGAAAAACAAAAAGAAAGCAAGTGAATGTAAATGTGACGGCAATCATTTTGTGTGCTTCGTATAATTTTATGTATTTAAAAATAAATTTTAAAAATAAATAAATCTGTCAGAGTTAAAATTACAGTTGCACATGCTTCTTGTTTGTTCCTGATCTTGCCGCAAAGGTTTATAACATAATTGTCAGTTCAACTTTGCTCTAGTGCTGTGCCGAAATGTTCGGTATTTCCGAAAAAATAGACGACCATTTGCTTTAAAGCAGCGCAGGGCGCTCCATAGCTCACTGAGCTCTCTGTGAGCGTAACTTTTCACATGTACATAAAGCTCACAACAGAAGAGAATATAATTCAGTCGTTCGCTTACGGTGATGCTGTGAAGATCTATGTCGTTTTGCGCTGCAAATTATATGTACACTTATGAAAAATCGACTTTTGTGGATTTATAACACTTATGCATATATTTTTTTAGTTTGTAGAATTTTATATTCGTATAAATTAAGGTTTCATATAATTAATACATATCAGCTATTCACATTCCTTATTAATTTTTTAATACTTAATTTTTTGATTACTTGTTTACTTATTTTATTTATCTTTTAAGATTCTTTACATTAGGTGTGTTTTTTTGGCATCGCTATATACGCTTGTCCAAAAAAACGCTCATCGGCGCTTAATATTTCGCTTAACTTTTTTCTTAAAAACTTGGCAGCATTGCGTGTTACTGTCAAATATTGGGTGATATAATAATGGGTGATCCAAGTAGAGAGACTTTTTTCAATAGTCTAAAGTTTATGCGGACAATCCCGCTTCCATCTGAGATGTAGCCGCGACCAACATTTGATAAACATTGTCTTGAAAAAATAAATGCCAAAAAATGTTCTTTCAAATGATAATACATATTCCTCATTAAAATTGAATTTTCCGTGTTTTTTTCTTAAAAAGGTAGGGAGCTTCGAAACGGATCACCCTTTATTTTATTTTTTTTTTTTTTTTTTTGTTTAACAAAATAAATGCACAAATTTCTACTGTTTAATACTTTTCGATACCAAACGTATTTACAGTTTCTTTGTAATCTCGGGAACAGCATTAAAAAGGTCAGCAACCAGACCAATTTCAGCGAAGATTGGCACTTCGGCATCCTTTAGTCGCTCCACACAATAGTTTTGGAGTCTTTCATACCAGCCAGATGTTGAATAGCGCCAGAGATTCCGACAGCAAAGTATAGGTCCGAAGGTTCAATTTAGCCCGTCTGTCCGATTTGCATGTCGTTGGGCACGAAACCAGCATCGACAGCAGCACGTGAAGCACCGACAGCAGCGAAAAAACTTGTCTGCCAAATCGTACAGCATTTTGAAGTTGTCGCCCGATTTGAGGCCACGACCACCCGATATAATCACCTTGGCACTAGCTAGCTCAGGGCGCTCAGACTTTGTGAGCTCGGACGAAACGTACTCGCTTAGACTTGACTTGAAATCACCAGTGGGCGCCTGTTCGATGGCACCGCTACCGCCGTCCGCAGAGACAGCTTCAAAATTCGTGCCACGAGAACTTTTGCAACACCAGACACCTTAGAAACAGCTTCGGAAACGTGTCCACATTTGGTGCCTGCTACCAGCAGTTACGTCGCCTCCGATTTTCTTTGCTGCCGAGATTGTATTCAGCGTTACAGGATTCAAAACCTCATTGTTGTGTTCAGCCACGACGAGGGTGCTTTTGCAACGATGCAAAACACTGCTGCGCAAAAGGTTTCGGGTGCTGGCGCTAAACATATTTTTTATGCTTAATTTTTTGATGCTTTATTTGTTTTTCTGATTTTAGATAGACTGTTTTTCTATCACCGGTCTGACGTAAACATGGTTGTTTTCCAAAAAGTGCTGCCAATAAATTATGTAAAATACCACTTTCTTGATCTGGCAATAGTGTTTCTATCGGCGACTATGAGCTAAGCGGCTATAATTATCCTGTCTTAGCTAAGCAATTTTTTGTATGAAAAATGTTGTTAAGCGTATATAGCGATGCCAAAAAAACGCACCTAATATTCATTCATATTACTTGTATTAATTAATTAATTAATAGAAGAAATAATGAACAATACCGATGACAAAAAATTAAAACATAAAATAAAAAAGAAAAACTTACATATCTAAATAATTGGGACAACTATTTCGCTCAGTGTCCCGAATTCGAGAGAGCACCAATACTAACAAGACATAATAATATGTGACTGTGTTAGAATGCCCAGCCCTGCTTTAAAGCAGCGCAGGGCGCTCCATAGCTCACTGAGCTCTCTGTGAGCGTAACTTTTCACATGTACATAAAGCTCACAACAGAAGAGAATATAATTCAGTCGTTCGCTGACGGTGATGCTGTAAAGGCCTATGTCGTTTTGCGCTGCAAATTATATGTACACTCGTGAAAAATCAACTTATTGTAGATTCATAATACTTATGCACATATTTTTTTAGTTTGTAGAATTTTATATTCATATACATTAAGGTTTCATATAATTAGTACATATTAGCTATTAAGACTTTTTGTATTGTTCATTCACATTCCTTATTAATTTTTTAATACTTAATTTTTTGATTACTTGCTTACTTATTTTATTTAATTTCTTATTTTTTACTTACATATTTTTTGTTATTAATTTTAATTATTCATATATATTAAGATTTTATAATGCTAAAATAGTTATTCGTATATATCAAGGTTTCATATAATTCATTCATATTATCTATTTAGTTTCTTTACATTATTCATTCATATTACTTGTATTAATTAATTTCATAGAAGAAATAATGAACAATACGATGACTAAAAATAAAAACATAAAATAAAAAAGAAAAACTTACTAATCTAGGTAATTGTGACAACTCTTTCGCTAAGTGTGCTCAATCCGAGAGAGCACCAACACTAACAAGACAAAATAAAATGTGACTGTGGTAGAATGCCCAGCCCTGCTTTAAAGTGATCGGCACGCAAAGATTGGTTGGATAGAATGACCCATCCAGTTGTCTTCTGTTTCTTTTTAGACTCTATTAAATTGATTCATGACTGGTTACCTGTTACGATTTTATAGCCATCTTTTGAAGCAGACATAAACGATAGAATATTTTAAAGATCTTTTTGGACAAATTGACATGAGCCTTATTTTTGAACGATTGTCAAATTATATAGTATTCAACGCCTACAAATTTTTTTCAAAAAGTCATGTTGTTTTCCAGCCGAACAACACATTTTGAACGACTATAATAAACCATTCAACCATTCGACCACGAATGAAGTACGATCATAAATAAATTTGTAAGATCGGCGAAACACTGTGGTCTAAAATGCTACTTTATCACCTATTTATCGTCCCATTTTGTACCGAGATAGATTTGCCTGAATAGCTGTAACACGAAATTTATGGTTTAGATATAAAAAGGAGAAACCGAAAATTTTCTGTCTTATTGTTTGAGTAGATAAATGTGCGTCCGCAGGAATTTTTCGAGGGGGGAAGAAAAGGTATGCAATGGTATGCTCTTATATGAAACACATATTTTATTTACATAGAATTACATTTCTTTTATTACACATAGAAAATAAAAATATATGTATATAATTAGTTCAGTCCAGGAGGAGCACTTCCCCCCCCCTGCTCCCCCCTGTGGACGCCATTATGATGAGACAGAAATAATTGAGAACTAGTTAGGCATAAAGTGGTTCGAATCCCGGCTAGGCCATGATCCTACGCTTTAACTTTTCTGTATTTCTTTCCTGATCTAACCAACTGAAATTGAAAATTCATCAATATATACAACCTAAAAAGTTGTAGGTAGATAAGCTTGAGGATCAGATTGCCTCTAACTTGAATTTACTGGAATATGGGCATATCACATGTTTCTACGGCCTTACACGTTAACCCTCACTTTGGCACCAATCTTTTACTACGTAATCTGGCACTATTTACATTTGTAAATATTTTTTTGGCATTATTAAAGATAATCAGAAACTCAAAATGTACATTATTTTTTAGGTATACATATGTATATACATATAATACATATATTATTAACATCTTCTTAGTCCAATTCCGGAAAATTTTCACGCCGCTCTCAAGTAGTTTAGAAGTTATAGGGTTCGCAAGTTGGGAAAATGGGCCTGGAAAAGTCGTGTTTTTTTTTTTAATTTCCAACAAAATCTAGCATTATGGGTATTCAAAGAAAGGTTATTCTATAACCTATTCAATAAGATATTAACCATTGAAATCCATGCATTACTTCTTACGATATAGCGTTATACATAGTATGCACACTTGAGGGTCCAGCCCTTTACGAAATAACCAAAATGTAAGCATGAAAAGCAAATGTAAGCAAATTAAAAAAAATTATTTGTTCCAATGAATAAACAAAACAAATTTCAACAAAAATATATTTTTTTTTCATTAAATTAGCACTTCCAGCTACAATATCTAAACATGACATATTGTTATAAAAAATCGCGCTGTTTCCACACAACTTCAATTGTTCCTTTTTTTCATATATTCTGTAAGGGGGTTTTTGCACTTTGCATTTCAAAAGCACACTGAGTTGAACACTGCTTTTTCACGGTTTTGTTTCTGCGTACCATTATTTTTCTCCCGAAATACCATTAACACCATAAAAGCCTTTAAAATACAAAATATTTACATACGTAAATAGTGCCAAACTACGTAATAAAAATGAAAAATTTTCAAAAAGTATCAGAAAACTCTAAAATTAAAAACAACTTTTGATATTTTCAGAAAGAAAACGAAAAAATAGCCACAGAGTCCAAGCCATATTCAAATCGAATAAAAAAGAATAGAGTTGTGGCAAATTTAAAATTGGGATATTTACAAATGTAAAAAGTGCCAAAGTGAGGGTTAAGAACATCCTACTCATGTTTCACTTGATAGTTCCTTCTTTTCCACTTATCTATCAACCCATTTCAAGCCCGCTCGAACCCATTTACTTTTCGCACTCTTTTTTCTGGGAGAGAAACTTTTGTTACTCCATCCCCACTAAAATGACAATTTGGGTAAAAAAATAACGATTTTCCTTGGAATTATTTCCTGTTAATGAGTTCATGAGAATCATGATCACAATTTGTTTAACCATAATTTTTTCTTGATGATTCAATTTGACCATTAATTTGGCAATATTTTTGAGAAATAATTCCATCGTTTTAGAATCTCAAATGGATCAATATTTACCGATTCATATGAATGCTCTCTCACTTTCTAAGAAAAGCTTTTAATGGCTACTGATAGAAATAAAGCTAGAAATAACAGACAAACAAAAACAATTTCGTCTTAAGCACCGGCTTTAAACTTTAAAACTATCGTAACTCCTGCTGATTGGATAAATAATAGGTGATCATAGCAAAAAAAGTGAAAATCGGAAATAATTATAGAGCAAATATGGCAAAAAAAGAAAGAAACTGCAACAATAACCAACCAACAGCAGCAGCGCAGCAAGTGAACCAAATTGCAATAAAAGTCAACTTGAAGCTTTGAACGGAACATTAAAAAAATGAGAATTAATACCATAGGAACTCGCAGACAGACCCACAGGCAGTAAGTAGGGTGCACAGCTGTTCACAGCGCCATGACCCAATTAATATTTTTTGTGGATATTTGTGCATTATTGATATCCATGTGCTATCCATATAAGTTTATTTATGCTAATGTTTGCAGTGGACAAATTTTCAATGTCAGCGTCTTTACTTAATGTGTTTATCTGAAGCTGTCTTATTTTTGTTACAGCTTTAAATTTTGTTAAAAAAAAAAAAAAAAACGATTTTAATAACTCAGAATTGCGCAAAATGAGCTCTTAATTGTGTTGACACCATTTTTATTTTTTTTTTAAATTAAATATATAGATATATAATGTTTGGTTAATGATTTACGAAAGCTCAGCACTCAGAAAGATAAATATTTTGATACATTTCTGTGTTGCTGATGCTTTGCTAAGTTTAAATAAATGTTGTCAACATAACTGAAGCTTATTATTTGTTTATAATGGATTTTCTATTGGAGACAGACAAAGCTTTTCGCCCTTTTTTTTAGAATCTAAAAAGTTAAAAAGAATTTCGTCACTTTGAAAATAAGTGCAGTACGTGAAGGGCAGCAGCTCGTCACTATGAGTAATTTTCGAGTACGTAAATATTTGACTTTGCTCACCAAATTGTTGGCAGCAGTAATAGTTGTTGCTGTAACTGCTGCGTGTGTTGTTTGTTATCTTCCACTTTTTTTTGACAACTTCTATTAAAAGTGGCTTAAGTAGGTAAATAAAGATAAGATTTTTGTTTGGTTTCTTTTTCATTCGCTTCATTTCATCGTCTTTTGTTTATGGCTGACTAGACTTTGATCGGTTTATTTGTCAAAGATAAAAGATAAATAAAACACAAAAATTTAAATATTATTTTGTTCAACTTGTGGGTGGTGCTTACTTGAAAAAAAAACTCATAGAAATAAGAAAAAACTATGCCTTCAATTAAGTTTGAAGCTGGAAGTTCCATAAAAAATTCACTTTATCAAAAAAAAAAAAAAAAAAAAAAAAAAATTACAATTCAAAATTTGTTTGAAAGCCTGTCAAGTAATTTTGAAAATATTTAAAATTTTTATTTTCAGTCTCAAGTAGGTCTGGTTAGTAGTAGTTAAGTTAGTAAAAGTAGTTATTTTATCATTTATTTTGTGTTTGCATAGATAGATGAGTCGTCACGGTAAATTTTAGTGACTTACATTTTCTCTCGCAGAACAAGATATTTTATTAGAACATTTTCTTTTTACTTGTTTTTACGGCATATTGATGACTCATAATTTCACCACAGCCCGTTCATTTACAACTTTACATCTTAAGAAATTCACTTTAAGAGCTTTCTTAGCACCTTACAAAGCAAAATAATATAAAGCTCTGTCTGGAAAAGTCATGATCAAATGAAAACCTTTAAAAAGCTTTGCAATATGGGTGCGTCTTTCAAGACAGGCATCAACAAGGGAGCCATGAAAACATAAACTGACCAAGAGAGAACCAAGAGGCACGATCAACTAACTGATCGTATCGAACTGAAGTGTCAAGACTAGACAAGACAGCCCAAGACCGCCTGCCTGCACGAGGTGGCTCTGACAAATACAAGATGATATCGCAGAAAATCTTAATTGGGTAATTGGCCCAAGTACCGTAGTAAAGAGAAAGACATAAGACCATACCAACATAACAACAACAACAACAACAACAACAACACAAAGAAACACAAGGAAGAAAACTATTAGATAAAATGCAACATGTCTCATACACCAAAAACTAACCACAACAACAATTACAACTCAGGGCTATAAACGGTTATCAGGCAACAACTTCTTGGTGAGGACAAGAGCTACATATGTTGATGGCAACACACAGACTTAGACACACAGCAATAGAAGAAATGAGTAGAACAAGTACTGCCCGACTGACTGACTGGACTGCATGATCCATTCATTCATTTATTTACTTGGAACAAAGACTACGCTAAAGAAGAAGAAGGAAAGGAGCTGCAAGTACAAAACAAAAACAACAGATAACAAAAAAACAGAGGCACGATTTTTCTACAACCAGTTTCCAAGAACATGTTTGCTCCTTGAGACTAGAAGAACTAGCTGCCAAGATCATTTGGTCAATAAACATAATAAACGGGAATTGCATATTGTTGTGTTTCTAGTTGTTGTTGTTTTTTTTGTTGTTGTTGTTGCTGTTGTTGTTGTTGTTGTTGTTGTTGTTTACCTTATAGCATAAACTAGCCAGAACTACGTAGAAGCAAGTTACTGGAAGCAGCGGAAAAACGGTTACACAAACAAGGAACAAGTTTGGAGCCATCAATGGCTAAAAGTTGGCAGAACAGTTGCGCAGCAGCAGCAGCTGACAGACAGACTGGAACAAAACTTAGAAATAAAAAAAAAAAACAATAGCTAGTGTGCAGAATCAATTTGCATTTGAGCGCTTTTTCCTAGTGAATAATAATAATAATGATGATCATGATGACGATGATGCTGATCATGGTTATCATCATCATGATAATGATGATGCAGAATAGCCAACTCGGAGTAGGTATCTATCGGTCTGTTGGTCGATCGGTTGTTTGGTTCAAACGCACCGTTCTTTTTATTCCCCCATTTTTGGGGGAGCAGCTGGCTAGCATGGATGCTTGCAGCAGCTGCTGTTGTTTCTGCACCCATGAAGCTCATAGTGCTGTTAATGTTTTTGTTTTTGTTGTATTGTTGCACGCTTCGCTGACTAGCCTGCAACGAACAAAGTGAGCGTTTGGTGAAAGACTTTTTAACGGCGTAACAGTTTGTTGCAGGAACGCCCAGAATTATTAGGCATGATTTTTGTGCCTTCTTTTTTTCCTTTATCTATGTAACTTCAAACTAACCATCTAAACTTCTAAGCCTTTCTCACAGTCTTAAGAAAGGCTTCCAGCTAGCAGGCTGCTATCAGCCAATCACCCACCCCCTGCTAACCAATCTGCCATTATATAATCGCAGCTTTAATGAGCCGCACAATTATTTCAATTGTGAGTGGCGGGAACTTTCTAGCAGTTGGGCGCTTTGCAAGCTGCTTGTTACTATTATTATTATTGTTATTGTTGTTGTTATTGTTGTTGTTGTTGTTGTTGTTGTTGTTGTTGTTGTTGTTGTTGTTGTTGTTGTTGTTGTTGTGCTTAAAGGCTTTTAGAACCTGGTTTTGTTTGATTTTGTTTATTATTTGCTCACAGTTTGGATGGTTTAACGACTTCACTTGTTTGGCTTAATCGCTGGTTATTCGGCCATCAAGTTTGTCTGTGTTATTGTTTTTGTATTTGTATTTGTGTTTGTTGATCGTATGTTGCTTCATCTTTTCCACATAATCTTAGCCTTAATCTTCCCATTGCTTTCAATGGCGGCAATGTCGATAAAGTACCGTTGCAAAAAAATAAATCCATGCAACTTATATTTTTCTATTTGGTTAACAGGTTTTCCTTTGCATGCATGCAATCTTTTTCAGATTTTTTTTTTAATATTTTTTTTTTGTTTGCTTTTTCCATGATAAGCCGAAGCTTTTAAAGCTGCACATGAAGGTGATAAATAGCATGTTTGTTGAGTCGGTTATTTTGGAGTTTTTTTTCTATTTTTTCTAAAAGAGTAAACAAACCAAGGAGTAGGTTAGATGGCGTTATGTTGTGGCATTTCGCTGAGATGAATATGTTTTTAATATTCATAGAAATGCAGCGCTGACCGGAATAGGTTTTTTAGTGATGAAAAAAATTGATGTTTTTGGTTGCAAATGTGTGACACTCTGTAAAATTTTTCACAGCTTTATTCAATGATGGATTATCTATCTTGAGAGATGAAAATGTCTCTATAAGGACGCACAGTACATTAAAAAGTTCGCAATAATAACTTGTTGTTTTTATAGAAAAAATCAATGTCGCCAAATTTTACGACTTAAATCAAAAATTTTACATAAAAAAAAATAAGAAAATTATATAGGACATAATTTGATATATTTTAGTTCGATTAAAAAAAATGAAATTTTTGAAAAAGGATTTTTAGTTTGCGTAACCCCGTGGTAACGTTTGCGTGGCGGCCGTGGCGCAGTGGGTAGAGTGCGTGACCCATACGCCAGAGAACCCTGGTTCAATTCCATCGGACACAGAAAGTTTTTCAATTGAATTAGTTTTTCTGTTCGGTCGTCCCCTCTCTGCAGACAAAGGTGAACCACAGAGAGTAAACAATGCCATGTAAAGCTTCTTGAGAACATGCACATTAGCAGTTTGGAGTCGGGATAAGACTAGTAGGTTCAGTTCTCGATCACTTGTGTTCAAGCATGTAATAACACGCACAACACAATTTGATCTTAAGAAGTTCGGTAAAAGTCCTTTCAAGGGCTGAAATGGCCAGTATATTATAATTATAGTTTGCGTTACCTCCTCTTTAAAATTTTTGTATGTTTATGCATATCTTATTTGAGGGTTAGATTTTTCCAGCGAAATTATTTATTTTTTTTATTGAATATGTTGCTGAAATTAATAAAGCTTAATTTTAACCTGCTTTTATATACAAAAGCTCTTACAAGAAAATGGTTGAAATGTAAAGAGCTTTAATCAACTCAAAATACTATAAAAAAATTCATTATTTTAATTTTTAGGATAATTTCCTGAAAACATGCTGAAAAACGAGAAAATAAATGGAGATATTCAGAATCTGGTCTTTTTGGTCTTATATTTAGTACTTCTCAAAAATTTGATGTTTGGCAATTTTTGACATTCTCAAACACATAAGAATTGATTAAAGTATTGACATATTGTCAAAATTATTTTCTGACAAGAATATAATTCGTTTACGAAATGTTAACAAATAAAAATACATAAAAATATAACCAAGTTTCCCACGAATATGATCTAGGTTCTAGAATTTATTTTGTATATTTTTGAAAAAGAATATCGCAAATATACAAAAAAGTGTGGCTTCCGTGGCGTAGTTGGTTAAAGTGCGTGGCCGCTATGTCAACTAACCTGGAGACCCGGGTTCGAACCCCAGCAGCGACAGAAAATTATTTGAATTAAAATAATTCAAGTACGGCCGCCAGAATGATAGAAACAAGATTATGCGTTCCGCAGTCTAATGCGTTATCTAATGCTCTCTTTCTCAACTGAGTGCATGATGTCACACGGTACTTCTGCTGGACAAAAACGTGTGCAAATGTGCGATAACTTAGGCAAATTGACGAAATTGAAAATAAATTCTTTCGGAAAAGTTAAGTAAAAATATCCACTCTTCTGTACAAAAATATGAATATTTTCGTATACGAAAAATATGTATTTTTTAAACTTTCAAAATTTTTATCTCCTAAACTATTCGAGACCGACAAATTTTTATTGTGCCAATAGGTTTAGGGGGGGTAAAATTATTCCAAAGTCTGACAATATCGCATTTGACGTCATGCTCTCTCTCTGTCTCATTTGCGGAACGCGTAATCTTGTTTCTATCATTCTTGAGCATAACCACGGCATTATAGTTTGAGCTCCAAAAAGCTCAATAACAGAAAGTACTTTACACTCGTAAACTGAAAGATCTGAAATAAGTGATTCATGACTTGAGATATTTCACGCTGCCAGCTACGCAAAAGATTTGAATATTGTCGATGATCCAAGGTTTTTTGCATGACTTTTAAGTATTGACAAGTCCTAATTAAGACAGGAGATAATAGAGAGTATATATTCAAAATATTCATAATCAAGGTGACTTAGATTCATTTGTCATTCCTTGTTGGTACGCCTCCCACTGCCCTTTGTCCAAGTGGATAGTATATTGGCTGGATGATTTTGTATAGTTTGACAGCTCACATGTTCGGTTTTTTTAGAGAAGTAGAAAATTCGCGACCACTTTGCTTAGTATACCATGGATTGGGATAGGGGTAGCTTGTGATGAGGGCACAAGCACTTTCCTGTCTTTTGTTCTTTCCGTATTTCTAAGGTACTTTACAGGACCATTATAATTGTGGATTGTGAGCACTTCTTGAACATCCTGTAGTGGCCAGATCTACGCCACTAAAAAAAATTTTTATTTATAATTACCTTATAAGCAGCTTTTTTTCAAGTTTACTTAAAAACCATATAAAAGTGTGTTCCAAGTTGTAAACAGCTATACATTTTAAGCTGTATGGTAATAAAAAATTATTTTCAGAAATATTTATTCAGAATAATTTTATTGAACATAATTTTACGTCAATACCAATAAATAACATAAATGATTGAAAAAATTAGCAGAAGTAAAATCTTGGTAAAGTAAAAGCTTGCACATTCTTAAATAAGAATTATTAATACATTTTTTTAAAAATTTTATATATAATTAATTTAATTTTTTTGAAAATTTAATTATCAGTTTTTAAGTTTCCAAGACTTAAATCTTAAAGAACTTGATTTAGATAAAATCTTATCCTTCTGTTCTTTAAAGAACAAAATCTACCAAAGTAAAAGATGAAATCTATGTATGGCTGAAGAAAGCTTTTTAAGTTATTTTTATTTGAGTAACTTTAGATATTAAAAAAGAAATAATGAATATGAAATAAAATATCTTTTACAGAAGTTTCTCAGAAACATAAATAAATGGAATAAAAATGTTTAAAAACTAAGAATTTTATTATATCTAAATTTAGTAACTCGGGTAATAATGGTAATGATAAAGTTTTACACCAAAAAACTTAATAAATTTGTTCCTGTATTAATTTTCCATTTATATCCCAAAAATCTTGCCCTCTTCAAAAACATCAAATAATAAAATGAGTAACGAGGTTTTTCAGATATTTCAGTAACGAGGTGTCTCCAAGTTGTCCTCTTCAGCACAACCTCTTCAGCTCTCAACTGAAGTGATCAAGTATATCTTGATGGCGGCTAGCGTCAAATTTGAAGTTGTTCTCACGTTAAGAAAACAAAACAAAAAAAAAAATCACTTGAAATGATTGATCACTTGAAGTGAGGTTAGGTGTAACGTTTAATAAAACTGTCAATCATCTTAAGAATTGAGTGCCTAGAATAAACTTTGACCAAGTGATCTTTGAGTTAAACAACAAAATACAGCCAGCGGAGTAATGAAAAGCAAAAGCTTTTTTACGTTAATATTGACAAATATACCGTTAGGTGCACATAAATAATATTCACTATTTATTAAGAGGGCTTTGAAGAGAACGGCGTATGCCGGCTTTCTGCCGGTGTGAAGTTAAATCAACCTGGTAGAGGCTGCAATACAACAAAAGCTTTACGTGTTGCATGGAAAATATTTCAACTATCATTTTGAACAACTATCGATTGCATGATGGATTCTAATGATGGACACGTTTTGTAATTCCTTCATCTACCATCGCCATCACTCTTTTGTGCTGTGCATTTCCAGCTATTCAGTTCTGTTGATTGATTTCGTAGAACTTAAGAGATGTTTTTACCTCATTTATGCTAAAGAATGTTATTTTAATCGCACGCTTGAGTTGCAATGCGAGTAAATGTTCAACACGAGCGAGTGAGGCGCGTTGCGCATGCGCAGTTGCGGTAGTGCGCACAGCATCATATAAGGCCCAAGCAGGGCCGGCTGTGAAAAAGAATGAAGTTAAACAGCGGTTCGCAGAAGTTTCTGGGAGGAATTTATGTGCAACGTGCCACTTGAGCGTGTTCTAGAACAGCAAAAGTGCTGCACAGACGACTAACAATGGCTAAGCGGAGTTTTCCAAAACTATTTTTTTTTCCTTAATATAATGCATTGTGCTTGGAATTAAAAGCACTCATGTGTGAAGTCGAAAAAAAAAATATTAGAAAGAATTTTCTATTTTTTGTAGGTTTCGGATATATTTATGCAAATTGTTTATTTGTTAAAGAAAAAGAAAATATAAAGTTCTTAAGAAAATTTGGTTATAATTAAAAAATGGAAAATTCAAGCTTACTTGATTTGTTTTTTCATTGATAGAAAGCATTTTTTGTTAAAGCAAGTTTTTCTTGACTTCACAACAAAACGTCAAAGTTCAATAACTCTCAGTGTAAACAGGACAGGTTACAAGAATGTGGAATTTCTTGTTCAACAAAACACACAGTTTTTCGTCATTAATTAAATTAATTAATTGCTGCAATTAAATTGTACTCATCACAGCAACAATGTTTAAATATGTGTGTGTGTGTGTGTGTGTGACTTTGTAGAACGATCCCAATTATATTGCAGCAGAACAAACACTAACAATAGCTATAAAAATAACTCGCATGTAGTTATTTTCTCCCCCACTCAACTAGCTGGCAGCTATTGTGACAAAAAATCGCACGACACAAAAAACTACTGTCACGCAATTTGATTATAAACAAGTGAGCAACGCAGAGAGCCAGCAACATGGAGAAAAAAAACTTGATATTAGTAACGCGATAATAAAGTAGAGTTTCATAAATATGTATATCAGCGATCGACGTGATCACTCAAAAGAATACGCTTGGCAACACTGACGTAGATGTAATTAATCCTCATTTCAGCTATGCAGCTGATTTTGTCATAGTTTTAATTAAATTTCTAAATAACGTTGTAATTGAAAGAATTTGTGGTAGGTGGTTGGCGAGGTTTAACGCTACTTGCTGGTGATCGTTTGTCGATAGTGACAAAAACACGCACATAGATCGAGTACGAGCACACATAGATCGAATCAAATTATTTTTTGTTAAGTACTTTTAAACCACACAAATCAACCAACTACTAAAACCGACTTTGACGAACTTGAAAATAGAGGAAGCGTTGATGATCTTGAATGATATATTGAGCTGGAGGGTGGAACCTTTATTAATTAACTTATGAATTAAAAACAAGGTTCTGACCTTTTGATCGTTTTTAGTATCAAAAAAATGTAAACTCGGTTTTTTGATTCACTTGAAAATTACGATTTTTCAATAGCCGGTTTTCGAATATTTAAAATAAAAAACCGGTTAACCGGGTTTCAATATCATCATAGGTACATGAAATAGAATAAAAATTTCACTTAACTTAAAAAAAAAAATATTAAAAATTGCCGTAAAAATGAAAGGGATTTCTCAAAAAAATTTTCACGAAATTAATAAATTGCAAGGTAATTTTTAATAATGTGATGATATGAAATAAAAAAATTTTTATTTTTCTAATAAGTGTCTTAAATGCTACCATGGCAAAAAATTAAAAATTCGGACTTTATTTTTGTTCCCGAAATATATGTTGTAATCCTCGTATTCAGTCAAGTCTAGGGTAGACTGGGTACGGTTGAAACGGTGGACGGTTGAAACAAGGCGAATATCTTGCCACTGTGCGTCATGAGGTTGGAAGGGTACAAGGGGAGAACGAAGCGGGCGACAAGTCGAAATACGAATTTTTATGTTGTATCGCTTTTCGTGCACTGTGGTTGTGATTAGGAGGCTCCATTATGTTTTTTAACGGAGAAAGTATTTTTGGTACGCACATTCTTGCAATTATTACAGTTTTATTAAAATTAGCGCATTCAGAGTTTTATATCGTTTGAATTAAAGTTTGTAGAATATGGCTGTATGATAAGTTTTTATTCAAATTTATGATTGTGAACTTCTTCATACCTGGTTTGTGGTTGGGGTCAGTTGAAACAGTTGAAAAAAATCGATTTTAATGCTATTGAATTTTGAGAAATATAATAAAAAAAATTTATAACAAAAAAAACAAAAAGTAATCGTCACCAACATCTGATTATTATATAATGCAAGTTATACTTTTTATATAGTTTATAATATAAACCTTTGAAGGCTGATTAAAAATAATGTAAGATTATAAGTATCGTGAAAGACTAGAATATTAATAAAAAATTTGTTTGAAGTTCAATTGCGCCATTACGAGTCGTAAAATATTATTAGACGATGAATGAAACATGTTAATTTATTTTTTTTGTATAATTTGCATGTGTTTCAATTGGCCACAGAAACTGTTTCAACTGACCCAGGCATAGGAACGGTTGAAACACATTATTTTTTAAAAAAGTTTATTTTTACACATAAAGTACAATACAGTAATCTGAACTAACATTGCCCATTAGTAGACCAATATATCGCACACCCTCTTCAAAAGTAACACAACTCAAAATTTTTTAATTTTGACCCTTTAATGTAAATAAATTCGTAATGCACATCTCCATCGACTGTCAAAGTTTGGTTTTAATCCGATTTCTCGTTATTTTTTAAAAAATCATTTTGTATCCTCCTTTTGTATGAAGTTGCTTGAAAACGAAATAGTTTTTTGACTCTTCTGAAAATTTCAAAATTTTGAACACTTGAAATTTTGAAAGTAACACTTCTGAAGGAGGTGTGCGATATGGTGTTTAATTTAATATATTTCCGTCATCGCTCACTTAAGTAACTAATTCCGATGAAATTTTAACGATAAACATTAAAATGTTTCAACCGTACCCAGTCTACCCTACTTTGGTTCGAGATGGGTTAATATTTTAGTGGGAAGGAATATAGGGGGAAGTCAACTGAAATATGTGTAGGATGTTCTGAACGTGACGGATATATGGTCTTTTATTTAATATCTTTCCGTCATCGCTCGCTTAACTAATTTCGATGCAATGGACGATAAACGTTAAAATGTTTCAACCGTACCCAGTCTACCCTACTTTGGTTCGAGATGGGTTGATTTTTTAGTGGGAAGGAAGGGGGAGTCAACAGAAATATGTGTAGGATGTTTCAAACGTGGCGGAACATGTTAATCTGTATCCGAGACAAGTGTTATGCCTTTACCTATGATAAAAAAAACTGGAAGGAGGTCAAATTATCCCCGGTCACGTCACTATTTACGCTTTTTTTTTTAGTTTGATGAGCCCATGACCGTCTGCATAACATAGCTCTTTGGCAAAATGAAAACAAAACCACAGCCGAACGGATATGCACACAATCGAAAGCCACACGAAGAAGCTTATTACATTAGAGTGGGTCGAAAAAAAAAGTTTGAAAAGTACACCCCTTATTTTAAAGATTACCTCGAGACAACTCCAAAAACAAAAAAAAAAAACCCCCGAAAAACCGCCAAAATGGTCTTTTTTCCATAACTTATGCATTTTGTGTCCGATTTCAAAAAATGATATACCTTTAAAAATTGCCTAACTAACATTTTTCCAGAGTTTTTGGACTTTTGAAGTCATATTCATCTGGTAAACCCTGTTACCTCAATTTACCCCCCCTTGAAAATAAATTTTTTTTATCATAAAATTAAACTTCTTGAAAAAATTGTTCACATCTCACCCAAAAAGTACTTTATTTGGCCTTGAAACAAAAATGTTACAGCAGATCCAAATTGTAGTATAGAACTTTCCTTATTAAATTTCTTAAAACTAAGTTTTTTTATTATGGTTTCTTTAATTTTGTTTTTAAAACCTAACGGTGATTCAAGTGTCCCAAAAAATCATAAATTATGTAATTATATACCAATAGTTATAAAAGTTCTTCATGAGTTATGGCAGCGTGCAAACATTCCGATAGTAGAAAAAACAACGACTCGGAGGTACATAAATGGTCTTATACTGAAGTGGAATGATAAAGAATTGTAAATTACATTAAATTTTGGCGAGAGTCAAGAACACTGTATCGCTCGTGGCTTTCCAGTTTGGCAAAAATATGATATTTTTTGTTTTTTGAATTGTCTCGAGGTCATCTTTAAAATAAGGGGTGCACTTTTCAAACTTTTTTTTTGTATGGAGACCGACCCACTCTAGTGTTCATACGTGTGACGACGTTTCGCAAGCAGCAATTTGTTTCCAAGCAAGCGTGTTTGAGAATTGAAAATGTGCCCATCACTGCTTTAAATTAACTACATTTCTTAAAGCAGGAGTCCTCCTTAAAAAATAATAATTTTTATGAATTTATTTTTTATGCTCTTTGAAAAAACCAACCAATAATGATTGTTAACTCTTTTTTACTATGGACTCAGTGCATAAAACATTATTATTTAGTTAATACTTCAGTTATATGAAAAAATGAACTTTTCTGTAAAACAAATAAATTTTTCCCTATTTTTCCTCTCAGTAGCCAAAATATTAAAGTTAGTTTATTCAAGTTCAATGCCATGCTTCGCTTGGTTAGAAAAAAGTGTTTTATTTTAATTCACTTTAATGCCTAAAAACCTAAAAGAAAAAAACCGTTGCATGACGCTGCATTACGAAGTCTACGAACCCTTATATGACTCATTTTCAGTAACTTTTTCCACTCCAAATCTTGACACACTTGACTGCAGCTGCCTACATTAAAGGGATTGGTGGCAGCTTGAAAAAACAAAAATTCAAACATATGGTAGGGTCGACCAAAATAATGAAGGGTAATGGGCAATCATAAAAAAAAATCATCATAAAAAATGGGTGAATGTAAAACATTCAAATAAAACGATTGATGAAACATTTAATGAAGGTGTGTCAAAAACAATGCGATAAAATGAAACTCGGAAAAAACAAATCTAGAATTCTTTACGGCCTCATTTACAAATAATTGTTAACTGCCATCAATTTAACAGACTGAAACTCGTGCTATTGAAATAGAGTGGAGAGTAGCTCAAGTTGATGATGCATAAAAAGGTTTTATGTACTTTTATGTAATTTTAATTGCTTTAACTGAGCTTGTGTTGTACATTTTTGGGTCTCCCCCTATTGAAGTCTAGTCAAAAGAGCAGCTCATTGACCTTGTCGCCCCACACTAGTGCCTAAGGTGGCCATGCGCTGGATTTAGAAAGTGCTACGAAATTGTTAGTTTAAGTTGCTTCTGCTGAATTAAACTGATAGGAACTATTAAAAAAGAATAAATCTTAGAAGTTTATTTGAAATTTTTGAACTAGATTTTTGAACTTGAGCATTTTTCTTATCTTTAGCTCAATCTTTGTGTTGCTCTTAATTCGAAGCAATTGCTACTTGGATTTTTTTTTTGCTCTCTACTCTTAAGCTGAAAACCAGCATTTTAAATTTTCGTCTTAACTCTTATAAATTTTCAACTGATTGTCAGTTTGTATCAATTTTATTTTCCGTATTCGTTACTTTTCACAGCAGATTTCAACAACTTCATCAACTTCAACAACTTCATCAACTTCACCAGCTAATTTCAAACTAAGCGCTAAGCAGGAAATGCAGCAGCATATCAGTTGCTGTATTTGCTGTTGTTGTTATTGTTGTTGTCGTGTGCAATTGGCACAGTTAGCTGGTTAATAAATGCCCGGAGTTTTAAATCGTCTAAAAATAGTTTATTTGTCACTCAGGAGTTACCCTCTTTTAAAATAAAACATAAAGCATAACTAAGTGAATCCGTATTTTTAGCTTTGACTTTGATGTGTATCATAATCACCATCACCATCAAAATCATCATCATCATCATCATCACCATCGTTTACTTACAGCTTGTTGAGCTTGCCTCGTGTGTTTAATCGTTTCTCTGTTTTTATTTATTAAATAAAATTCATATTAAATTTCAATCCTATATCAAATATATTTTTTTTTTTTTTTTTCTTTTTTACCGCAGTATTTTTGTCTAGTTTCATTGACTAAACTCAGGCAGTTTGTCAGCATATCTGGCTGTCTATCCGTCCGTCTGTCTGTTTGTCTGACAGTAAAGGTCAAATCTATTCACTGAATTTGGTTGGTTGCATAAGTTCAATTGTTTCTTGTTGTTGCTAGTGTTATTGTTGTTTGCGAAATTGCAAATTATTGCAATTTAACGAATGATAACATTTGCTTAAATTTTTTTGTTTTTTATTGTTTTTAATTTAATTTGACTTCTACGCCTCGATTTTAACCTCTATCAAAGTACGATACATAACAGTTGCTGTGATTGTTTGACCTTAGCAATGAAAATTTACGACTGGCGGCTACACTGAACTTTGTTTTATTACTACACTTATGTAGTAGCGCCTAAACAGTTTTATTGTGTTATAAAAAGTTATTAAATGTTTTACAAATTGTGTCAAACTTGACTTTTAAGACATTTTTGTTATGAATTAAAAAGATTTTAAAATTTATGAAAAAAGTGTGGGATAATACGGGTTAATGCGAGATATCTAACGAAAAAAATGAGTTTTAAATCGAAAAGAAAAATGACGGGTTTGGAAATACTACTGTGTTGCATTGTTAGACCCTCACTATCATCCATATGGATGTTCAGCGAAAGAATTTTTAAATTAAGTGCTTATGTAAAATCATAATAAAAGGCAATAAGTAAAAGTTTCGTTCAAAATGTTGAAAAATTTTGTTCGTGTTTCTATTTCTGTTTTTGAAAAATGATCTCTACAGCAGCCATTCCAAATTAAACGCATCAAAAAAACGTACATTACGGGTTGACCACCTCCGATTTTGCTCAAACTTTCAGAATTGAATCTTCTCATGAAATAAAAACACATATGAGTAAAAAAATTTTTACATTTTTTTTCAAATTTTTACGTAACATTCAAATTTCGTCGAAATGGGAGAAAAAGTGAAATTGCCTTACTCTTGAAAAATCATATATTCAACAAAACTAACTCGATTTTTACGTTTGAGGTATTTTCAAAAAGACAATAAATATCTTTTTTTTTTTTTATATATAAAAAAAAAAAAAAAAAATTATTTTTTTAAGTTTCTTTACTTCAAGGTCGAATTTTGGAAGTCATAAAAATAGGATTTTTCCCCACTTTAAAAATTGAAAAAAAATATTTTTAGAAAGTTCAATTTATTACCTTTCCATCTGCCAAAAAACATGACACTTGAAAAATCATATATTCAACGAAACTAACTCGAGTTTTGGGTTTGAGGTATTTTCGAAAAGACAATAAATAGTTGTTTTTTTTAAATATAAAAAAAAACAAAATTATTTTTTTAAGTTTCTTAACTTCAAGGTCAAATTTTGGAAGTCATAAAAATAGGATTTTTCCCCACTTTAAAAATTGAAAAAAATATTTTCAGAAAGTTCATTTTATTACCTTTCCATCTGCCAAAAAACATGAGGGTGTTATTTTTCTTTCTATTTTAATAATTTATTTAATAATTTTTAAACGACCACCTACCATACTACTTCCATACAACCATACTATGTACATTAGACTGTACCTCAAAAAAAAAGTGCGCCGTATACCAGCAAATATGACGCATTTTTGCAAGACAATTAAAAAAAAATTTTTTTTTGACCGAACGTAGGGGTCGCGCATTGACATATTTCTTCATATCTCTGGTGTTTACAGTCGGATTTTAAAGTTTGGTACATCAATGTTTTTGTCTTAAGGACCAATGTGACCTCTATAGAAGTCATTGGCCTCAGGTGTACCGTTCTAGTACTTACCCTCCAGATCTCAGTTCCTACTATCCTAATGTGCCACCCTAATATCAAAAAAATAAAGCTCTTAAAATATCATTTATCTTTTGCTCAGGAAGTATATCGATATTTCCAGCAGAACTATTTTTACAAATTTTTGAAACTTTTTTGCCGAACGTAGGGCTCCCTTTTTCATTTTCATCATATCGACTCATAACCGCCAAAATATCTTAAGCGCCAAAAGAAAATTTTACAGGAGAAGGTTTTTTGTAATTATCTTTGCTTAGTGCTTAGTGCTTTTTTAATTTTTTGCTTTTGGTTTAAATTCATAATCTAATTTCGTACACCTATGAAATTTTGACAGACGATGTAAACCATCGCAAATTATCGATTTTCATCAAAAAACATAAATCGGATATTATGTCGCTTAAGATATTTTGGCGGTTATGAGTCGATATCATCGGTATTAAAAGTCTGATTATATTGAATGACATATCGATGTTTTTATCTGAAATAGACCAATTATTTTTGGTAAGTAAGTACTAGAACCGTGCGCCTGAGGTCAATTACTTCTATAGAGGTCATATTAGTCTCCTTGAGACAAAAACATTGATGTACCAAACTTTAAAATCCAACTGTAAACACCAGAGATATGAAGAAATATGTCAATGCGCGACCCCTACGTTCGGTCAAAAAAAATTTTTTTCCGTAATTGTCTTGAAAAAATGCGTCATATTCGCTGGTATACGGCGCACTTTTTTTTTGAGGTACAGTCTAATGTATGTACATACATAGTATGGTTGTATGGAAGTAGTATGGTAAGTGGTCGTTTAAAAAATATTAAATAAATTATTAAAATAGTAAGAAAAAAAACACCCTCATGTTTTTTGGCAGATGGAATGGTAATAAAATTAACTTTCTGAAAATATTTTTTTGAATTTTTAAAGTGTGGAAAAATCCGATTTTTATGACTTCCAAAATTTGACCTTGAAGTTAAGAAACTTAAAAAAATTATTTTGCTTTTTTTTTATATTAAAAAAATAACAGCTATTTATTGTCTTTTCAAAAATACCTCAAACGTAAAAATCGAGTTAGTTTTGTTGAATATATGATTTTTCAAGTGTAAGGCAATTTCACTTTTTCTCCCATTTTGACGAAATTTGAATGTTACGTAAAAACTTGAAAAAAAAATGTAAAAATTTTTGTACTCAAATTAGTGTTTTTATTTCATAAAAAGATTCAATTCTGAAAGTTTGAGCAACATCGGAGGTGGTCAACCCGTATGAGTGATACGTTCAAAATGGAATGACTGATAGTTAAAAAAATTAATCAAAAATATACGAGAGAAAACTTCTAATTGATATACCTGATTATGAAATATACGTTGTTTGAGTTTCCAGAATACAATGGAAGGATTATTGTAAGTATTAGAGGATAAAAATGGATAACTTACCTTTTTTTGGGAGGCTATAACGAGAGCATGATTATCATCACCTGGAAAGAGCACAAAAAGTAACATTAATATTATATGAATAGATTTTTTTAACATAGAAATTACTTAGAGGCAATATATATATTTAATTAATAAAGGAATTTTTTATTTACTTAAAGATATTTGAACTTTATGGCATGTTTAAACCGAGCATTTAATTATGTTAAATCAATTTAATGAAGTTAAATTGAAAAACAAGTTCTCAAATGAAGTTCTAATGAAGTTATATGCGCACAATTGTTGTTGGAAATTTAACGTGTTAAATGATTTAGCACGTTTCGAAACTCGTTAAATCACTGGTTTGTGTTCTTGCTAACGTCAGAAAAGCTTTTTTTGCTTTTTAAACGCAGCCAAATCTGAAAAGAGCTTTTTAACTTGAAGTTTTTAATGTAAACAAATAAATTCTTTGGCAAATTTTTCTTAATTCTTTGACAAATTTTTGGATTTGTTTGAATTTTTTGTTCCTTTTTTTTATTTTTTTATATTTTTTAATAGACAATTTTTTATTTTTTTCAAAATATAAACAAATAAACTGACATTTTCAAACTAGTTAAAGCAGTATGAACGATAATGTTAAAAAAAAGCTTTTTTCGAATAACACGTTAAACGAAGTCGGTTTGAACATGCTATAAGGCAGTATGACGATCATGTTAAAAAAAGTTTTTTTCGAGTAACGCGTTATATGAAGTCGGTTTGAACATGCTATAACACGTTTCGAAGCTCGTTAAATCACTGGTGTGTGTTCTTGCTACCGTCAGAAAAGCTTTTATTTTGCCTCTGGAACACACCCGAATCCGAAAAGAGCTTTTCTATTTGAAGTTTTTAATGTTAACAAGTAAATTCTTTTAAAAATTTTTGAACTTTTTGTATTATTTTTATATTTTTTAAAAAAGAATTTTTTATTTCTTTCAAAATGTAAACAAATAAAACTGATATTTTGAAACTAGTTAAGGCGGTTTGAATGAATGTATTAAAAATAAGCTATTATTTTGTTAAAGCATTAGCGAGGTTATAGAGGCGATTTGTTTTTTGACTTGACAATGCAACGTTTCAGCGTGCAAGCTGATAAAAGCTTTTTTCCAAAATGCATTGGCGTTGCATGAAATTATTTCTCGCTTAGTATAGGTGCTTTAATAAAAGTTATAGCACGGTAGAAAAAGTTTATTCTTTGACCTTATGGATAAAATATAAAACAATGTATAGCATCATCGGGATGCGCAGGGAGCTGCTTAACCCTTAAATGCATCGTGTATCTTTAAAGATACAACCATTCAAGAAATTTCTAAGGCTATATTTTTGGTTTGATTTTTTTCAAATCGGTTCTATATTATTTAGAATATTATAAGTCTTAAATAAAAAAATAGTTTTTACTTTTATTCGTCATACTTTTTAAAAAACTTATATACAAAGTCAAAAAAAAATTTTTTTTTTAAATTAAATAAACACTATTTTTAACAGTTTAACTTCTAGGAACAGATAAATAATTTTGATTAGGAAAAAATACCGACTGCTTTCAAAACATGTCCTTTAGTGATTTTAAGTGGTTTGAAAAAATTTCGATCATTTGGCACCTCACTGGGTCACTTTAGTTGGTTGTATCTTTAAAGATACAGTGTGCACTCCCTGCAGTTTTTGATAATTTTAACTTTTTAAAATTAATGAATTAATAAAAATTTCATAACATATTTCTTTTATTTTGATATATTTTAACAGCGATTTTAGATGTGGGTAAATTCACATTGAATCTTTATAGAAACAACCACTTTTTTTAAAAAAAATATTTTTTAAAAAAAAAATTTTCAAAACTAAAAACGCAGTTTTTATTTTTACTCAATTTTACATAAAATATATTTTTTCGGGCAAAATCGGGCGCCTTGTGCATTTAAGGGTTAAGCAACGATTATACAAATTTGTTTCATGACATTATAACTTGCTGATTATAGGTGCTATGGTTAAAAAATATTATACGCCAGAAAAACCTGGGTCTTATCCTTCACTACAAAAATAGGTAAACTTTTTGTAACGTTGTGAGGCCACAAAGAGAGCCGCTCCAAGATTGAAAATGCAGTTATCATGCAACAGCTTTGCACTAAGTTATTACTCGGTGAGTAGATGCTCTGCGGTAAATGCTTTAAAATAAAAACTAGGAATTTATACTTGGCCTTACGATAAAAATAAAAAATAAAAAAAAATATGACATCGTCAGGTTGCTGAGGTAATAGCTTATGCAACAAAAATGCAATATTTTTACATGGAATTATTAATCACGTATTAGAAGTACCAGGGAAAATGTTATTTTACAACAGCAAAGATTGGATCTGTGACCTCATAACAAAAATAAAATAAAAAGTTTTGGGTCATGACAACATGGAGGTAACCGCTTTTGTAGTAAAAATGCAACAACAAAAAAAAAACCTTGCATGGAATTATAACTTTTTAGCCATTGGCGCAACGTTAAATATTATGGAATGGAATGATAGTAAAGGTGGAGCTTACGGTTACGTGATAAAAATACGAAAAAATTTGATAGCGTCATGAGGCCCAGTAAGGAACCGCTCAATGTAACGTAAATACTCCATTATTGCATGGATTTATTGAGCTAAGGTAAATGTCGATGTAACAAAGCAAAAGTAAGATAAAAATCAAAACTAAAGCATGACATATATTAAAACAAGGATCTAAATCCAAACAAGGATTAAAGTAAGGATTAGAAAAAAGATGAGTACAAGGATTTGCACAAGATTAGGACAAGGAAAAATATAAGAATTAGGACAAGGGCTTGCACAAGGATTATTATGACAAAGATTAGATTAGATTAGATTAGATTAGATTAGATAAGTTCAAAGGACGAGAACAAGGATTTGATCAAAGATTAGGAAATGAATTCAGGCAAAGATTAAGACAAGGATTAGGCAAGGATTTGGAGAAGAATTTAATAAGGTAATTCTAATTATATTATTCGCCTTTGGTCGAAACTCGACCATTTAAAAATTGATTTTTGATTTTTTTTTTTTTGTATTTTTATTGAAAATATTTTTTTCTTTCTTCACTCATGTGCGAATGTAACCGAACTCATACCGCACCATACGCACCACCAGCAGGAAATTATAAAATAGCAACTTCATTCTGAGGTTCCATGTTCTATGACTAACTTTCAAAGATATTCGATATCAAAAATTTGGCTTATATATGCGGAGCCACACCTCTTTGTCCAATGCCCGTCCCGGTACCCTACTTCCCATATTCTACATTCTAGTAGAAGGATATCACCAACTGGAAACTTCATATTGAGTTTCATTGTTATGCGGCATTTACTTCCAAAGCTATTCGATAGTAAAACTTTGAATTGTATGGGTGGTGCCACGCCCCCTTGTCTAATGCCCTTCCAATTTCTCCAGTCGAAGAACACGACTAAATAGGAAGTTCTTACCGAGTTTCATTGATTTGTGACCTATAGTTCGAAAGTAATACGGAAAACTTGGGCTACTGAAAAGTGCGACGCCCCTCTTTTAATGCCCATAAAATGAAGCCAGTGGAATGGTACGTGTGATTTGAGGTCGAATACCGATTTCCAAGGCTGTGTGACCAATAACTCTAAAGTTATTCGATATCGCAAATTTCATTTGTATGGGATGCGCCACATCCACCATAGATATTTGGTGCACTCCTTCTCCCTACTCTTATTGATTTAAGAAAAAATTATCAAAAATGGTTGAGAAACACAAAACACAAAATAATTCTTAACTGTTATGCCTACGCTTACTTATATATATAGATTATGACAATTTTGTTAATAGGTTGAATTTACGTTAAAACAAAATAAAAAAAGCCATGTTAACATATTGTTTCCCTGGTTATATAAAAACAAAAATATCTAAATAAAGTCTCATACTCGCAAAAACAATCGGTGGACTTATGACGTGTGGATTTCAAGAAATATTTTTCATACGAGTTTTTCAGGTCGACATTTACGAGTTTTTCATGCGACGCAGCAATTTAAGCTGCTCATTGTTTTTTTAGCAAAAAACAAACGTGATTAATTCAAGTCATGATTGATTAACTTGGTGCAGATGACATTTGGCCAAAATACAGCAGCAATACGTTGTTATTAACTTGCAAACTCTACAAGATATGATAATAAAGTGACAATGAAAAATTTTACAAAAAATATACGTACATACATCGTCTGCGCATCCAGTAGCCGCGGCAAGCGTGCAAATATATGTATATTAAATAAAGTTCAGCGAACTTAAGCCAACATCAGAGATAAAGTCACGCGTCACATTAAACAACAACCACAGCAGAAAACAACAAACAACAAATACACATTTGTATATGTTAATAGCTTGTAAGCCGACAACGAAAATGGTTAAAATAAACAATGTTAATTTTATGGCTTTGCAGAGCAGAAATTAAATTAAGAACAACGAATATTAAAGCAGAATTAAAAATAAATAAATTGGCTTATTTGTCGTGGGCGAGTACCGAAATAATGGAGTGCATTTTGTCCACAGAGTGCAACAGTTGAGGCGAAAAGGAAATTGACCCTCAATTAAAATCCACTTGTCAGAAATTTTCGCAAAAAAACAAACGTTTAATTTTGACTAATTTTGAATGATACCTACAAATGACATCATGCGAGATTCAAAAATGGTTGGAGCTGAAGTGCAGAAGCAATAAATCTTAATCCTAAGAAAGCACGGATCAGTGGTGCTTGGTTTATGAGAACTGTGGGAAAAAAATTGCGAAATGTGACTGATATATGGGCAAATTACTTTAAGCCGGAAGAGGGAATGCGCTCACAAAGAAAAGGAACTATTCCCAGGGAATTAATAGAGGATTAGTCAATAACGTCATGTTAGAAATTTGTTTATCAAATGTGATCAAAGAGCTTGCAGAAAATTAAATAAGAAGTTATTATTTTTTTTTAAACATTAAAAATTGCTCGAAAAGCCGCTGCTTAAGATAAAATTCACTGACAACAACTGCTTTTGTCCGTTAATCACTTAACCAATTAAGTTTAAATTTATTAAATGTCACAACTTAGCTGCTCGTTTCTTTAAATTCTTTTATTGAATTCTAAGACATTCTTAATTAATTAATTCAATTCAAATTGCAACACATGTTGCGGCAACATTGTTTGGGGTGGAGGAGGGAATGGGGGGGAGGGGGGGTAAGACAGATACGCCAACAACTTCACATCAAATCAACAAAAGGCACCAAAATTGATTTCTTGGAATTGTCAGCAGCAATAACAGCAGCTGTCCAACTTCATCCAGTTGTTGCTTGATTGTTTAGGTTTTTTTTTTGTTTATTTTTTTTCTAAGCTGATCACGTTGACCCAGCGCAAACAAGTTTGGTTCTTGTTTTCATGTTGGTTGATTTTTACTGGTCTTCAGCTTGCTTGTGGGCCGCTGAAAATGAGAGTGTTTCTTTTGTGCTTTTATTGTTGATTGTTGTTTTTTTTTTTTTTTAATTTGTGGCTTTCGGTTTGTGTGGAAGTCTGTAAACAACCATGACATGACATCATATTTTGTTCAATATAATATTTCAAATTGGCAACCGCGCAGCTTTTTGTTCCTGTCTCTGTGCTAAATGTCTTCGGTATAAATTTCAAGTATTTTTTTTTGAGCAATAAAAGGCGTCCTCAACGGTTATATTTTGGCTTGATTTCAAATAATGACTTCATAGCTTTTCGCACTTGTTAGTCAGCAAAAATTCAATGTAATTTATATGCCGTGCGTTTAATTATTATTGACATTCCATGCGTTGTGTGTGCTTTTTTGTGACACATGAAAAAAAGTTTTGTCACTTTAATGTTTAAATTATAAAAATAAATTGCATTAAAGGGAACTTTTCTGGTGTTTTTGTGTGAATAAAATATTTTTCTATGCAATTTGTATACTTTTAACAATTTATAAAATTCTATATTCAGAAAAATTATTTTTTTAAAAATGAAAATTAGTTTTTATTTAATCTCTTTTATATATGGAATTTGCTCTTGAAATATTTTTAAATTAAAAGTATTAAATTATATGAGAACTTGTCCGAACTCTCCAGTACAAGTTCAAGATGTGTATTTTTTCTCAAATAGGAACAAAAGTGAAGAAACAAAATATAAATGAACCACTGTCTTGTATTTTGTGCTTTACACATATTACACTGTAAGAATCTGTTGGCCGTTTTTGCACAACATTTTCTTTGCAGGTTGCAGTGGCACTGAGATGCATAAGAAGAGTACGAACTGAAAAAAAAAAAAAAAACTTTATGCATCTGTTCAGGAGAGTGTTGATGAAAATCCAAATTTCTCTGTTCCCCATCATTTACAACAGCTTGGTCTTTGTCAGTCCATTTTATGGAAAATTTTACGCAAATATCTTGGTAAGAAGAATTGAAGCCGAATAACAATCGTTTACGTCGAAAATTCAGGGAGTTGGTTCAAAACGAACTGGAATTATATCCGCTCTTTTAACGAAAAAATGTTTTCAAAGAAAATGCTTATTTTTTGTTCAAAGGGTAAAATGTCAATAAGCGAAATAGTTGCATTTGGAGAAAAGATAATACACCATCCTGAAAAATGAACAGTTTAATGCGGTCAGTGGGCTAGTTGAGTCATCTGACTATAATTTTTAAAAAATGAGGGCAATCATCGTGTCACGATCAACGGTATTCGCTAAAGAGGCATGCATTTTTTGTTTCCCGATTGAAAGGCATGATTGTGGAAGAGCGAGCAGGATGGAAGAGCGACCAACTAATTAAAGGAATCATTCTACAAATACTTAATTTCGATTTTTATATTTGACACCTACTCATTGGTGTCTTTAGGTCAGTGGTGATCAACGCACATTTAAACAACAACAAAGAGAGCTTCCTGAGTGCACAGCTTTACACTGAAACAAGACGTTGTTAAACGCTCGCACAACATTTGGTGCAAGGAAACCTTGTGAAGTGTTGGATTTTCAATATAATCATTTCCTTTTTATTTTTGTGTTTTTTTTTTGCTATTTTAATAGAAAACATCAAAAGTGAAGAAAAGAATCTATTAATGTTTTTCCTAAAACTATGCAAAATGTTTAATGACATTCATAAATAAAACAGCGAGCAACTCCCACACCACATGAACGCTCAAAACCAGAGATAATGAGATGGGAAACTTCGTTTCTATTGTGAATTCTGATGATTTTGACAGCTAAAAATGCTTCTTCTCCAATTTTTTATGCAATCACGTATTGTGTCTGTGAGTTCACCACATATATGTCAAAAATAGGTCCTACACCCAAAAAAGTCTTGCATATTTAAAAGAAAATTGTTTTTAGCTGAGCAAGAATATTGTTAATAATAGTCGATAAAGAACTTTTGTGAATATAGAAATGTCAGTATTCTCAATCTAATTTATGGAGTTGCTTTGATAATACATAAAAATATTTTTGATAGAAAAAAATTAAATTTAAAATAAAAAGACTTGTTCTATTTACAAGTGCTGTTGTTAGCAGAAAAACATAATTCAATTTCTTTAAAGAACAGCTATATACTTGTTTTAAAAACTCATGAATGATAGAAACCAGATTACGCGTTCCGCAAATGAGAGAGAGAGAGAGAGCATTACGTCACAAGCGATATTGTCAGACTTTGGAATAATTTTACTCCCACACCCACGCCTAAATATTTTTTTTCTTATTTTTATAATATGTATATGGGAATTCTTAACCCATTGATACAATAAAATTTTGTAAGTCTCGAATAGTTTAGCAGATAAAAATCTTGAACCTTTAAAAAATTCATATTTTTCGTATACGGAAATATTCATATTTTTATACAGAAGAGTTGATATTCTTACTTTACTTTTTCGAAAGAATTTATTTTCAACTAGCGATACCCGGCGCGCGTTGCTGCACCCGGCAAGTATATTGGAAATAATAAGTAAATTCAAAACTTATTAGTCCCTTAGTCTGACACCACGCTCATGTTCCACTGCCCGTTACAGTTTCCCAGAAGCAGAACATCACTCCCATTTTAACATATTAGAATGTACTTCGGTCCAATTAGCTTTAAGCGCAGCAAAGTATGTATGGATTTGTATTTGTTTGTTTGTTTTGTTGTGTTGTGCTTGCTGAGAACAAAAAGAGTATAGTAGAGAGCAACATGCAGTTTATTGAGGCTCTCACAGCACAAACGCATGAAAAGCTAACGATCAAGCAATGCATGGCATTGTGGATGATTTTTTAAAAAACTTAACACTTTAATTAAAGATACTTATTATTGAAATTTCATAATGAAAATAACCAATGAACCTTTTGTAGCACAAATGTGATATTTTAAAACTTATTTCAAAAAAATTCCACCGGTACTTTTGGAGTTTTGCGGACACAAAAAATTTTCACTTTCATTTTATATAATAGTATAGATTTCGTCAATTTTCCTAAGAGATCGCACATTTGCATACGTTTTTGTCAAGCAAAAGTTGGTGTTTCCCAAGAATGATAGAAACAAGATTATGCGTTCCGCAGTCCCGTTATCTAATGCTCTCTTTCTCAACTGAGTGCATGACGTCACACAGTACTTTTGCTTGATAAAAACGTATGCAAATGTGCGATCGCTTAGGAAATTGACGAAATTGAAAATAAATTCTTTCGGAAAAGTAAACTAAAAATATCTACTCTTCTGTATAAAAATATGAATATTTTCGTATACGAAAAATATGAATTTTTTAAACTTTTAAGATTTTTATCTCCTAAACCATTCGAGACCGACAAAATTTTATTGCACCAATAGGTTTAGGAGGTCCATATACATATTATAAAAATAAGAAAAAAATATTTAGGCGTTGGCCCTAAAGTAAAATTATTCCAGTATTACAATATCCCTTATGACGTCATGCTCTCTCTCTCTCTCAGTTGCGGAACGCGTAATCTTGTTTCTATCATTCTTGTGGGAAACCAAGTAGTAAGCACCACTGATCTAGACTATCAAACGCTAAGGAGATTTTTTTTTTTAGCTTTAACCAAGGATGTCAGGTGGAATACCTATTCAGTCAAGTCTGCCTTGGTTCGAAATGGGGTGATAGATTAGTGGGAAGGAAAGGACAATCAAGTGAAACACGTGTAGGATGTTCTAAGCGTGGTGGAACCAAAGAAACATGTGAATTTGAATCAAAGGCAAGTGTTATGCCTTTACCTCAGTCAATTCAAGTTATAAGGCAATCTCATCCACAAACTTCTCTACCATCAACTACAACTTAATGTCGTAAATATTGATGAATATTAATTTCAGTTGATTAGAAATGAGGATAGAAAATTTCTTACCAACCCATACAATTCGAAACAAAAAAATTATAAATAATTTTTATCTAAGTTTTTATAAGCTTTTAAATTTTCAATAATAATGAAAACCTTTGCGAAAGAGTTAAAACTTTAAGTTTTGTCTATTCATTTTTTAAGCATTTGGACTTTAGGAACTTTTATAAAAAGATATTTGCGATTTCAATAGAACAATTAATCTTTTTGCAGAATAAAGAATTGTGATCAAACATATTAAAGTTTAAGAAAGAAGAAAAAAATAAAGAAATGTACTCAATGAACAAAGAACTGTCAACATATTTTTATCTTTCTTGATGATTGACATTCAGACCTAATTTGAGTGTCGTTGACCTGCGTCAAATAAAAAGAAAAAAAGTTTGAAACTTGAATTCGTTTATATACTATGTATAATGTGATTCCAGCTATCGATAAGACATCACCGACATCATCGACGGAAAAGAAAATATAGTTTTGGTATTTCAAGATTATAGCTGTTATCATGTCTTGTATCTGCATGTATTATACCTCTTAATGATACATGTAAATACAAAATTTTCAAATAATTGTACATATTTATTTTATAGATAATGACGTAAGCCAGTTGGACTATTCCTGGATATTCGCTTCAATGCTATCGGATATTTTGTCAGCTTCTAATCAAGAGTTCGAAGCAATCTTATCACAAAAGCTGAAGGTATTCGTCATTCTATTTTAAGTAGAAAGTGTTATCCAATAAAGTAGAAAATTAAACAACTAAAGATTATTCTATGTAAACAAGGATTAATAAGTAGTATAAGGGCAAAAATTAACTCTAAGAGGACTTAAGTTTAAGTTACTATGAACAGGTCAAGGTTCTTAGAGAATATCGAGACAAAGTGACTGATTGCAATGGGTAATTATAATAAAATTAAATAAACTGAATTATTCAAAATGCGCAGATTAAGTTTTGAGATTAATATCAGGGCTTGACACAGTGGAAAAAATTATTTATTTAAATGCATGGCAGCTAGCTTGGGGTGTATAGCGTGTTGACTGCGTGCTTGTGACTCAGTGGCAGTGATTTCATTTTCAATAAATGTTCACTTATTTTTGCATTATTTACTTTAAACTGATAAGAGAAATATGCCTGAAATTAAATAGAGCGTCATTGAAAAAAAAGGCTAGTGGAAGAGTAGAAGAGATTTTTGTTTAACGAGTATTTCTGCGATACATTTAGATTGTTTCAAGAGCCATTAATTATTGCAAGTGATTGGAAAAACCCATTGATCTTGTGTTATAGGAAAATCAAAATTATAATAAGAAAAAATCTTTTCCTCATTTCTAGAGCAAAGCTTTTCCGGAAGCTAGACTTTCTTGGCTAACGTCTCCTGTATAGCAGAAATAAAAAACGAACTCTTTTTAAGTTATTCAATTACTTCAATTTATTGTATTGCATTTTCCGCCAATTAGCAAATTGAAAGTAAACATTGCTTTACTTTATTTATTTATATATTTATTGAGTATTTGTAGAGAAACGTTCATTAATAATAAATAATCTCAAAACAATGCATAGAAATGCTGCAAAAGAAACGCTGCGTTGAAAGTCGCAGTCCAAGTCGAAATCAATTTGCAAATAAAAACATTTTGCTTAATGACCAAGTTAAGTGTGCGACGGCGCGCATGCTCATACGGCCAACAGGCATGCAAACAGTCAATCCATCAAGTTATCAATAGCTTAACTCACGACTGCTAGATATAAGCAGTGGCTGCGCAGTAGCAGCGGCCCCATCGACAGGTTGGTAAATATGCGCCAATGAGTCGCAGCTTAGCTCAGTCAATGAAAGCTTAGTCTGCAGCGATTGAATGTCAGCGATTTATTGAATGCCAAACGCGCCTGTCTGGCATGCCGCTGCAAGTTACCAAATGGCACTTGATGTTGTTGGGGCTGAGGCTCCCCAACAACTTCACAACATTCAGTTCTGTTAGAGAAACCCAAAGCCGGCCGGTACTTTTGGTTTAAATATTTTTGCTTTATCTTGAAGTGTTGTTTAAGGCTTTCAATTTTGTTGTTGTTGGTAATTAAGCTGCAGCTTTTTATATCTTGTGAAATCGACTGTTTTTATTCCTAAAAATTTAATTATTTTTTTGCACATATTTGTAGCAAATACTTATATATTTGTAGCCTAATTAAGGCAACTTCATTATTAAGGTCAAGCTTAATAACGTTATCAAATGCTCCTTATGAAGAATTGAATAATTTCATTATTTTCATGATAAGCTTCGACAAGTTATGATTTGAGTAAATCTCTCTTGAAAGCTTCATTTTGAAGTAAACTTCATTATTAACTTTTTATAATTTTAAAAGCATAAATCTTCTTGTTGGATAAAAGAATAAATGCTGCAGTCATGATCTTTTTTTTCCAGCTATCTAGCTGGCTATTAACCTTTTTTTATATCATGCACGCTGGCATAATTAACCGCAATGACATGCAGCTTCCTCAGCTTTTCCCCTTCACGAAAGGCAACAATTAAATTCAAATTAATTTCGAGTAAAAAAAAGCAGCACTCGACCTTAAAGAAAAAGAGCTCCGAAAAAAATTGACTTCAAGATGTTCCACTTTCTGCTTCCTAACTTCCACTATCTAATGGCTAAGAGATAAAACTTGAAGTTTGACGTGAGTTGAAAATATTTCAAGTTTTTTGTACTCGTAAGTATTAAGCAAGTATTACAAAATAAGAAAGAAAGTAAAATATGCGTCAAAGTATGCAAATTTTTAAATTTGAAGTATTAAGTATTAAGTATTAAGTATTAAGTATTAAGTATTAAGTATTAAGTATTAAGTATTAAGTATTAAGTATTAAGTATTAAGTATTAAGTATTAAGTATTAAGTATTAAGTATTAAGTATTAAGTATTAAGTATTAAGTATTAAGTATAAAGTATTAAGTATTAAGTATTAAGTATTAAGTATTAAGTATTAAGTATTAAGTATTAAGTATTAAGTATTAAGTATTAAGTATTAAGTATTAAGTATTAAGTATTAAGTATTAAGTATTAAGTATTAAGTATTAAGTGTTAAGTATTAAGTATTAAGTATTAAGTATTAAGTATTAAGTACTAAGTATTAAGTATTAAGTATTAAGTATTAAGTATTAAGTATTAAGGGGGTATATAGGTTACAATTTTTTTTCAAAAAATTTTTTTTTCGGGAAGTTTTTTTCATAGAAGAAAAAAAGATATCGTTTTCAAATTTTGCACAGATATTTATTTACATTTATGTGTTGAATTGGCTATCGCCTGAACAAGGATAATTTTTTCCCTCCAAAAAAAAAACAAAATGGCGACCGATTTTGTAACCTCGAAAATTGACTTTTTTCAAATGGCCGCCATTTTGTTTTTTTTTTCGGCGGAAAAAAATTATCCTAGTTCAGGCGATGGCCACTTTACCAAGGATTAATTTGTTTTTTTTGTTTTTTCGTCAGATGTTCTAGACTGGTTTTTGGCATTTTTTTAAAAAAATCAAATAACGTCAAAAACCACTTCAAAATTTCTGAAAATTTTTTTGTATTTTTTAAATGTTAATAAATATATGTGCAAAATTTGAAAACGTTATCTTTTTTCCTTCTATCAAAAAAAATTCCCGCAAAAATTTTTTTTTGAAATTTGTAACCTATGTGCCCCCTTAAGTGTTAAGTATTAAGTATTAACAAAAGTATAAAACAAATTTATTCCTAGTGATTTGATGAAAATATTTTTATCGCTTTTATAAAAAGTTCCTTTTATCCTATAAAAACCATATTCTATGTATACAAAAATACATAACATCGTGAATACCTATATGTATTGAATATGTTAATAAATAAAAACATTCGTGCGTATGTATGCCCGACCATCACGGATGAACAACTGAAGCTTTCCATCTTATATTTACATCATATATTCGTGTGGTGCTCCGAATTGTTAGAACCGCTGGGTGGCGCTGGAGTCGCTTTTTTTAATAATTCATATTTATGGATTGTGGATTTATTTATTTGACTCAAATTTAGAAAATATATCGAAAATAAAGTTCGACACAATTTGGACCCGATAGGCGCAGTTGCTGGGAAAACTATAGATATTTATGAAAATGTAGTTTTCCCTGTATATCATTTTCATTCCAAAAACAATAAAATTTAAATGAATTAATATTGTTTGCTAAAATCACAAAAACTTCCAACAAGTCGCGTGGGTTGTCTTACAAGACTATTTATTTATTTACAAACAATTAAAATTTCAGTATTACTCAAAAGGATTGCGGACAAAGTCGTGGGTGACAGCTAGTTTTTTTATATATCTCTACAAGAAAGCAAAAGCTCTATATGTTTTGCTTACATTCAAAAGCTTTAAAGGCTTTTAAAATACGATTAAAAATAAAGCCGGCTGACTGAGTGCATTTCGATCATTTCACAATTCCACATACATGGATGGACTTTACATATTTAACTTTGCATATGTATAAAAATGTAAAAATATCTATAAAAACATCAATACTCAAACATCTAACAGATAAGATAGGGTGAAAAAACGACAAATTGTTCGATAGTGTTGCTACAGACAGCCTCGTTCATATAAACAATAATTTTTGCGATAATTTTCACCACAATCAGCTGATAGCGGCTGCCAATTTAAAGATTATGAACTTAAATTATGAACAGCATGTGAATAAATCTAAATTTCGCTTAATTCACGTTGTTAGGTTCTAGCCATCAATGTTCAAATGTATGAGTTTCATTAAAGTTGATAACCGTTTCAGCGAGTTTTTAAATTAGCAAAATTATAAAAAAAAAATCTTATCGCTGCGTAAGTTTAATCGATTTTTCAAATAAAAGTCAAAGTTTATTCGAGTTGAATAAGATTTATGTTGTTCGTTCCAAAGAGTCAAACAAGTTCAATTATAAAAGAAACATTTATTTGTAGGTCACACAATTATTTGACAAGCGTTGATTTAGTGTTTTATTGAATGCAAGGGGGAATAAAAATTCGATTAAAATTATAAAATGTGGGTCACGTTTCTTGCTTTAAGAGAATATACCGCACAACTCAGTTGCACAGTTCTGAAGTTTATTTTTAAAAAATAAACATTTGCGGAAATAATTTAAATATATTTTTAAATGTAGTACACAAAAATTAACAAGGTCAAAAGTAAGGTTTGTCTTAACAGTTTGAGCAAATGTTGAATGACAAACATGTTTTAAACTTTAGTCATTAATTAATTAAAAGAACTGTGCTCAGAATAAAAATTTAATTTTCTTCTTTGTTTTGGTTTTTTTTTTTCAGAGAATACAAAAATGTGAAGACATTGGAAAAGGAAGTGATGACGCGAAACTTGTTGTCGCAAACATGTCAATTTGTAAAGAGCCCTCAAAAGAAATATACTAGATGGTTTTAAATGACAATAAACATAATTTTGTTAAGCAAAGGATATTTTTTAAATTTTTTTGTTTAATTAAATAATTGATAGACTCAAAAGTACTAATGATGATTTATAGAAATAGAGTTCGAACTAGAAATGAAGACAAAAAAAAAAAAGACACAGTAGTTTCGACTATGTCGTAACACAAGACGTAGAATTATTCAGTTCGCTTTTGATGACATCTTTTTTAAAAAATATTTAGGCAAATATTTATTCCATTCACCTGAGCATATGACCTTTAAAAGAGTGCCGGAGAGGGTTATTATGTATGACCGACCCCCATTACCTTTGCAAAAGGAACATTTTTGCTTTTGGTACCTATTCCCTCCGACCACTCCTTACGGGGCTCCCATACAAATTTTATGGTTTTTGTATATTTATTCCATACACCTGAGCATATGACCTTTAAGAGAGTGCCGGAGAGGGTTAGTATGTATCACCAACCTCCATTACTTTTGCAAAAGAAACATTTTTGAGTTTGACACCCATTCCCTCCGACCACTCCTGAGGGGGGCTCCCATACAAATTTTATGGTTTTTGTTTATTTATTCCATACACCTGAGCATTTGACCTTTAAGAGAGTGCCGGAGAGGGTTAATATGTATCACCAACCTCCATTACTTTTGCAAAAGAAACATTTTTGCTTTGGACACCCATTCCATCCGACCACTCCTTAGAGGGCTCCCATACAAATTTTATGGTTTTTGTTTATTTATTCCATACACCTGAGCATATGACCTTTAAGAGAGTGCCGGAGAGGGTTAATATGTATTACCAACCCCCATTACTTTTGCAAAAGGAACATTTTTGCCTTTGACACCTATTCCCTCCGACCACTCCTTAGGGGGGCTCCCATAAAAATTTTATTGTTTTTGTATATTTTTTTCCATACACCTGAGCATATGACCTTTAAGAGAGTGCCGGAGAGGGTTAATATGTATGACTAACCCTCATTATTTTTGCAAAAGGAACATTTTTGCCTTTGACACCTATTCCCTCCTACCACTCCTTAGGGGGGCTCCCATACAAATTAAATGGTTTTGTCGATAAAACCGGAAACTGTCGATAAATAAGTAGCAACCTTAAACAAGCAAACAAAATTTGTTCAATAACCCATGTGAAGAATCGAAATGTCAAAATTTCACTGTCTATAATATGCCCGGATTTTTAATTGGCTGCGGAATTTTGACATTTCAATAACAGATTCTGTTAAAAAAGCATGCCCCTCAAAATTACTCAGAATTACTTGGCTACGCGATTCTGTTAAAAACAACATGCCCCCAAAAGTATGATTATTGTTTTTTAATTATAAGATTTATGTCTTCACGCTAGATGGCGGTGTCTTCACCATCGAAAAAACCGGAAACCGTCGATAAATAGGTAGCAAACTTAAACAAACAAAAACATGAAATGTTGGCTTTATATTTCATGTAATTGTGTAAAATTTATATAAGTTAGAGTGAGGGTCAAGCAGACCAACAAGTGCTAACATCAACATTGTACGATCAGTACTTTAAGCACACCAAAGGCTCAAATTGTGATACTTACCTCCGAGAATGACGTATTCTACGTCAAAAAAGAAAAGAAAAAACTAAAAAAAAAACTCTAAAATAAAATTGTCTTTGAGTAGGTCCAAAAATACTTTTCACATTATTTCTAGTTGATATTCCTTCACTTAGAACGTAAAGGGCGTACCAAAGAGAAGTAAAGGGTTGTTTTCAAGCCATGGTAGGATACGCCTATCGATATCACATGCATTTGATTTTATTTAAATACTTTTATTTCTACTACTAAACTATATTACTATATCACTATATTACAGTGGCGTCCGTGGCGTAGTTGGTTAAAGTGCGTGGCCGCTATGTCAAAGAACTTTGGAGACCCAGGTTCGAACCCCAGCAGCGACAGAAAATTATTTGAATTAAAATAGTTTTTCTGTACGGCCGCCACCTCTTTGCAGACAATGGCAAACCTCAGAGAGTAACCAAATTGCCATGTAAAGCTTCTTGAGAACGAGAACATTCCGTTCATCGCCGTTCGGAGTCGGCGTTAAGCATGTAGGTCCGGTTCTCGGTCAATTGTGTACAAACTTAATAACACGCACAACACAATTGATCATAAGAAGCTAGGTCAAAGTCCTTTCAAGGGCTGAAATGGCCAGTTATTTTTTTTTTTTTTTTTTATTAAACTATATTACTTATCCTAATTAATTGTTAATTTTTACTTAATATTAACCATAGCTGACCTCAGTTTTCGAAAGTTTTCGTACTTAATTGCTAATTTTTACTTCTTATATATTAAACACAGTATTCCGCAACTCGTTATGTCTCCTTTAGAGAAAATCATACTTTTCCTTATTTTTTTTTTAGACTTCCTTCTTGTATCAACCACCAACTGCAGGGTAAGGACACAGCTACTCCTATCAAAACTTTCATCGTTTTCATAAATACAGCATCATATTAATTATAATTTAAAACTTTAATTAAAAAACTTACACCTTGTTTGCGAACGCTCTCACGTATTTCCGAAGCTGAAACTACAAAACATTTGGAGCGCTACTAATCCAAAAGAGTCGCAAATAATAACAGGTTGGAAAGGAGAGTTATTTAACAGCTGATCACTTGGCAGTTTCAAAATGTTGACATTTGTTTTTTAGTTAGAAGTCAAGTGGAAGCCCGCTTGACTGCCGCCCCAGTGGTCCCGGGTTCGAATTCCGGCCAAGTCATTCCTACGCTTCAACGTTTCTGTGTTTCGTTTCTAACTTCTGATCTACTATAACTCATCAATATTGATAACTCATCAATATTTACGACTTAAAAGTTGTAATTGGTGGTAGAAAAATTTGTAGATGGGATTGTCTTATAACTTGAATTAATTGAGGTTAAGGCATAACAATTACAATGTTTAGAACATTTGACACATTTTTCGATTTGATTGACTGTTCCTTCTCGCTAAACTATCACCCCATTTCGAACCAAGGCAGATTTGACTGAATAGGTTGGACAACTGAAATCCTTGGTTTAGAGCTGAAAAAAAGTGACGATGCCCAAAATTCAAGCAAATTTTTCTCACAATCATGTGTCTTCTGAGCCTTGTGCACATAACATTATAAACTAGTAAGAAATGATCTTCGACTGGGCCGAAGTTAAAATACCCCCACGTCCGAACTGAAGTATATTCAAAGTCTTAAGCCGTCAATAAAATGTTTATTTGTTAAAACATTTTCGTTATAGCTACATAGTTTTAACAGAAAATATTCGCTTTCATTTTTTATAAAATCACTTTGTATGGGGGGTGGGTGTGGTTTTCACTCGATTTGGTTGGATTTTATACACAAAGTGCATGTTATGTATCAAAGTTAATAAGCGAAATTTCAAGTCCATATATTATTTTTTGTGGAATTTAAAGAGATTTTACCTTTTTGATGAAGTCACTTTGTATGGGAGGTAGGCGTGGTTTTTATCCGATTTAGTTGAATTTCATACTTAGAGTGCACTTTAAATATCGGAGCTCATATGCAAAATTTCAAGTCCATATATTAATTTTTGTGGAATTCTAAGAGATTTTACCGTTTTGATAAAGGCACTTTGTATGGGAGGTAGGCGTGGTTTTTATCCGATTTGGCTCATTTTCGAACTTGACCTTAGTTTTTTTGATAAAAGCTTAAATATTGAATTTCGTGATGATAGCTTGAAAATTACGGCTGTTATCGTGACGACAGACGGACAGACGGACAGACGGACAGACGGACAGACGGACAGACGGACAGACGGACAGACGGACAGACGGACAGACAGACGGACATGGCTAAATCAACTCGGGTGGTGATGCTGATCAATAATATATATACTTTTCTATACCTACCACGCCTCCTTATGGGCGTTACAAACGGAGTGACAAAATTAATATACCCCCATTTACGTTTTTTAAACGTGGGGGTATAAAAATGTCAACAGACTGGCTCAGTACAAGGTGTAAAGACAGCGAAACGACTTCGCCTCGGAAGTTCAACACAAAATATCGACGAAGTGAAAGAAAGTGTTGAAAGCGAGTTAATTCATCATCGTGCTCAAGAACCTCTCCACGTCAAGACCGAATATTGACGAAAGATTTGACTCTGCATGCATACGAAGTCCAAATAACCCAAGAACTGCAGCCGGCAGACCACAAGGAGCGCTGTACTTTCTCTGAATGTATCTTAAAAAAAATTATGACAGTGATTTTTACAAAAAAAAAAAAATCGTGTTTTCTAAAGAAGTTTTTATTTGCTTCTACGGCTTCCATTTGCGGCTACGTTAGTTAATAAGCTAAATTGCCGCATTTGGGAACCCGAAAACGTACGAGTGATTCAAGAGATGCCAAAGCACTCACAACGAGTGACTGTTTGGTTCGGATTGTGGGCCGGTGGCGTCCTAGGGCCATACTTTTTCGAAAATACTGACGGAAGAGCCGTTACAGTAAAAAAAGGGCGCTACAGAGACATGATAAGCAATGTTTTGTAGTCAAGGATGTAGTATACGGACAGAGGCAACATCTATTTTCAACGAGATGGTCATACATGTCGTAAAGCAATAGAGTTATGGTTCACGAAATTTTCTGGTCGCGTGTTTTCGCGTTTTGGATATAAGATTTATAACCGTTAGAATTTTTCTTTTAGAGCAATGTAAAGAGTAAGGCCTAAATAAAGAACATTGATAATTTCGGCCATCGCCGAAATACAGCCCCAATTTTGTACAAGTATGATACAAAGTTTCGAAAAAATTATTAAGCTCTGCTAACTAAGCAGAGGCGGCCATTTAAAAAATTGTTTTTTATGCATAATCTCATAAATGTGTGTTCTTTATAATCCAATTAAAAATTTAAGAGATATTCAAACAATTGTTCATTTCAATAAAAAAAAAGAAATTCTACAGCTTTTGGCAGTATACTCCATAGGTAGGTCGGATTAGAAAAATTGGTTTTAAATGAAAAATTTTATGTGCTAAGTTAGATTCGAACCACGGATCTCGCGGTTCGTTAAATTTGCACCAAACGGTCCAAACACGCTAACGCGCTCGGCTACAGCCGCCACTTTTATAATTTACTTATTTCAAAAAGTATACGTAATAGTTATGTTTACGCTTACGTAATTCGCTAAACAGACATTTTCTTAATGGACCAAATTTCCAAGCTGGGCCAGTTTTGCTAAAAAAAAAAAATGTAGCAAATCTTTAAATAAATTCTCTCTTGCTTAAAACACTTTTTGAAATTATTTGCGTCACATTTTTGGCGATGTTTGCCGCAAATTATAACGTGTTACGTGAGTCCGTTTAACGTACTCGTTACTGCTGTCAGCTAGTTTTCTGTTCAGCGGACAATCAAGTGGCTCTAATTGTGACAATTTGTTGTGCAAAAATTGTGCTTGGCACGAAATTGAAAAATTAAGCGTTGGACACAAATTAGCTTAAGCTACAAATTCAACTTAGGCGTAATTCGGCAGCAAGCTAGTTTTCTACATAATTGTCTTATTACTCAAAATTTAATTAAAGATTTTCCACTTACACTTAATTGAAAAAGATTTGTGCTTTGTTGCTTGAATTATGTTATGCTCTATAAATAGCGTGAGAATCAGGAATTGTAAGGAATGAATGTCTGAAGTGATTGACATGTATGACTGATGACATGATTACACAATAAAGCACAACAATGAGCAATATTTCAAACTTAAAAACTATGCTTTGCAAAAGAGACTGTAAAAACGCAGAAAGTGAAAGAGTTACATAGCCCGGGATAAACTGGCCTTAAGTAGAAACGGCTTAAATTTCTCCGCCGATATTGAGTTATTATACAAAGTAACTTTTGCTTTTGTTAATCTGATTAAAACAAAAAGCTTATGAGCTTTTATTTTATGTCACAAAATGTTTTGTTTTGCTCAAGTTATTTAACAAAGTAGCTATGATGTAACAAGAGATGTATTCAAGCTAATTTAAGCTTGATTAAAAGCTTAAAATTTTACATATCTTTTTATAATATTTCAACAATGAAGAGTTTGGCGAATAGAATAAATATTTTTAATAGAGGCAACAAATATTGACAAAGAAAGCATTTGAGCTTTTATTATAAAAAAAAAAATGTTACAAAAGAGGTGCGAAATATGAGAAAACAGTGTAAGAGTGTTAATAAGAGCTTGATCAGCAATAAATTAAGTAGAATATTTATGCAAATATTTGGCAAAAATAAGCGTGAAAAATGAAACTATTTTCTTTGCCTGTTTATTCAAGCCCGGTTGGGGACTTTTAAATTTATCCAGCGATATGAAAATCAAACAAATTACAAAGGGTATAAAAAAGCAAGTAAATAACAGGTAGCAAGATTTTCTCCACTTAATAATACCAAAAGCTTTTTAAAAGAAAGTTTATTATTTGCACAGATAATTAATTTTGTTTAAGCTTCGCGAAAAATATTGACGACAATATTAAAAATGTAAGAAACTAGACCAAAATTTTGTTTGCTGCCAAAAAAAATAAAAAAATAACAACCATTAACATACCACACAATAAACAGCACACAATAACAACCTGTTCAAAAAGTTGTTATTTTTTTTGTTTTCTTTTTCTGACGCCCTGCAAAGAACGTTTGTTTTTATTTTGCTAATTAATCAAGATACTAAAGAAACAACAACAAAATAAAAACGAACTAAAATGCTGACAGCTCAGACGAGCTGCGTACAGAGGGGCGTCTATAAACAAATTAAGGTGAAACCAACACAAATAAAAACAGTAAAAAAGAGCCAACAAAAGAAGCCGCTAAGAGCAGGTGAAAACATTACAAAGCTACAAACATACAAAAAAGCTGCAACGAACGCTTAAAAAAAGCTTCATTCGTCTACAGCAAATGTGAGAATTTTGGGCCAAAACACAGCTACAATCACAAAACCAACAACATCGTACAACAACAACAGCAGCAGCAATAAAAATTTGCAACTTTTTTATTAACAGCATGTGAATGAGTACGGTTAACTTTTCTTAATGACAAGCTTTGAGCTTAATGCTAAATTAATTAGTGCTGTCAGCTTAGCGATTACATCCACCTCGAATATTGATTTATAGGCCTGACAAAAGCACAGTTTTTTGCAAAAAATAAAGCGTAAGGCTTACATCGAACTCTACTGTTCGGCTTGGTCTTGTTTTATTTAATTAAAAATAAATTGCATGTGTGTAAAAGATACGTTTAATAGCCACGAAATCTAATTAATTAAAACAATGGTTTATCTTAAGGTTGGTTGTTGTTGTTGTTGCTTCTGTGGTTGTGTTTGTTGTTGTTGTTGTAATAAAAATGATTTTTCGCAATTAATTTGTTTCTTTTTCGGTTTTAGTTTCTTTTGGCAAGCAAAAAAAAAACTTGCTATGCAAATTAAAAAAATTTTTTAAAAAGCAACTCTGTGGTGCAAAACAACAACAACAACAACAACGGCACTGCGATTGTCATTAGAAAGTAGATATTAAGCGGGAAATATGAAATGCTACTTAAGAAGTGTCGGCAAAGCAGTTCTCTTAGCAATTAGAAAATTTAATTATACACAATTCATTCGAGAGACGTTTTACTTTCATCGATTTTTTCACTGCGATGAGCTTTTAAAATTTCTAAATTAAATCTTGAAGAACTTTGCTTTTGAAAATTTCTAAATTAACTTGCTTTTCTATTTAATCGGGACATTCAACATGCAAACCTTTTTTTGTGTTATATGTGGCGTCCGTCGCGTAGTTGGTTAAAGTGCGTGGCCGCTATGTCAACGAACTTTGGAAACCCGGGTTCAAACCCCAGCAGCGACAGAAAATTATTTGAATTAAAACAATTTTTCTGTACGGCCGCCACCTCTCTGCAGACAATGGCAAACCTCAGAGAGTAATCAAAATGTCATGTAAAGCTTCTTGAGAACGAGAACATTCTGTTCATCGCCGTTCGGAGTCGGCGTTAAGCATGTAGGTCCGGTTCTCGGTCAACTGTGTACAAACTTAATAACACGCACAACACAATTGATCATAAAAAGCTAGGTCAAAGTCCTTTCAAGGGCTGAAATGGTCAGTTATTTATTTTTTTTATTTATGTGACGAAGAAATTATTTTTCGCGCACATGCAACCTTCTATTTACAGAACTTCACTAGTGTACACTGTACAGTAGGCTGTACCAAAAAATTGTTTTTTGCTCAAGCATTTTTTGAAAGCTTATGGAGTCAAGTATTTTTGAGACTTTTTGGAAGAGGTTTAGAGGTCGCGCTAATCGGGTTTTCCCTAAAAATCAGGTTTTTCGGAGAATTTTTGAATTTCAAGCATGAGCTGGTCAATAACAGAAATTTTCTAAGTCTTTGAGTCATCATTTCGAAAGACAAATATCCAAATTTTACTTTAATGTACTAAATCAGAAGTGTTGCCAATTTTTTTGGACATCTTGGTGTACTATATATATTTTTTTTTCGTGAAATTTCGTAAATTCATAACTTCATAACTTCTAAAAATTTCATCGAAATGAAAAAAGTAATGATGCACTTTGATCTATGGCAAAATTTTAAACAATTTAAAAAAAAGTCTTGATTTAACTTCTGCCGTTCTGAAGTTATGGCTTTTAATGCTTTGTTACCGTTGGTTGAATCATTTAATTGTTGGGTCGAGGAATTAAAAAGCAACCATTACAAAAAAAGATACAGTAGTTTCGACTATGTCGTAACACAAGACTGTTGAATAATTCTCAATTCGCTTTTGATGACATCTTTTTTAAAAAATATTTAGCAAAATATTTATTCCATACACCTGATCATATGACCTTTAAGAGAGTGCCGGAGAGGGTTAATATGTATGACCGACCCCCATTACTATTGCAAAAGGAACATTTTTTCCTTTGACACCTATTCCTTCCGACCACTCCTTAGGGGGCTCCCATACAAATTTTATGGTTTTGTCGATAAAACCGGAAACTGTCGATAAATAGGTAGCAAACTTAAGCAAACAAAAACATAAAATGTTGGCTATATATTTCATGTAATTCTGTAAAATTTATATAAGTTAGAGAGTTCAAACATGAATTTTTCTCCCAGTGAGGATCAAGCAAACAAACAAGTGCTAACATCAACATTGTACGATCAGTACTTTAGGCACGCCAAAGGCTCAAACTGTGATATAAATACCGACACCTGATCACTATCAACCACCCTAATTACCTCCGAGAATGACGTATTCTACGTCAAAACATGCTTCTCAAATTGACTTTAAAAAGACTTTAAAAATTTTTTAAAAAATTTTCAAAAATTTCACGAAAACATAAAATATAGTTCACCAAAATGTCCAAAAAAATTGGCAACATTTCTTTTTTAACATATGTACATTAAAGTTTGTATATTTCTCTTTCGAAATGATGACTCAAAGACTTAGAAAATGTCTGTTATTGACCAACTTATGCTTGAAATTCAAAACATTTACCGAAAAACCTGATTTTTAGGGAAAATCCGATTAGCGTGACCTCTAAACCTCTTCCAAAAATTCTAAAAAAAAACTCCAATATACTTGACTCTATAAGCTTTCAAACAAAGGTTGAGCAACTATGAAATTCGAGAAAAGTTTTCATTTGGGACACCCTAGTGTACAGCACTATCTGAGTGCAATGTATTTCAGTGCAGCCTTGACATCGAATTAAAATATTCTGCATGAAGCGAAGCCAACAGAATCATTGCATATTTTAAAAGCATTTCTTTATTGTCGAAGCAGTGCTTAGGTTATATTTTATAGTAAAATAACAAAACATAGAGCGACAATGAAGTAAAAGCAACAGGAAATCATAGCGAGCACACCAAGTGCACTATGAATCAGCATCGAAAAATTTGCAGCGATCGTTTTAAATTTTGAAAGGGCCACAAAAGTAGATTTTGAAAACAAGACAAGATAAATCCAATATTACTATTTTCACTGGTTTTTTTTTTAAGAGAACCGAAATTCAAGACGCACAAGTAGAGTGGTCGGTCGATTTGATAACATAACTTTAAAAATTAACCAACACAAACAAAAAAAAAAAAAAAATTCAAAACTAATTGTTCGATATTCTACTTCAAATGGGATATCTTCAGTTTCTCATATAGTTCTATGTTTTGATATTTTATTTGTTTGTGTTGTATTTGAGTCCATATTAAAAAAAATCTACACTGCTACACTGCTTCTTTGAAATGCGACTGCAGAAGAGCCGAAGTACTTGAAAATATGGCAGATGGCTTGAAAGCCATTTTTGGTTTTTTTTTTTCTTATGCAGCTTTTTAGTAAATATTCAATTACATAATACAGTCAAATCTCTTTAATTCAAACATCTATATCTCAAATTCGACATAAGTTTCGTTTTTTATTTTTTGTTTTTCATTTCTTTTCCTTTTAGTCCTTGTTTTTTCTTTTACTAATTTTTTAACACAATGAACGCCCACTTTTTATTGCAGACGAAACGGGATATTTTTTTAAATGTCTACCAGACAAAATAGTGATCGGTAGACCAGACAGTAAAATAATTTATTCAGCAGCCTTCAATGGATGATGTAGCCGATTCCTTAACAACAAACTGACAACCACTATAAGACTTTTTACAAATTAGAATCTCTATTTGCTAAAAATAACAAAAAAGTAAATGTTCAGTCATTACTAACAATTATTTACTTTGAACCATTGAAAATTGCAATTGATTTGGAGGTAATTAAAATGAGTTTAATTAAATACTGCTGTGTCTTTCAATTAACCTGCTAGTTTTGTTAAAAATCCTATAACTTGAAGTCTCCATAAGTCGAACATTTTTGTGAATAATGGGGATTTGACATATGGAAGTTTGACTGTAGGCAAAAACCAAGAATAATAGAAACAAGATTACGCGTTCCGCAAATTAGAGAGAGAGAGAGAAAGAGAGAGAGAGCATGACGTTATCCAGAGCTATTGTCAGACTTTGGAATAATTTTACTTTGGGGCCCACGCCTTAATATTTGTTTTCTCATTTTTATAATGTATACGTATGTATATAGACCTCCTAAACCTATTGGTGCAATAAAATTTTGTCTGTCTCAAATGGCTTAGGAGATAAAAATCGTAAAGGTTTAAAAGATATATAGTTTTTCGAATACGAAAATATCCATATATTTATACAGAAGAGTAGTTATTTTTACTTTAATTTTTTGCAAGAATTTATTTTCAATTTCGTCAATTTGCCTAAGCGATCGCACATTTGCATATATTTCTGTTAAGGAGAAGCGCGGCGTGACGTCATGCACTCAATTGAGAAAGAGAGCATTCGATAACGGGAACGCGTAAATTTGTTTCTATTATTCTTGGTCAAAAACAAGAGAATTCAAAATCCAGTATTTATTCCAAGTAATTTTATCACATATACTTGGAATCAAAATCACTCAACATAGTGAATGCTCCTTATTTAAAGAAGACCTAAAATAAAAGTTTTTAAAAGTTTTAGTTTTAAGCATATAAGAATTTTCCTTTCTTCATATTCATTTTCAGGAAAAACTATCTCTTAAATATATTCTCTACACTCGCGTCTAACATATACTCTCCGAAGTTATGAAGGTTTCATTATTTTGATGACGTCAATTTGTATGGGAAATTTTTACTCGACAAGTTCACTGACAAGTGAAAATTAAATTTATTCACAGTGGTTAAAGAGTACTTTTATGCTTGCAAAAATCCCTAAAAGAATTAAAGAAAAGTAGAATAGCAAAAAAAATTTCAATAATTTTTTTCTGAAAGTTTCTTTTGCGCTCAAATGACTTGAGTTACAAAATTCAAAAAATGTTTTGCTGCCCATGCATTAATATACCCACGAGCTTTCGAAGCTCATATGTAAACTAAAAACATCACCGAAATAATCTACATAAGAAATAAATTAAAAAAACCAATTATTACCCATAAATAACCTAGAAATTTAAAATTCCTCTTATGCAATATTATTAAAATATCATCATTTTCTCTAGGGATTTACAACGCTTACATAAGCTTTAAACAAAAGCTCAGTAGCAACAAATTCTCAACTCAACGTAGGTGGCTATGCTGTTAAATCATTTATCAACACACAGAAAGATGCGACCAAAGTCATTGATAAACATTTAAATGCAACAACGTTTTGTTTTTGTTTTTTTTTTTGGTAAAGCACTAAATTTACATAAATATTAATACCAAGAAAATAAGTAACAACAACGACGTTAGCCACAAAAGAAGAAATTGAAAGTTATTTTGGAAAAAAAGAAAGATTTTTATTAATTATTTGTGGTGTGCGTGTGTGTGTGTGTTAGCCTTTTTGATGTAATAAAATATAAAAGAAATAATAATTATGCAGAAACTGTCGAAAAAAAAAATATCAAAAAATAAGCTTCGGTGACTTAGAAGAAGAAGAAGACAAGCTATTAAATTGGAGAAAGATGCGTGGTAACTTTTACTTTTTTTTTGGTTTTGGCTGTGTGGTTGTAGTTGTTGTTGTTGTTGCCGGCATTAAATTGCACCTGACACCAACAAAAAGCAGCAACAGCAGCAAGAAGTGAAGCATAAGAAGAAGATGAAAAATAAGTTGAAGAGACATCAACGAGACAAGCGCGGTTTTTTGTTAAGAGCTGTCGCTGTGGCTGCGTCAAAATTAAGGCCTCAACGATGGACGCGACCCAATAAGTTTCGCTTTAAGCTCGAGGCTGTGACAAGTTTTTCTACTTCAAATTGTTGGTCTTTTGCATTTTTTTTTTTTTTTTTGTCTTTGCAATGGAATAACGACTACTGCGCATGCGCACGCGTTCTGCTTACTCGCATTCCGCACGCCTGTTGCTACCAGCGCATTGCGTTTCGTTGCTCTGGTTGCAAATTGTCGTGGCCTTTGCATCAAGTGCCCCAGCCAACACAGTAGTCAACAACCAACAATAAATGTGCCCCAATTCATGGCTATTTAATCTGCTTTTGCGTTTTTTAAGCTCTTTGCTGCAATCAAGTCGCAGCTGAGTTCAAGTTTTTCTTTGCGTTTTATTAACGGCTCCGCATTTGTTTTTCTCAAATCTTTCACTTGAGACTGACTTTGATTGGATTAAAAAAAAAACAAACTTGAAAGCTGTAGCTTTTGTCTTAAAATCCGGCACTGATGTAAGCAACAATTTAAATTCTTGGCATACCTTAAAGTTACATTCCTTTTTTTCTAGCGCTTAAGTTGTATATATTGAATTTTTGAAAAAGTTTGATTTTTTTTTATGCTGCTGTAACAGTTATATGAAAAGGAAAAGTATTTTCATGTTACTTGTTGTTAAAGTGGTTGTTGATTTGCTTGGGTTTAATTTGGAACATGGCTTCACTCTAAGTTGAAGCTGTGCTGCACCCCAAATCACCTGTTGTTGGCTAGAAACATGTTTCTGAAATGCACATTTAGGCATTATTAAAAGGTGAGGTTACTTTGTGTTGGCATTATTGTAACATTTGAATATTTTTCTGAGACCCTTTTTACACTTCTCGAAATTGATGTTTGACGTGATAATTCTCTGTTTTATTGTGCAGTTTTCCAAAAAAAGTTGAAAAATAATTTTTCCAAAATGCACCGGCCTTGCTTTAAATTTTTCTCACTGAGTACAGGTGCTTTGATAAAAGTAATGACACGACAGAAAAGGTTAATTCTTTTACCTTATGGCTAAAATATAGAAAAAAAAGAATTAATGACTTTTTTGGGACGCTGTGGGTGATACTAGTAAAAAACATTATATTCCAGCAAAGGCTGGTCTTAGCTTTCGCGATAAAAATAGAAAAAAAGCTTATGAAGTTATGAGACCGATAAGAGCCGCTCCTTGATCGAAAATGCGACAGTCATGCAATGGCGTTGCATGGAATTATTACTTCCTGAGTAGCAAAAGCAAAAGCAAAAGCAAATGCAAAAGCAAAAGCAAAAGCAAAAGCAAAAGCAAAAGCAAAAGCAAAAGCAAAAGGAAAAGCAAAAGCAAAAGCAAAGCAAAAGCAAAAGCAAAAGCAAAAGCAAAAGCAAAAGCAAAAGCAAAAGCAAAGCACAAGCAAAAGCAAAAGCAAAAGCAAAAGCAAAAGCAAAAGCAAAAGCAAAAGCAAAAGCAAAAGCAAAAGCAAAATCAAAATCAAAATCAAAATCAAAATCAAAATCAAAATCAAAATCAAAATCAAAATCAAAATCAAAATCAAAATCAAAATCAAAATCAAAATCAAAATCAAAATCAAAATCAAAATCAAAATCAAAATCAAAATGAAAATCAAAATCAAAATCAAAATCAAAATCAAAATCAAAATCAAAATCAAAATCAAAATCAAAATCAAAATCAAAATCAAAATCAAAATCAAAATCAAAATCAACATCAACATCAACATCAACATCAACATCAACATCTAAATCAATATCAAAATCAAAATCAAAATCAAAATCAAAATCAAAATCAAAATCAAAAACAAAATCGAAATCAAAATCAAACTCAAACTCAAAATCAAAATCAAAATCAACATCAACATCAACATCAACATCAACATCAAAATCAAAATCAAAATCAAAATCAAAATCAAAATCAAAATCAAAATCAAAATCAAAATCAAAATCAACATCAACATCAACATCAAAATCAAAATCAAAATCAAAATCAAAATCAAAATCAAACTCAAAATCAAAATCAAAATCAAAATCAAAATCAAAATCAAAATCAAAATCAAAATCAAAATCAAAATTAAAATCAAAATCAACATCAACATCAACATCAACATCAACATCAACATCAACATCAACATCAAAATCAAAATCAAAATCAAAATCAAAATCAAAATCAAAATCAAAATCAAAATCAAAATCAAAATCAAAATCAAAATCAAAATCAAAATCAAAATCAAAATCAAAATCAAAATCAAAATCAAAATCAAAATCAAAATCAAAATCAAAATCAAAATCAAAATCAAAATCAAAATCAAAATCAAAATCAAAATCAAAATCAAAAGCAAAAGCAAAAGTAAAAGAAAAATTAAAACTAAAAGAAAAAGTTCGGTTCTCGAGATATTGCAAAAATACTAACAGAAGATCCCCTTTCGCCCAACGATTTCTCATATAAAATCGCTAAAAATTAGTTTTTTGTTCTTTTTTTAAATAAAAATCAATGAAACTCAGTAAGAACGTACTATTTAGTCGTGTCCTTTGACTGAAAAAATTGAGTAAACATTGGATAAGGGGGCGTAACACTGCCCACACATTTCGAATTTATGACATCGAATAGCTTTGGAGCCATATGCCGCATAACAATGAACCTCAGTATGGAGCTGCCACTTCGTAATAACTATCTAATAAAAAACTGGCATGGGCATTGTATAAGGGGGTGTAGCTCTGCCCAGACAACTAAAATTTTTGATATCGAATAGCTTTGGACGTAAAATTCACAGACCGTTTACATTTAGAATGGTGCTGCCTACTAATTGGTGATGTCCTACTACTAGAAACTGGAACGGACGCTGGACAATAGGGCGTATCGAATTACAATTTTTTTTTTAATTTCTCATTCTAAGAGGTCTCAAAAGTTGCATGAGATTGTCAAGATCAACCAAAAAAATTTTAGGAAAAAAAAAATGTCATCCTCTCCCACTCTGAGAAAATTATTTTCTGTACCATTTCTGATACGCGAGATCACATGCGTGTTTTTTTTTTACAAAAATCAAAGCAGTTATTTTTTACTGTTTTTCTCAAAAAACAATTTTGTTCTTTCGGGAGAGAAAGCTTTTTTTTATTTTTTTTGGGTGATTTTAACAACCCTATGCAATTTTTAAAACCTCTTAGAATACGATCTAAATTTTTCAATACGCCCTACTGGACAAGGAGGTGTGGCTCTGCCCATAAAAGCCAAATTTTTGATATCGAAAAGCTTTGGATCTAAATGTCGCAAAAAAATTAAACTTAGAATGGAGTTACCACTTAGTACAGTCTTTCTACTAGAAAACTGGGACAGCCATTGGTCAAGGAGGTGGGGCTGTGACCTTACATAAAGTAAAACACCCAGTCCTGAGCCCTCAGCCTATTCTGAGCCCCCCACTCATTAAACTGTCTCTAGCTAATAATTGTCTGGATGTCAGTTAAAACAGTAAATTTATAATTATTCGTCAAAATTCGTTCAGTTCGTTCAGCTATCATGCTGAGTATGAAATATTAAGTTCAAAGTGATTTTTTAAAATAAAAAGACGTGCCTCGTACTCTTACTCAGTCAAGTGATTTGCTAAGCAATATCGACAAGGAGTTAACACACTTTAAACCTTCAGGTATGGATATTTTGTTATGATTTCTATAATAAGCTTTGGTTATAACAAAAGTTGAATATTATTTATTGTTTATTTCTTAAATATTTCATTAAAAATATTCTCTGTCAAAGCAAAAAAATGGGGGCTTATATCTGGAGTACTAAATTCGATGTTTCCAGTTATGAGCCATGGGGGCTCACAATTGGAATTTTACAGAAAAATAAAATATCCAAATGTGAGCCCGTGGAGCTCAGAGCAGGAAAACAGAAATTTTTATAAACATTCTTATTAACCCGTTAAGCCTGATTCTTTTATTAGATATTCAAAAACATTCACAATAAGAAAATTGAAACTCTTGATATTTGTTTGCAATTAATGCCAGATTCTGCACTTGAACTTGCATGCATTACATCCCGATCCCATCTTTTTGCGGTTGTTGGTCAGATTGACTCCACTCACTATTAAATTAACAATTTATTTTATACAAATTGTTTCAAGGAAATATGAAATTCTGCGCCCAATATTCCAAAACCAGATTCATTCATAACCGTTCCAATAAGGATCTGCCTGGTCCTTGCCGGGTTTAACATGCATCGAAGAGGGAAAAATAGTGAAATATATATCTGATAACTATGAAAGAGGTTTCCCAAGAAGAAAACATAAAGTTAAAAAAATTGTTAATAAATTTTTAGATTCATACACACATGAAAATATGTTTAAAAATTATTTTCCTGGCGACAAATGGTATAGCGGATTTCTTAACCGACATCCAAAAAATATCTATTCGAGTTCCTGAGGCAGTAACAAATGCCAGTGCAGATATTTTGGAAAACGATTTAGGAGGCTGGTTCCATCAAATTCAAACATACTTCGATGAAAAGTCATATGCCCAAAAGGAGAACCAGTTTTAGCTCCTAGAGGTGCAAGTAACATTTATGGAACAGATAAAGGAGCAGCTAAAGAGAGCATGACAGTTATGTTTTCAATTTTTCTGCTGATGCCTTGATTATTCCACCATCATTGTTTTGGCTTATAAAAGAATACCCAAGGATATATTCGAATCAATACCTGAAGGAATAGTGTAAACTAAAACTGATTCGGGCTGGATGACTTTGGATGCATTTATATACAATATAAAAGAAGTCTTTTATCCAACACTGGTTTCAAATCAAATATTAGTTCCTGTAATTCTTTACTTATATGGTCATACAACGCATTTAACTTACAGCTTATCCAAGCTCTGAGAATAATTGCAAATTGTTTTAATCTGCTTATACCCAAATGCAACAGGAATTTTACAGCCAGCCGATGTGGCTATTTTCAGACCTCTTAAAATGGGGTGGTTAAAGGAACTGCAATGTTGGAGAATGCATAACATGGACCGACAGTTTACAAAGCATCATTTTGCAAAATTATTAAAAAACACTATTAAGTACCTACATAAAAAATGAGACCATAGCTAATGGTTTTCGTACCTGCGACCTGTATCCTTTCAATCCCAACGCAATCGATTACAGTAAATGCCTTGGAAAGTCAGGTTTGGATCGAACTGAAGTTGAGCATAAAAATGAATTTGTGGTTTATGATTTATATATAATATTATTTTTTATTTATATTTTGTTAACGTTTTGAATATTATTTTTTCATAAAATAATTAAAATAATAAAGTTCTTATTGTAAAAACCAGATGGCTCATAACTGGACAAAAGGTGGCTCAAGATTGGAAATTGGGGGCTCATAACTGGGATTTGGTTCATTTTTTAATAAATCATTATTTTTAAATATATTGGTCTAATTGGCATTCAAACAAATTTAATCAATTTATTCTTCTTGAATAAACGTGTATTTTAACACTAAAACGCTGCCAAACATGCTAAAAATAACAAAGTTATCATTTTTCAAAGTAAAAAATTCTCTTAAGTGGGCTCAGGACTGGGTGTTTTACCCTACCAAAGTTTTGATATCGCCTAGCAATAGAAGTGAAAGTTACAGTACTTATATTGCAACTCAGAATGAAGTTACTATTTGGCAATGTCCTGCTACTGGGAAACTGTAATGGGCAGTGGAGGATGAAAGTGGTGTCAAACTTTGGAATTAAGAAAAGTTTCGAATATATTTATTACGTTCCCATATAGCAACTGCTAGTTTTTTTATAAATATTTTGTCAAATTTGACAATTTTTTTTAAATACTTCGAAATAATTTTTACTATTTTGACAATACCAATGTGGATGGTTTGAAATATTTTTAAAATTCGCTTCTTTATAAAGTTTTAAAAAGAGATTTTTGTCGATATTTAACATTTATGAATAACGTTTTCCGATAATTTCCTTAAAAAGGCTTTATACGCGTATAACGTTTACGAACGAGAGATCTTTCCAGCTCGTTTGATGGCTTTTTGATATGTTTCAAGTTGTGACGTCCGTAATATTGTTATTTTCGGAATGTGATCATGTAATTCCCCACTTGGCAGATTTATAGATAATATATAATATGTCTCATGCGGAATAACCTTAGCTTTTTGTTATCTATTTAATTTTCATTCCGGTAGCCATAACAATTAATTATTTCTCAACGTTTTCAAAGTAGTTCAAGTTCGTTCGACTTTATTCTCAGGTTGTAAGCTCATAAGAAATCATCCTATCTACTCATCATAATTAAACAATATTATCTCCTAGATTTTTGTGTTCTTGTTCTTCATCTCTAGTTTATTTTCAAACTTAAAAATTCTAGAGCATGCTTTATACTATATATGACCATATAAAACCATGTTTTAATGTTTGATAAGTATAACTGAACAATTTTTTTATCTGCTTTTTCTGCTGCATTACTTTTTGTTTTTGTCATGATTGATGATAGCATTTTTCAGTTACCAAAAAACGTGAACTATATTTTTCGTTTTATGCCATCAACAGTTTTAGTTATGTTGGTACCCTGTGAAATCAAAAGCAAATAACAAAAATAACTCTTGCTTATATAAGGGCGATGGTTGTGAAGTTTTAAAAATCTTGAACATTTTTTTTTTGTTTTTTTTCTTGATAATGAGCGACGAACGAGCAATTTACAAAAGTTTTCACTTTTTTTCCCAAAATGTGGTTTTAAATGATGATAAAATTAGTTTAATGATAATGATAGATAAACAAAAAAAACACAAAATAAAACGCACATCAAAATTTGGGTCGTTTTGTTGTTTTTTTGAGTTATATTACTTAAATTTTATGTTAACCAATATGCTTTAGTTATGGTTCAAATGAACTGTGCTCAAAAGCGGCTTATTTTGACAGGGTAGTAATGAAGATCCTCAACGACTTTTTAATTAATTGCAAAAAATTAAAGTTTGTTAAGACAACCTTAAAGACTAATAAAAGCTTTTAATTTCCATTAAAAAAATCTTTTAATAACTTTTATAAAATCAAACAAAGTTTATAAAATCAAACGATTATGATTGCAACTATGATCATTAAGATCTGATATATTTTAGCCCATCAATGATACTTCATCTATTTTTTTTTCTTTTCTTTTTACGGCTTTCTTCTGAAACTTGCTCATTGTGTTTGTCGTTCAATCATGCTGGGTATAATTAAAGCCTCTATTGTATGCATGATCAACACAACGGAAGTAATGTTTTTTTTTGTTTTTGTTTTTGATTGCTCTTGATTTCTTTGTAAAACTTTACCTGCGTACAATTTTTATCATATTTTCCACAAAAGCGAAACCAGCTAACATTTTTTTATGGTCATTAAATTCATGTTAAAATAATTATGCGCACATTTAAGCATTGAACGGAACTCGAAGCCCTAGCAAAAAATTAAAAACGGTTTGAAGCTAAGCTCACTGATCGTGCTAGTTGCTCGGAAGCCAGTACATATATTTTTTTTTTAAACTGCCGCACGATCGGCCTTGCCCATGTTACGGTCAGCTATGGCTAGTTGTGTACATTGTACAAAGTCAGGTTGGCACAACTGGTGCTTAATAAACAAACTAACAATTCATGTAATATTCAAACAAAAAGAAAAAAACCAACAGCTGAGCAAAAAGGCTGCGCATGCGCAAAAACACTTAGGAGAAGAAGCGATATAAGGACAGACAGAGCGCGACAATGAGCAAGCACGTGATTAACTTGCGTGTGAATATTACGCCTTAAATCGAGACTGTGACGCCATGGAGCTTCTTGAACGCGTTGTGCTCAGATGGACACAATTTGCTTTTGGCCAAGTGAGTAGCGTTAAAAAAGCTTTATAAGCATAACGTAATCTACATTAAAAAATTACTAAAAGAAAACACAAAATGACAGCAGCAATAAACCAAATGTTGTCTTTTGCGCCACGGTTAGTTGTTGTTGTTGTTGTCTTTGTTATGGTCAACACTTGCATTTTTATTGACTAAATGTATTTTTATTGCATAAGTTGTTCAGTATTGCACTTGAATTGTGTTTTTTTTTTTTGGTTTTGTTGCCAACTTAACTCGTTTTTTTCTCGTTTCTATCTTAACATTTTGTTGTAACACAGTAAATATGCATCGGATTAGGTAACCGTTAAAAATAGGCGTTAAACATGCATTGGCGCCATCGCCACCGCATCATAATCTAAGGTGTTAATAAATGGGCGCTCTACTTTATGATGACCGTGTTGTTGTAATAAAATAAATAAATGATTGTATTTAAGTAGCGGACAAAACAGCAATAATGCATCGTGAGGAATGCAGCGTGCAAGATCACGTAACCATGTCAATATTTGACCAAAAACGGTATGACAATAAACGCAGTTCGATTGATATTTTTTCGTTAAGTAGTAGGTATAAATTAATATGGTAATTCCCAACGGTGCATCGCAGTATGGAGAAATCAAAGTATTTTTTTTTTATCTCGCTGAATGAAATGAGACACTTTTATATGTAATAGAATTAACATATGATTTAACAATGTTATAGATGGAAAATTTGTATATTTAAAGAGGAGCATTTGATATATTTCAAGTTCTGACGTCCTAATAGCTCAGCTCGTAATATTGTCATTTTCGGAATGACATACACATGACATGACATATGACATGACATATGACATGACATATGACACGACATATGACATGACATTTGAGATGACACATGACATAACATATGAAATGACATATGACATGACATATGACATGACATATGAAATGACATATGAAATGACACATGAAATGAAATATCAAATGACATATGACATGACATATGAAATGACATATGAAATGACATATGGTTTCAGATATGACATGACACATGACATGGCATATGACATGACATATGACATGACATATGACATCACATATGACATGAAATATGACATGACGTATGACATGAAATATGACATGACGTATGACACGACATATGACATGACATGTGATGTGACATATGACATGAACTATAACATGACGTATGACCCGACACATGACATGACATATGACATGACATATGACATGACATATGACATGAAATATGACATGACTATGGCATGAAATATGAAATGACGTATGACATGACATATTACATGACATTTGACATGCCATGTGACATGACATGATACATATACATTCATTTAAATATAATGAAAATATTTCTTAATCATAAAGTGTGAAACTATAATTTTATCATTTTATGGTAATTGAAGACGTAAAATTTACCCACTTTAGTGAAAAAACTAAAGAAATTTGAGGGATTTTATGGTAATTTGAGGTATTGTGGTATTTTATGGTAATTTGAGGTATTTTATGGTATTTTGAGGTATTTTGCGAGTGTGGTAATTTGTGGGAATTATGTGTGAGAAAAAGAGAATTTTGATGGTAATTTCATCTGGCGACACTGATCTCTACTATGTTGAGATTGACAAAAATGTCATAAAAAAAAGAGAATTGAGTCTGCGGAAAAGAAATGTAAAGTACCTATCTTGCTATGTCTAAAAAATCTGTTTTGTATAAAAAGAAGCTACGACTTTTCATGAAACGAAAAAAAAAAATACTTTAATGGATTTAAATTATATATTTACAATAAAAATATATTATATAATTATAATAAAAATGCATGTGTTTCTTTAAGTCTCCCCTGTCTGTAAATACAAGTCTGAATGCGAATGTCTAAAATTTATCCCATTTCAGTTTAAGATGAAATTAAATAAAATGGAAATTGCAGTAATTTGGCACACTGAAGGCATCCGGATCACCAACAGCAACAACAGTTGCCACTTAGCAATACCTACCGCAAATTCATTTACAGTAACTCATCCTCCAAGGATTTAAAAAAAAAATACAACAAAGGCAAGCAAAGAAATTTTCAAAACTTTCAAAGCGCATGTCGCATGACCTTCAAAGCTCAAGCTTTTAGCACCCACGTGTGCAACCAACACGATGCTGAGTAGAAAAGGACACAAGCACATAAACAAACACACAAAACCAAACTCACGCTGCTGGCAAAACTGTGCGCCTGTTCAAAACTTTAATGGAGAGTGTGTGCAAAACGGAAAAATTTTCCGGGATTATATTATGCGAGACAACAAACATTTAAAAACATGGCCTACAAGCGCAGGAACGAACCTACCGTAGGGAATCCACCAGCTGTTAGCTGCTGGAAGCCTGTTGGAGGCGCCACTGCGAAAAGAGTTTGACGTCGAAAGAGAGCAAGTGATAGCTAGCAGTAGTAGGAAAAGCATAAGATAAGAGCAACGCTTCAAGGGCAAGTTGCAGAAATACTTGTAGGGATTTCTTCACTAAAACGGGAAAAAGAAGAATTTCTTAAAAGATTTTGAATTTTGTTGAAGAAACAGGCGACAGTTGCTGCTTTGTAGTAAAGAGAATTGGCCAATTGGAATGCTTTAGTTGCGAAGACAACGCAATGGCGTTGAGAGTGAAAGAAAGAATCAATAAATTTCTTTGTGGCTCAGATTGGCCAACATGAATTGGCAGCAAGTGAAGCTGCAGCAAAAACGACAACGACGTAGATACGAAAAAGTTTTTAAGTAAAGTGCGTAGATTGCTTAGAGATTGAACGAGTGGGCAGAAGGAGAAGACAAAAGAAAGTGGGAGCGATGAAGTTGCAGTAGATTTGGAGGATGCGCTGCCAAAACAAAAAAAAAAAAAAAGAAGAAAATAAAATAAAGGAAACGATGGCGTACATATTTTACAAACCCGAAAGAAAGTGAAAACCTTGGAACTGGGCTGGCATTTCTGGGAATGTTTAGGTTCTGTTTCGGTTTGGGTAGATGAAAATTTATGTATTCCATGTTGATAAGGTTTTTACGACTAAGAATAAGGTTAAAGCTGCGGATATGATTATGTTCTAATGAAGAAAAAATATCCATAACCAAAAAAAAAAAAAAAAAAATGGTTTTAAGCTTCATATCAATTTTTCACGTTACGAATTCAACTTTTTACAAAACAAATTCACTTTTGAACACTTTCAATTAAACACTTTACACACAAAATTAAACTGTTTACTAGTAAAGGCACTAACTAAAAGTTGAATCGTAAGTTTAAAAAGTAGCATTTGATGTGCAAACAGTTGCATTTGATTTTTAAAAAATAACACAAAAATGTTCAATTTGAAGTGTTAGCTTGTGTAAGACTGATATAATAAAAATTATAAAATTACTGGTTTTAGTTAAATTTTATTATATAGCTCGTTTCTTGTCGATATTTTTTTTTATTTGTACGATATACAAGGCTCTCTTTTCAGTTTTACTACTTCACTAATTATTATATTTTATTTATCATAAACTCCAATAATGGCCGTTGTCGGTGAATGATAAAAAAAAGTTGCAAAATAACTTTTAATATTGCTCATAACCAGCTATGGGCAGAGAGTGCTGAGAGCAAGAATTGAGAGCAAAGGCTTATATAGCAACACAAAACGCAACAACAAATCGAAGACAAAAGACAAACATAGAAACAATACAGAAGTTTTAAATGCAGTGGTGCCCATACCCGCTCATAACTATTATGGTTCATGAAAATGATATTTTTGAAACTTTTCAATTTAAGATAAAAAAATGTGTGCTGTAATGGGTGCAATAATGTAGATTGGGTCGGTCTCCATACAAAAAAAAAAAAAGTTTGAAAAGTGCACCCCTTATTTTGAATATGACCTCGAGACAACTCCAAAAACAAAAAAAATTTTTTTTTGGACCCCCGGAAAAACCGCCTAAATGGTATTTTTTCCATAACTTATGCATTTTGTGTCCGATTTTAAAAAGTGATATACCGTTAAAAAGGGCTTAACTAGCACCACATTTTTTTCTCAGAGCTTTTGGACTTTTGAAGTCATATTCATCTGGTAAACCCTGTTACTTCAATTTACCCCCCTTGAAATCAATTTTTTTTACCATTAAATTAAACTTCTTAAAAATCTGTTCACATCTCGCTCACAAAGTACTTTATTTGGCCTTAAAACAAAAATGTTATACTAGTTCCAAATTGTAGTATAGAACTTTCTTTATTAAATTTCTTAAAACTATCAGTTTTTTTATTATTGTTTCTTTAATTTTGTTTTTAAAACCTAACAACTTAATTTTGTTGGAAGTGTTTTGCAACTAAAATGAGAACATAACTCATTGTGTTCGTTTTCTTGCTTTTACTCTACTCATTATGTATGAATAAAAGAAACAATAATAAAAAACTGTTAGTTTTAAGAAATTTAATAAAGAAAGTTCTATACTATACTGCAGTACAACTTCCCAATACAAGTAAGAATTTTTTTTTTTAATTTCCAATCTTCAAAACAAGCTGTTCTGTTCCACGTCCTCTTCTGGTAGAGCCTTCAATTCCACCTTCGTTTCGGTTTCTATCTCTTCTATCGATTCAAAACGGTGTCCATGGAGCGGTCTCTTGAGTTAAGCGAATAGCCGGAAGTGACATGGTGCTTAGTCAGGCGAAAATGGTGGTTGCGGAACGATATGGCTCGATGTTTTGGCGAAATGATCACCAACTACGAGTGCTGTGGGAGATAGTGCATTATTGTGATGCAAAAACCAAAAATTGTCTCACCACAAATTCTGTCTATTTTGTAAGTAATATTCTTTCTTGACAGTTTGGCCGGTTGGAAGGAGTTCTTAATAACATAACCTTGATTTTTGACTTGCTTTCAAGTGGTTTTTTCGGTCTTGACTCATCATTGGCACGGTATTCGCCCGATTGATCGATTGTTTCCGGGTCGTAAGCGTAGACCTCTTTATAGTCGGAAAGCATCGTTTCACTCACATCAACGCGGCGCTGTTTTTCCATGTTAAGCGTTTTTGGCACCAGTCGAGTTTTCACTTTTCTGAGGCCCAAATGGTCACTCAAAATAAATTTCACTGATCCTTCCGATATTCCAACAAAGTCAAAAAGGTCTCGAACTGTCAATCGATGATTTTGGAGAGCAAATTCTGTGAGTTTGTGGACGTGTCAGTTGATGTTGATGGTCGTCCTGGCCGTGGATCGTTTTCAACGCTTTCTCGACCCTCTTTGAACATTTTGTACTACTCATAAACTCTTGTTTTTGATAGAGTTTGCTCACCGAAGTTCTTCTGCAACATTTTCAACGTTTCAGCAGCAGCAATTTCATTCCGCACACAAAATTTAATGGAACTGTGTTGTTGAACACTTTCAGACATTATAAAAAACAAAAAATTCACTTTTAGCTATTTACAAAAAAGGACGTATCTTCTCAAACACTAATGAATATTTTGCCGTGTAATGTAGCACAGATGTCAGTGACAGCAGTGGCAATTCGAAATTAAAAGAATTTGTCCCCATATGAATCCCCGAAAAAATTATTTTTTTTTGTATTCCGGTTTATTTTGGCCACTGCACATTGGGCCAGAAATTTGAAAAAGTGGCCAAAACTCATATCTTGGCGATGCATAGACAGAATTAAATAAAAATTAGTACAGAATACTTAAAACAGGACCTTCTTCAAGCACGGGAAAAGAAGTGGGCGGGACTCAACAATGGGGCGTGGCAATATCAATAAAATACTGTATCTCGTCTATAAGTGGGACTAGGTTATTAAAATTCGGTACAGTGTTTTGTGGGATCTTTTCCCGAGCATGATGAAAAATTGGACTGGATTTAACAAAGGGGCGTGTCACTATTAATAAAATACCGTATCTCAGTTAGTGTTGGGACTAGGGTATTGAAATTGGTTAAAGGGGTGGGTAGGATCGTTTCCGAGCATGTTAGAAAAAGTGGGCGGGACTCAATAATTGGGCGTGGCAATATCAATAAAATACCGTATCTCATCTAATAGCGGGACTAGGTTATTAAAATTCGGTACAGTGTTTTGTGGGATCTTTTCCCGAGCATGATAAAAAATTGGACTGGATTTAAAAAAGGGGCGTGTCGCTATAAGTAAAATACCGTATCTCAGTTAGTGTTGGGACTAGGGTATTGAAATTGGGTATAGGGGTGGGTAAAATCGTTTTCGAGAATTTAGAAAAAGTTAGTGGGATCCAACAATGGAGCGTGAAACTATTTAATAAAAACTGTAGTTTGATTATTATTTATTCGGTGGTATTAAAAAAAGGCGGGATACGAGACAGATCAAGGCGTTTCTTTTAGCGTTATATCGCCGTTATGAGAATTAATTTCATTTAGAATTTCTTTTTTTGAAAATTTAGCCGTTTCGATCAACACAACACGATCTCGTGACTGGGAAACCAGAATGGTGTAGCTTGTAATATGAGCTGTAAAAAGCTAAAATGTACTAAACGCACTGAATCGCCCAGAATGGTTGTGTCGCTTAGTTTTTTCATTGCACGCAAAAAAAAATGTAGACTATGAAATATGTTTTCTATAACTATGAAATATGTTTTCAGTCAGGACTAATTTTATTCAAAATGATTTCTGCACGTGGTCAAGTAAAATATTTTCTTATTTTTGTTTTTTTTCATTATATTTTATAACAACTCTTTCTTAGCACATTTCCGAAAGATCAATCACGTAAAATCAAAATTACGGATTTTATGACGCTTTCCCTAAAGCATTTTTTGGCGAAAATGAGCAAATTTATAAGGGAAAATAACAAATTTTTCATAAGTTTCAAACGCAATTAAAGAAAAAATGCAGTTTTGGTTTTCTTTATTTTTGAGTATGTTTTAAAACAACTCTTTCTAAACAGATTCCCAAAGTGTTTATTCTATTTAATGAAATTCAAGTTAATTTTGATCTCTACACTTTCTTCAACTGCATATATTGCTCTTTTAATCATATGGCCTAATTCTGTATCCCTAACGAGCGACTCAACTAACGAATGTTTGGCGAACGATGTTGTGTTCTAATTGAAATCTGTATCTCCAACGAACTTGCTCGCCAACCCTTACGGCAAGCTGAAATTTCTTACGTCATTGAAACTGTTATACACAATAAGTTGTCAAATTTAGCACTGCCATATAACCCAATATATAAGTTTTCAGTTATTTTTTTAATTTTCTGTAAAGATTTCTAAAGTTTTTGGGCTTTTTTTCGTTTGTTGGCAATGCTTTTTTTTGAGTTGTTTGTAAATATTTGACATGTTTTTTTTATTGAATCAATGTGATTTCAAAAATATATTTATTGTTGTTATTGCAAGCAAATATGTTTTTAAATGTTAAAGAAGTTTTATGTGATTGTTTGATTGAAGTGATAAGTGCTTTAAATAAAATGCATGCAGAAATTGTTTTTGTTTTTTTTTTGTATTTTGAGCAAGTTGATGTGAGTTGATATGGATGTGAGTTGTGAATGCACATGTGGTGAATGCGAGGCTTAAGAAATATTCTAGAGCTAGCAGACCCTGAGAAAGTTCTTGCACAACTCATCGACAGATGCCCTGCAAGCTCCCAACTTTGGGGCGTATATTCCTAAATCCAATTTACCCTCTAGCTGCTTCATAAGAACTCCAACATATCACAACGATAGCATAAAAGTATTCGTGTGATTTTGACGTTTCAATTCGTCATTTGGTTGATCGTTAGAGATACAAATTTGAAAAATGTTACTGTTTTACGGCATCGTTCGCCAGCTCGTCAGCTGTTATCTGTTCGAATTAGAAATTTCAAAATCACGAACGAGCAGTGTTTTGCACGAGACGAGTGTTCGGATAGGGATACAGAATTAGGCCATTAGTTTTGTATGGGAGGTGGGCGAAGGGCGTGACCGATATTGATAAAAATTTGTGTGGCGTTATATATTTATGAAATAATGACACATGCTTAATATCATCTATGTATGTACCTACGATGATTCCTTCTATTTTTGTCCCCCATCCTATAGAACTCGTTGCACTGTGCGACGTTAGTTTTTTATAAATTTCTCAAATTAAATAAAACGTGCAAAAGTGTGCATATCCCTCTTCAAGTAAATATCTTAAAGAAAGTAATAACATGTAAATTATTTCAATTACGAGCGGAATCTCAGGGAATCTTCTTAAGGCGCCGCATTTATTTTTTTTATACCCCATTTTTTTGTATTTACTATGTGGAAAAAAGGATTAAAAACAAAAGAAAATATATATTTATATATATTTTTTCAATATTGTGTTCAATGTGTTTAAAAAAGTGCTAAAAATTGTTTAAGAAGTTTGAGAAATAGTTATACTGTTGATGATTTCAAATTTTAGATATAAATAAAAAAAAAATACAATTTTTGATTTAAAATGCCTCCCAAATTGTACTTTTGAATTTTATATTAATAATATTTCGTCTCAGGGTACCTTAATGTGTCCCGTTATCAATCGTAAGAATCATTTGTATACAGAAAATATTTGACTTTTGGCCACTTGTTGAAATTCCTGGCCCAATGTGCACTGTGCTACAATGTTCGTTAAAAAAAAAAAATTTAAAACGTAGAGAAATGTTAATTTTTTAATCGGTTTTTTTTGATTAAATTTATAAAGCTTTTTTTCAACTTAAGCACATAACAGCAAAATTTAGAATTTATGGAAAAATTTAGAATTTCTGGAAAAATTTAGAATTTTTCACACATCCGGTACAACCGAACATAGATTTTTTTTACAATAAATTATAAATAAGTTATTAAAATGCGAATAGTTACATTAAAAATGTTTTTACATTTTTTTTACTTTCGGTTCATTCAATAAATTGTTAAATCCAATCCACGCCCGGCCTCATGTTTTTAAATATTTTAACTTATTTTTTAAGCATTATAAATTTTGTATTTGAAATTTGTTCTTTCTATTGTTTTCGTTCTCTTTTTTTTCTTAGATTTATAGCTACTTCCTGTCGTATCATTCTGACAGCTTTTGACTTAAACCTTTTAAAGTTCAACCAAAACTATTAAAATCTGCGTTTTTTTTTTCTAAAGTTCATCGTAAATAACTGAAAAGCCGTTAGTGTTTTCAGCTCCCGGACAAAGACACACGCTCGTGAATCTTTTAACATTCATTAAAGCTGTTTTTACACTAGCTGCTGCTACCTGAGGATATCTTCACTTTTTCAGAATCAATCAATAAAATTTATTATATTTTTACTATTCATAAGCCGGCAAAAGTTCAAAAAAGTAACGCTACAAAATGCCAAACAAGCGTGACGGAAGTTAATGGCTGCCAAAGCAACAAAATACTTAAAGATGCTAAAATCGAGTTTTTAAAAACAAAAAAAAACCTGATTTTTTACAAAAGCAATAATAATAAATCATAAATAAAGAAAGAAAAAGAAATTTAAGAATTACCACAAAGAGGGGGAAAAAACGTGGAAAAACGTAATAAATAACACGAACAACCAGAACAAAACCCTGACGTCAACTGTCTAAGAGCAGAACTAAATAGCAACAAAGTTGATTACCAAACGGTTACAAGGTAATACATCAAAAGAGCGACGAACGAATCAAGGCGTTGTGTGAGCCAAACTTTCTCATTAGACATAAAAAAAAATGTACTCAAATATTTTGAAGAAAGTCAAGCTCAGGTGCGAACAAACATGACCGGCCATCATGGGCTAAGTCCCGACTGCAATAACCACAATTACAACAACTACAACACAAACATCAATATAAAATAGCAACATCTATTCCGCAGCTACTCAGGGCTACGGGGGAAGATTATAAAGCTTATGTTATAGCTAACCTATAGCGCTGAGTTTTAGTTTTAAGATTGAAAAAAAAAAAAAATCTAAATGATTGACTCGGTAGAGTGTAAAAATAATAATAATAAATCGGTAAAATTACCAAAGATGGCAACAAAGAATGCAGCTTAATCAAAAATTAATGATGGTAATAAACCAAAAAGCCAATAAGAAAAACAACTAAAAGTTTCTAATCAAAACCTATTTTATAAGAAAAAAAAGGTAACTACAAGTTATGTCCAGGAAACTTTGGAGTAACAACATATAAAAGAGAAAAATTTAAGAACTCATGTTGAGAAAATCTTTTGGATAATGATGAATGTGGCACGCAATGATGATGATGAAAATGTTAAAAGTTTTTCTTTTTCTAAGATGAAAAAGAGAGAGTTTTCTAGCTGTATCTACCATAACAAAATGACAAGAATAAAAGTTAAAATTGGTTTGTATGTAAACTTTTATGCGGGTTTAATTGAGTAGATAGCAAAACAACAACAACAACAATAGTAACAACAATGCAAGTCATATGCCAGCTAAAAAAAAAAACAAAGTTAACTTGCTGACTACAACTGACCCCGAACAACAGAAAAACACGCAGCTCTACCCATGTTTCTCGCGTTCTTCACTCTTAATCAAATGAAGACCACGTTAGTAGGTGCGGTTAAGTAGCGGTCAACAGCACAGCAGCAGCAGCTGGTTGTACCATTCAGGCTTTTCAAACACTCTCTAGTGAACCCGAAACTCAAAGTTCCATTTGGTGAGCGGTAAGCGGTTTGGGGCAGGAGATGTTTGTCGCATGCGTGTCTTGGGAAGATTTCATCTGCGTCATACTGTTAACGAAAATGAAAGCAGCGGCGTTTATATTGTTTTGTGTAAATTGGTTTTTCGGTTGTTTATGTTTTTTTTTTTTTTTGGTTTTGGTTTTTTGATTTTTTAGTATTAATTTTTCTATAAAATGCGGCTTTTGTGTAAAAATATTTTCACAAAAACGCGCTCAGCCAAAAATGCAGTTTTTATATCAATCAAGTTTATGAATACCCCACCTTTGTATTTGCATAAAAAGGTATAGCTTACAATTGGCATAGCTAATGGAAAAGTTACTTTCGATTTCGATTAGATTTTGTCTTTGATTTGGATTTTTTGCTTTTAATTCCAGCTTGAATTTGCATATGAAAGCGGAGCTTTTTTTCGAACTAATCGGTTGAGTGGTTTTAGTCGCTCTCTGGAATGCAACGGTTAACAAGTTTATCTAATTAGTTGCAGTTGTTGCAGGGCGTTTTCATACATGTGTGGCTGTTTTGAGGCGTTTTTGTTCGAGGCGGATTATAACGCTTTTGAAGCTTAGAGTTTAATTTTTTTTTTCATTTTTAAAAAGTGAAAACTTGTCTGTTTTGTTTAGAGAACAGAAAGAGATTTATTGTTTTTGAGTGATAGCTGGGAATTGAGTTGTGTACTTTGATCAACGAATGAAGTTGTAAATTGGAAAAGTTCAACTTATTGAAAAAGCATTAAAATTATGAACATAAAAGCGGGGTTTTTATTGAACCATGATAGCGCTTTCCTTTATTTTTTTTTTAAAACAACTTCAAATAAAAATTTATTTTACACCTCACACAAGAAAATGAAACCGTTTTACAACTCACCAAATTCAACCAAAAATTTGGTGTTAATTCTTCAAGCCAGTGGTGGGGTTTGACGCACCCTAAGACAAACGTTAACTCAGTCCTTAATAAAGTCTTTTTTCACTTATATTGCTAGATTGTTGATTCTGTCATCATTCTGAGATGATACTTTATTGATTAGCAGAGAATTTTTAAAATTTTTTATTTTATTCATTTTTTTTAAACAAAACCAATTTTCAGGGGATGCTTTTCTCTATTCAAGTGAAAGTATTGTGTTTCTTCGGTGATAGTTAGTGGAGCTCTGAAATATGGAAAGATGACGTATTGCAACGAGCCTTACAATACTACAGAACAGTTCCGATCCCTGTTCAAATACTCTGTAAGAAGACTGCTTTTAATATCCATCAAATAGCAATTATTTTAAGAAATGTTTTTTAAAACTATTTTTGAATTTATGATAGCAGATTGCAATGCTTTGAGTCGGTACAACATAAATTTCTAAAAAAATTACGATTCTGGTAGTTTTATCCATTGAGTAATTTTGACTGTTCACTTATTTACGTTTCCGTTAATTCGCTTAACTTGTTAAATACATTTTAATATCGTTTTTTAGAGGTTGTTCGGACAACATACCACACGCAAAGAAAAAAAAAACCTTTATTGCCAGTTTGCCGCAAACGAACTTCGTTTGTCGTGCTTGGGATCGTTATTTGCAAACGTTTCAACAGTTGTCATAATAATAGTTCAGTTGCGAGAAACGCGTCATTTAGTTGCAGGTAATTAATTTCGTTTGTCATATACGCGAATGATTTTTAAATTGCAGCAATTAAAAAATTGTTTTTCCCAATTGAAAACATCCATTGTTTTTCCCTTCTTTGTATACACACAACGCTTATAATTCAGAGTTACTTTATGGACAAACTGTTCTATAATTTACTTAATACGCGGACGGAGATAGCAACAGAGGTGCGATGAGTACAATCCATATGAAGACGGACGGACATAGAGGGAAAGACAATTAATATAATAAATAATAATGAATGAAGTTGACAACTGAATCTTTGTTTGTGGCAAATACAACTCGCAAACGAAGTGTAGTTGTCTAATTTTTCAGTTGTGGTGAACGAAAAATTTCTATGAGTGCAGTAAGACTTAATTTTCCAGTAAGAGAAGAAAAACATCATAGATCTGTAACATGTTCCATACAGCCAACAGTCCACAGTGAACAATGGGTCAGATATAACATATTTTAGGTTTTTATTTTGGGTATTAAAAACCCCCTTTCCAATATTACAACATAGCTTCAGACCTTATAAAACAATGCTCTTAATCCGACCCATATTATAACATAAACACTTTTTGTCATATAGATATCAATTTCATAAAGTTACTGAGCCAAATTTTTCGGTTTGACAGTTCTTAGGTTTCACACATTTTACTAAAGTTTTGTCCCCTAATAGTCCCCTTAAACATTTTCATACGGCAGTGGTTAATGTTAAATGCTTAACATGGTGTAAAGTAATAACAAAAGAGATACTTGGACTTGTCACTTGTAAAGTTTGTGTAAAATTTTAAAAATTTTATTTTTTTTAGAATGAAAAAAATGTCAATTCTTAAAAGTGGTGTAATTTTTCAAAATGCGTTTTTCGCAATTCTTCCTACTTCTGAGCTTTTACAAGCTTCTGAATCAAATCCAAAAATTTTTTAAAGTCCAAGGGATGAAAGTCAGACCTTTTAAGATTCGCGCAGATCATACCTATCCTTCCTCGATGAAAACGAGAGATCGATTTTATCATTGCTTAAATATTTGCTCTGATATTTATTCTATTTCTCTCTGAGTAAAGCTTCAAAGATCTGAGTTAAACTTTGAAGTTCCTCGATGGTTTAATTATTTAGACTGATACCATGGTACATGATGCAATTACAAGGTAAGCTCTTTTTAAGATGTCTGCTCAATTGAGAAATTTTGCAACAACAAAGCTGTAGGAGCTTCAAACATCAAACAACAAAAGCAACAGCAAAAATTAGAAAAACTCAAAATTACCAGCTGATTTTGACAACTAGCGCACCTTGCTCTCCAATATGAGCCTACCTTGTAATTGTATCATGCCATGGTAATTACATAATAATAAAATAATAATAATAATTACAAAGTAACATTGACAGTTGCTTGGGAAAACATCTGTCAAAAAATATACTCAAAAAGAGAGCGCTCTCAATCGGCCATTTAAAACACAAGCAATGTTGAAAACGTTTAAGTGAAAAAAACAACAACCTCAGCAGCTGTACATGCATTTTCACAAACAGCTGTTTTTGACAGGAGATGTTTTCTTGTAGAAGAGAAAATAAGCAATTGTCAATGCTACCTTGTAATTATTATACCATGGACTGTAATTAATTCTATTTCTCCCAGAGTAAAGCTTTAAAGATCTGAGTTAAACTTTGAAGTCCCACTACACTGACTTGAACTTTTGACAACTCATATTTCCTTATATTCTTCTTCTTAATACCCTTTTTCTAAAATCAAGGAGTTGTTTTGATAAATATTTGAAAAATTCATCATTTGCCAAGACAAATATGTTTAAGCTTCTTCAATATACTCATTATTAGCCTAGATACACATTTCTTAGAAGTGGCACCGATTAAAACTTTTTATGACACAAATCTAATTATTTAGTTACTACTCGTGACTTACCCCTCTCATCCAGGTCCTCGTCCAAGTCATCAGCATGCTCCTGGCGCCGTAAGTCGTGCTCCTCCTGCAATTTTTGCTCCTTCTCCTTTAGCCCAGCGTCGGTCCACGAACAGTGAACCGTGCCATCGCGATGTATGCTCAGATTAGTCAAAGAGTCGGGTATTTCTAGATCAGAGAATATTCGATACTTGCTTGTCGCTCCATTCTCCTCCGAAGTGACAGTACCAGCAGCAGCGCGGTACAATTTTACCGATTGAAATATCAAAGCCCATGCCTGCTCCTCTGAGAGTGGCGCCTTGAAGGAATCCAAGATGTTCTTCAAGGTCACGCAGTTTGATGGACTCGTGCAGTGACAAATGGGCGGCGCTGGCTTAGGAGTGGCAGTTGTCATTGTTGCTGTTGCAGCCTCACCATTGGCACTATCGGGTGAAGTGGAAAGGAAACCCTCTTCCGAATCAGAGTTGGATTTGAGTGCAGTTGCGCTCAATTTACTAATCGTTGCATTTGTTTTGTTTTTGCACTGTAGCTCAGCATCAGAGTGCTTTTTGTTCAAGTTGCTGTAGCCGTTGTTGATGTTGTTATTGTTACCTCGTTTGCTTGGTATGGGCAATGCGATGGTAGGCGTGGCATTTTCACCGCCTCCACCGCTATCCTCGTGTTGAGCGCACTGGGTGGTGCGCGTAGCGGCGGTCGGCTTTAGATTGTTGTCACCGCCGCTTATGATGGCGACTTCTTCAGCCATCTAGTTGTTGTTGTTGTTGTTGTTGTTGTTGTTTTTCAATGGATTCACTTTATTTTCCTTGCAATGCGTTGAAGTTAAGTTTTTGAGTTACAGATGCACAGATTATTTGGCATACACATAAAAATATTGTTACGTTGTCACATTTAATTTTGTCGTTTTGTTGTTTTTGCTTTAGTTGTTGTTGATGAATAATTTCTTAACTTTTATTAATCGGTTGAATTATTTAGAATTTATTAACTAATTTTTAAGCAGATTAGAATTTTTGACTATTGTTAATTGAGATCAAAAAATTAACAAACGGAGAAAAAACACACACACAAAAAAGACAACGAATAAAAAACGAAATATTTTTTGAAAGGTTATCAGATTTTTTTTTTTTTTTTTTTTTTGATTACTTTAAATTTTTCACATTTACAAATTGATTTTTTATGCACTGCAGCACTTTTTGCTGTTGTCGTTGTTGTTGTTGTTGCGTTTTGTTGTAACAATGTGACACTTGCTAGTAAGCCGTTAGACCAAGATCGGTTAAAACTCACCACAATGGTAGACAGTGGTGGCGAGTGCATTATGCGGGTTTCTTTCTCTTTAATTAATGGTTACATTTTCTAACGAACAAGATGAATGTATAAAGATTAAAAGAAATTCTGAAGAGAGAACCTGCAGTCAGTACAAAATGTTTTGTATATTTAAAGGGGGACAACCCAGTAGAATTAATGTTGAGGAAAATATACGGGAATCTATTATATAAGATAGTAAAACGTTTACGTAAACTAAGCCTTTATAAAATTGTTATTTTATAACAAGAAAATAAGTATTTTCCATTTGTAATGGTTAAGAAATAATAACTTAAATATAAACTTTTGTTTTCTTTTCAAATCTATCGATTGTTAAAAAAAATGTATCTTATAGTGGTATTTTTAGCAAAATAATTATAATTATAATAATTAATTTTTTAATTGATTTTCTGAAAAATAGTTCCGAGTTACAAAATTCGAATAATATTAGTTCTTTTTTTGTTTGTTTTGGAAGAATTTCTTCATAGTGTATTGCAAAAATAAAATATTATCCTTCACTTAAAGAGAGGGAGGTGAGTTTGACTTTAATACATAATATTCAAGTATTTTCGGCCGGAATGGGCGAGAAGTTTAAAATAAATGTTTTTAGATTCATTTGACAGGCAGGGTTTGACCTTCGGTCTTGGAATTTTTTTTACTTTAAGTGACTGTGTAAACTCTATTGAAACCCCTTAAGGGTTAAGGGTGGTACGAATTTTAAAAATTTTTTATTTTAAGATTTTTATGCAGCCAAATGTTTAGTGAAAGTTTCGAATTGTTTACAATGGTTTTTTAAACTTATTCACCAAAAGTTAAAATCGCTTAAGTTGACTTAAGAAGGACCAGAGCTTTTGATGTGAAATTATTATTATATGAGCTTATTTCTAATAGACACCAAAAAACTTTTTTGTGTTTTTTGTTTTGGAAACTGACAACTTTTATTATTTTTTATTATTTCAAGGCTCATGATCACAAATCTCGCACCAATATTTCTCCATTACATCAGGATTTTGAGAAAATACTTTTTCATTACGAACCCCTCTTTACCCTTATATTTAACTTTTTCAAAATTATTTCTTTTCAATGTGCAATAAACCATTGGGAAATATTATATTATTCGGAAAAATCATTGTCATAAAAATACAAAATAGGGTTCGGGAACAACTAAATTACCTTAAACCTACCATATCTAAGCAATATAACTCGAAAGTCCAATTTGATATACATATGTATATTTGAATTATTTTCTTAAAGCGGTTGAAAAACTGTCAAATATTAAAAATTTTAATACTAATAAAAAAAAAATGGCATTATTGAAGTCCCTAATATTGTTAGGGACTTCAATTAATATTGTTTCGTGTGTACTTGTGGGTATTGAAATTAAATGTTATAACTTCAGGATTACAACTATATATATGTTTTTGCAATATAAAAGTTTTATAAAAAATTGTTCGTGTCGGTGAACCTCAAAAATGAAAAAAAAAATATCATTGAAAACTAATTGACTGGTATGTATATTAAAAACTATTTTTAACCGGAAAATACAAGTTGTTATGAAAGGAAAATCATACAAGGGGTATTCACGATGTTGTGTATTTGCGATATCGATAGACTGTAAGTATATTCGTACAAAATTGTATTTTTGGTATTTGTTTTTTTATTATCATGTTGTTAAGAGATTTTTTGTGTTAGGAAAAAATTTTTGTATGGAAAAAAATTTGCGGTAACAAGTTTTACGACAAAATTTACTATTTAAAAACAGTTTCAAGTATTCAAAACTCAATTAATTTTATTTTTGTGAATTTCAAAAATATACTACAAATATCAAATTCATCACAAATACACAAAAACGCAATACAATACCAAATACACAACATTGTGAATACCTCTTAAACCTTTTTTTTTTACTTAAAGTTTATAGAGAAGAAAATTTTGAATTAGCTTGAAAATGAAAATGAGTATTTGGTCTTGAAAATCATTCCCAATGAACCAAAACTACCGTTTTCGAATTCATTAATGAACCTTTTCGGGTAGAAACGTTTATTTTCGGCACTCATAAATCAACCGTTTTTGTATCATTCGTCGGACTAAAATGCCTCTCAAAAATAAACCTTATTCTGTTCGGAAATGAGTTAAAAAAGAACCATAATTGTGCATGTTTTGATTTGTTCTGCAATGATTTTAAAAATTGACGATAGAAAAGTTGTTTTTTGGCACTCGGAAATTAATCATTTTTCTTCGGAAATGAGTTAAAAATAATTCACTTCGAAAAATGAGTAACGTTTTCTTCGGAAATAAACGCTTTTTGCATCAATCGCCGGACTGAATTTAATTTACTATTTTAAAAATATCAACAAATTCTCCTTTTTTAACTCATTTTAGAATATAAAAAAGTAATAGTTATGATTCATTTCGGAACTCATTTATGAACAAAAAATGGTTCGCTTGTGAGAAATTGTTTCTACTGTTATGATAAAAAAAATAATTTTTTTTAACTCATTTAAGAATGCTAAAAAGAAACATTTATGATTCATTTCCGAATTAATTTATGAACAAAAATTGTTCATTTACGAGGAATTTGTACCTACTAAAATGATAAAATCGCAAAAGAAATACAGTTTTAATTTTTGACTAGATACAAAATGTGACAAAATAAAAAATCCAAAATTAAAAATTAAAAAAAAATTCTGCGAAAAAACGTTCGCAAAACTCTCACCTAACGGAAACCTTCGCTTGTGGTTCAGTGGGTTTATTTTTCAATCATATACACAAATATAAATAATTTTGTATATAAGCAAAAATTATTAATGTCTTATCATCAATATCCTTTATCCTATCTGCTCATTACAAAAGAAATATAACTTTAAAAATAATTTTAATTTTTTAATATGACAAAGGTAGCAATATATTTAAGTCAAATAAAAAGAGGTTTTAAAATAATGTACAAAAAAATAATTAATTTTAGACGATTTTCTGTATATTGGTCCGTAATGTTATCTGCCAGAGCTAAATTAACATATAATCTGTTATATATGTATAATATTTTATTATGTCCTTTCTTGCGACACATGGATATTCTTTTGACCTATAGGCCAAATAATTAGATAGAATGAAAACTTTGTGTAGAATTAAAACTTATTATACCATACAACAATAAACAGTCAATTTTTCCTTATTCAAGAATATATTTTACACAATTATATAAATATAAAAATATAAAATAATAAATGTAAATAATAAATATATAAATAATAAATATATTATAATAAAATAATAAATATAAAAAAATTAAAAAAAAATTCATTTAAATCAAATAAATTGATTATACAACTTGAATAAAAAATACAAAAAATACAAAATAGCAACTTTTAACTTATTTTGGCGTTGTATTTTAAAAAAAAAAATAATTTATTCATAGCTATGACTCCAATTAGTGAAAAATACTTAAATTTGTTTATTCAAATAAGCTTCAGTTATATACAATTTCTCTGAATATTAAGATGGTCTTAAACTGGTTTAATATGAACGGGTCCAAATGCGCACGTTTTAAACGGAAAACCATATGAATAAACATAAATTGATTAATTATAAAATCATTCTTAATGATTATTTATGGGAGCGTGACCAGATGTTATGTCATAACCATATTCGATAGCGATGGTATTCTCTGCAGATGATGCAAAAACTCAAAGAGCAGAGATCTCCATGCGAAAGTTTAAAAACCCAGAAAATCTCTAATTTTATTTTATAAAAATAATTGAATTTGTGTTCTTTATAATTTATTAGGTATTTTTTACAAAAATGTAGTAAAAATTAATTCACTTAACTTTAATTTTTCTAAATTCAATTTTTTGTTTGCCTTAAAATTTGTACAAATTGCTAATTTTAATTCTACTTTAATTTAATTTTATTACATTTTCTACAGTAACTGTTTAGAATTTGCAAAAATAACGCGTTAAAAGCGCACTTGTTCCACTGTACGCATTAGTCCTGCCATGATCTCATAAATGCAATTCAATCATCGCCATATCCATAAAAGTTCAAAACAAAAAAGCAACTTGAAATTCAAAAGGACTCATTAACACTGAAAAGCACTTCTTAAGCTTGACAAATTTAAAATGCTTGGCTTCTTTTCTCCCTTAAATGTCAAACAGCTGAGAAATAATTAAATCCAATTTTGCAAAATTCAATCAGATTGTAATCCATGAGTTTGCTGCGTGATTTTTCATTTGCCTGCTTTTTTTTACACTTATTGATTTTTCACGTCATGATTAAGATATGTCAACAAAACTCAAGTGTTTTGACAAATATATCGGAAAGTTCTCATTTTTATTTTAAAGTTGTTTGAATTTTATCACTTCCGCAGGACACGAGCAAGTGCTACAAGGATACAACAATAACCGGAAACAACAACGATAACAAAAACGACAACTGAAACAAGAAGGGCCAATCGCATTTTGAGCGTGTAACCTTGATTTTTTATTCGAGCCGCATTCAAACAAGGACGACAAAAGCACTCAGTAAAAAGCAAAAACAATGAAAAACCTTTTTTTCATGCGTCAATTTATCCTTATAAAACTGGCCGTAGGTAGCACTCTTTTATATTGAAATATTTCTAAGTTTAAACAAATATTTTTTATTACAATAAAATTTATTAAAATGTGCACTTAGCGGTTTTTTTTTCACAAATGCGCTGCAACACTTTTTTTCACAATCATTTGTTTGAAATCAGTTTTAAACTTTTTTGTTTTTTGATTTCACATTTTTTATTTTTTTTTTTTTTTTTATTTTTTAATATTTATTTTTAACATTTATCTTGAGTTTCATATTTAGTTCTTCCAATATAATTTTATAACACTTTTATGCACAATAAACATTCATCCGCTATTGAATTTCACATGTTCTACACACAACGTTTGCCGATTTCTGACTGAAGTCACGCTCATGCTGTAGCTTGTGGTGTTGCACTTGCTTGCCTCACTGTGTTGGCCGTTGATTTAAAACGAAAGCAATCACTTTTTGTTTTACTGTATGTGTTTAGTGAGAGAGCGACAGAGAATCCCCCACCGATAAAGAGCGCAGAAAGTCCCCCATTTGTGCTCCCCAACTTAACGAAGAAGCGGCATATAAAATAGGTAAACAAAAATGTTTTCCGTTTTGTTTTGATTCCAGCATTTCGTGGCTTAAGTTAATGATTGTTTAATACATGCACGGTTGCCACTTTGGTACAATTGTACCAAAATTGGTACTTTTATTTTCGGTTGGTACATAGGTACATTATTTTCTGGTTTGGTACATTTTGTGAAAGTTTAAAAATTTCACAAAAATCGAAACTTGGTAGCACTGTTGGCGTAATGTTCAGTGTTCAAACTTATGTTCAATGGAAACTTGCATTGCATAAAGTTCTACCTTTATTCTAAAGTGAAAGAAAGAGACAAAAGTACAAGATCTTAATTAAAAGGAAGATGAACAACCTGCATTTTTGCGCCAATTTTTGTATAAATTTCAAAATGTAATTTACAATTGTTCAAGTGTGCAGGTGGAAGGAAAAACGCTCCTAATGGGAAGGTAGTATAAAAACTCGATATTTAATATCATATTAAATTTAATAATATGCAGATTTCTTTTACGAAAAAACTAAAATCTAATGTCAATGATTGCGTAGATTTAAGCGAAACGTCTACTTCGGACAGTATAAGCTGAATTCAGCTTCACTTTCGCTTGTTGTTTAGTTTTTATTGAAAAATTTATGAAAAATTGTTAAATTTTATTTTATAGCGTTGATGTACCTTCTCAATCAAAGACTGACTTCAAAAGGAAGTTTCGTCCAGAATGGCTGCAGCAATTTGTATCGTCTGCGAGAAATCTTTCGTGAACCACTTGCCACCCTTACACAGACATGCATATTCATGAAAGCCGAAAATACATTTTTAGAAAAGAAAGTTCGGCAGGTCGACCTTGCGCTTGTAATGTTCTCCATTACGCATAATCTACCATTTTTTCTAATGGACTTTCTTTCAAATTTGTGATTAATATGCTGCCCAGACTCACAAATTGCTAAAATTCTAAAATGTGGTAGAACCAAATCGACGGAATTGGCGGATATTAAATATACATATATACAATTGCATAAATAGTGTATAAAATACTTAATATTTTTGTTTTGTTCGTATACACAAATATATACACCAATGAATGTTCTAAAACTGTTTTATTAAAAAAAAAAAAAAAATTGGTACATTTTATTTCTTTTTGGTACATTTTTACGTAAATTTTGGTACGAAAAAAACTAGGCGAGTGGCAACCGTGAATACATGGTAGAAATGCTAAAGTTTGGCGTTGCCACCTGGTAGGAATTTTTTGAGAATTAATATATATGTAAGTATTATATATCAATTGTTTATTTATAAAAATTAATAACTGTGGGGACATTTTTTTATATTCTGGGAAAAACTTAAGGCATGTTGCTACGGTAATACTGTCGGTATTCGATTGAAAATTTTAAATTTTTTTACAGGAAAACGATAAGAAATTTATCTATTTATATTTTTTTGTGATGAATAAATACAATAAAAAATTATTAAAAAATTTTTTTTATTAATATTTTACACTTGTTATGTACCGGATTACCATCGTTACACTTAATTACTTTGTCCGATTATCTCCAAATTTTAACCGCATACTCTTGACATGTGTAGTTTTCGTGTGAACTAAAATATTGCAAAAATTTTTATTTTTTATATTTTTTTTTGCACAAAATCCAGAATAAGACTTGCATTTTTTACGATTGTTTTTTCATTTCTTCATAATTTTTTTATTTTTTACCAACTTGAAAATTTTAGTGCACACGATAACCATTAGACCGGGTCGGTCTCCATACAAAAAAAAAAAGAGTTGATAAAGTCCGCCCATAATATGAAAGCTTACCTCAAAAGCGTTTCATTGCTATAAAAATTTTTTTCGTAGGCAAAATCGTTTTTTAACCATAACTTTGCATTCTTTTGTCCGATCTTCAAATGCAGTATACCGTTAAAAAGATATTGATGAGTACTACAATTCTTCTATGTGCCATCGACCTACAACATCAAATTCGTTTTTTACAAAAAAAAAAATTTTATACGAAAATTAAGCTTTAAAAGTTTTATCAAAATGCAACGTTGTTGCTTAGAATTATTGCTTATAAAGTACATAAGATAAGAAGATATACATATAGACTACGATACAAGTTATGGTATGACAGTGAAGATTGATTATTTGGCCTCATAACAAAAATTAAAAAAAAATCAATGACATCCTGATAATGGCCTGATACGTGGAGGGTGCTGCTTAAGTAATGAAACTGTAAAAATGTTGATTCTTTGCTGTCATGACAAAAGTAAGCAAAAAGTTCACGAGACCGCAGAGAAAGCAGTTTAAAGATTGAAAATGCAACAAAAATGCAATGGTGTTGCATGGAATTATAATTCGGTTATTATTGTAAAAACAACAAATGTCTTAAAAACAATGGCATTTTTAGCCTTTTAAAGGATTTTGATCGAGCTTCAGCCACAGTCGCTCTTTTATGCTAGTCATAGACGAAAAAGTCGACTTTATCCTATAAAGTGTATTAAGATGAACTCAAAAATTATGTTGTAATGCTACTTTCTTTTTTCGCATTTAAAAAAAAAATGCGAATAATCGAGAGCATTTTTCGATATGAGAATAATTTTGTTCGTAAAAATAACAAGGAAATGATAGAAAACTCTTAATTGAAAACTATTAATTATTTTGTAATAGATTATTGTCAAAGTCGATTTTTTCTAGAATACGACTTATTTTTGATTATGCAAGTGATAAAATAAACTCGGATTTAAAAGAAAAATAATTTTTTTTAAAGCTTACTTTTATTTATGACTGTCATTATTTTTTTTATTATGTGCACCATCATTTTTTTAAATGACTATTAAAATGCTTTTATTAAAAATGTTGATATCTCCTATTCTGCGAAAATTTAAAGTTCCTCCTGAAAACATAAATTTTTATTTATTTATTACTAGGGTGGATACCTTAAAATCTCCCATTTTTAAAAAACCCCTAAAAACTCATTACAAAAAAAAAAGAATATATAAATTTTATTTGGCTTTTGTATGTAACAATCAATATATCAAAAATAAAAAAAAGGAGCAAAAAGTAGAAAAAATTCTATTTAAATTTTTATTGAGCTGTCAAAACCAAGAATATTTTACGCCATATTTTAGTTCTTCGAATTGCTTTGCAGTAAAATATTGAAATTTTATATTGAATCCTCGATAATGACCTAATAATTTCTAAGCACGTTCATTTATACTTCATAACTCATAACATTAACATAATAATCAAATGTATCCATTTATGAGTCACCATTTCAATGTGAAATACTTTAAACATCTGACTCATTTAATCAACTCAAGCTTTGGCTTCTGAGCTATCGCACAAATAAGTACACTTTTTATAGTTAAAAAAAAATTCCCTGGACATCGACTGTGAAAACATCGACGTGAAGTAAGATATCGAACGAAATAAGACGGGCTTCAACCGGCAAGTGTATTCAGTCAATGATTTCAAGCTGAATGATTTCATGCTTTGGTGTGATCATTAATTATTGTGACTTCAACATTATCAATTGAAAGAAGGGATTCACCCTTGATACAATTTTATTAGTTGTTTTTATATATTTTTCTCTTAATTATGAAGATTTTTGGCATAATTTTTCAATTAAAAATTTATGTTTTCAACTCCTAATTACAATCGGTTATTTTAACGACTTCATTACCTTTCTCGAAAATATCTTTCGAATAATACACCAAAACGGTTTATAAATACTTACAACAAATGCGTAAATGTGACCAAAGTCCAAGTCAAAATAATCGCCATTATTTTAGAATTAGTTCAGAAAACTTACTAGTTAATATCTAGTACATTAAGAGGTATTCTTGAGCTGACACAAAAGTCTTTCAGCGCAGAGCATTTTGAGTGTTTACGCATTAACTTTGAACATTACTTTTACACTATATATTTCCCGTATGGCTCAGAACAATATTTGAATATTGAATTAATTATATTAATTATTATTATATTAATAATATATTAATTACGTTTTGAAAGTTTTAATGATCCTACCTCATAATTGTATCATTCCTTCGATTCTAGATATTGTAATTTTATGACAGCAGAAAGGGTAGGAGACGAATTCTGATAAGTTTGATGTTTCTGAAAATTAAATTATTTTGATATATATTTGATATATACTGAGGGATATTTCAGAAATAATCCATTGTTTACACAAAAATTAAAATAAAGGCTAAAACTACATCAGGAACAAACAATATATGACTGAAGAAATGTGACTCCAGCAACGAACTATTCATAATGGAACTGGTTCAGATATAGACAAATAGGAATGTTTTGGGAGACAATTGTCTTTTCGTGAGACATCAAACTGTAAGGGGATTCAATTCGAACAATATAATAGGCTATTGTAGAGGAACCAGTACTGATCCTTTTTGGAACTAGTACAAAAGATTTTAAAGTTGCTTAATTTTTCTGTCAGTAAATGAATATTTTTATTTTCACTTAATTAAATTTAATAAATTCTAACATTTTCCCTAATGTGTGCTTTTATGACAGAAACAATAATATTTTAATATCATAAAAAAGCACATAATACGCAATTCTTAGAATTGGCTTACAACCAACTCTATTGTTTCTAGAATATCAGTAAAATGCGGCTCTATATTGAGTTTATTGGCATAATTCAACCGCTCTCACGGCGGATATGCATTTCCGGTCACAAGCCAAAGTTTCTTGTGAACATCGTCTCCACCTCTACCACCACCAAGGCTTGTGGCACCACTAAACAGTGACGTTTGCACCGTTCCCTTGCAGAAACAACAAAAGTATTACATAAAAACCCCTCCGTTTGGGTAGACCCCAGAGTTTTCAAAAATAAAACTAAACCTCATCAAGTTAAACATGACATGCGTGTGCAAGCCAAACGAGGCTACTACCAACCGAACCCACCCTGCCGCCAACGGGGCATAGCTAGCAAAACTTGTCATTACATCTACATACATCAAATTGGTTTGTTACGCTTCGGTGGACTCCGCTGTTTATGTGGAATGAGCTGCGCCCACACAATGCTTTTCATTAACGAAGTTAGAGTTACAAACTCTCGCTGTGTGACGGTCCAAATCGAGAGTTTGCATGCATCAAAAAAATAATGATCGACCTAAAAATAAGTTCTGTCGAGCTTACACAGATCATGAATCACATAGAACTTAAAATTTCTAAAAATATTTAACTCTATTTTTATGTAAAAAATAAAAACATTTAAACTCATTTCAATTATTTGCTTTGAAGTTTAATTTGTTGTAAATATTTTGTAATCGCAACCTTTAAAAAAGCCTTAGCCCAAGGTTGCATTCCACGGTTTTTTTCTAATGCATTAATCATAAATATAACTAGTTTCTTTGCAGCGTTATTCTACTTTATAATCGGAGTATGTTAATTATTAGATCCCATGGGAATATTTTGAGTAAACTATAGACTTGGTTTTTGATTTTCTTTTTTCACCCTACAAAATTGTATTTTTTCTCAAGAGTTTTGAAGCGCTCTCAATTAGTTGGCATCATGAGATGCTTATAAGATAAGAGTGATTCAGTTCTTCTCAGGAAAATTTAAACTTTCTTATGTGAGGAAAATTATTTTCCTCTTTAGTTATGAAGAAAATTTCAAAGCCGTACTACAAATTGGCTTATTCGCAGTATTCAAGATTGAGGAGTATTTTTATGTAGTCTTATTTATTCAAGAATTTTCTAGGAATATTGTCTGATATTCTTTAGTAGGATTCTTGAATGTGTGAAAATATAGAATTTAGAAAAATTCAAAAAAAAAAACGGTGATAGTTTTGTTTCGCCCTACATGGAGTCCTTATTGAAGTGAATTGCACAAAGATATCTCTACGAAACACATCCATTGGATATTTCTAGAGATTTTCTGTGTGGATCAAAAATATTTTGTTTTGATTTGAAAAAGGTAATGTTTAAGAATATTCCTGACACTTTAGTTTTTCAAACTGTCAGATATGTAAAAGAGCTAGTGAGTTCATCCACTTACAGTTGTAAGCAATAAATAATTTTCTATTAAGAAGCCGTCAAAACTCGCGAGTGAACAAATAAAGAAGGAGGAAGTAATGCCATCTCTACACTGAGAGTTTAGTTTGAGTTTCCAGTACAAAGTTGAGTTTTGCCATTGAACGGAAAATAAACTCTTGAGTTCCCCAGTACAATTTTTCAACTAAACTCAATTTTCTTTCTGTGTTTATCAAAACTCAACTTGAGAAATGCCTTAAAGTATGCTAATGTTCATACGAGTATAAAAAGGTACGGTCAGATGCAACTTTTTAGATGACAAGGTACGTTGAATAATTTCGTGATGAGAAATGTCAAAAACAGCTGTTCTAAAACTTGGTCAAAAATAGCGGAAAAGAACTTGGACAATTGTAGAAGATGAGGTCTTCATATCAGTATGGACTGATAAAAATTCCGATTTGCGCTGAGCAAGGAAGAACCCGCATGTGCACCCTCAAATGGACTTGATGTCACGGTGGTGGATGGGTCGAAAAAATATGAGGACCCAAAAGTAAACAAAGAAATGTCACACTAAATACAATTCTTTCGACGCATCGTGACTGACACCAACATTGGCCCTTTTTTTTAAATGAAGGTGATAGCAACAAATGTTTGGATGAAGAGGACATGAGTAAGGATTTTTTTTTTATTTTATTTGACAAAAATAGAGAGTCGAATTTGATTTATTTTTAAGGCTTTGCAAAATAAGGAATCCAAATAAATAAATACTATTACAACCAAAATGGAAACGATCCTTTCTGTAAACTTTTCTATCACCAAGTACAAATTTTGAGTCGTAAGTATCGATGAATTTCAGTTGATTAGGAACGAGTAAAGAAATGAAAAAAGAATAAAGTGTAGGATCATAGTATGGCCGGCATTCGATCCCGGAACCTCTAGGATAGCAGTCAAGCGCATTACCAGTCGACTACTGAGGGAGGCAGTCTTCATTGTGCCTTCTTAACCAAAAGAATAGATTTTTTTACCATAAGAACTGCTGACTTGGATAAACATTCTTCACATTGCCTTTTTTTCTGCTTTTTTAAGAGCGAAATAATACTGAGATCCCGATAATTCCGGGATTGCGAAAACCAGCTTAGTATGAACTGCCTAATATCAATGTGTTGTGGTAGCATCTCGAACTGGGACTTAACCCTGCAGTAGTCTTGCGGATTTCATATGTAATCCAGTTATGCAAAATTTTGAATTTCACAATTGTCTGCAATCGATATTCATTGATTTTACGTACTATAAGAATTATGTTTATGTTGTTTTTTTAAATAAATATAATATAAAATAAAGTAATAATAAAAATTAAAACAAATAACTAAGCATTTTCAAATTGCTATCTCTTATTTTAAACGTTAAAAAACGGATTACATATGTAATCTCTCGTCACATTTTGGCACGCGGCTACTGCAGGGTTAATCGTTAAAGAATTTTGTATGAAAAGGTGCTTCCATTAACTTATAAAAATCTTAAAAAATAATGTAAGCGAATTGTCTAAGAAGCTCAACCAAGTAATAATCTATCGCAATTATTCTACGCTTCCCATAATACTCGTACATGGATCATCACAACAACGATCGCATCTAATAATTAAAATGATCAAATGTATCCATAACAATAGCAACAACAACTACCAGAAAACCCGTTTTAACATTAGAAACCAATAATACATCAAGAAAAAATTTACAGCCCAGCACAGTGGGCCGTAAAACACGCAAGCGCCAGTTGGGCCACGATCAGACATACTAGCTGAACATTAATTTATGCCCCTTCGGAATTCTTCGACAGATGCGCTAGCGCAGACTACGCGAGCAGAGTACATTTTTAGCCAAACCAATACTTAACGAAAATAAGCACGTAACGTGCAGACCGTGAGGCACGTGACGTGCATTAAACGATGCTAGAGTAAAAGAGTTAGGAAAAAAAAATGCCCAGAAATAAGTACCTACGAGTACTGTGCTGTGTGATTGCGCTCAAGATCAGCGGAAATTAAGTACTAGCGCGATGCTCAAGATCATCATGCCGCAGGAAGAGAAGAGTTTCGTTTGAAGTCAGCTAGTTTATTCAATTATCTATTTTATTTCTGCCAACGATGATGCGCCTAATTTTTAGGAAGTTGCTGCAACATCGTATTGTTTGAGCTATTGAAGAAATTGAAAAAAATATTTGAGAAAAGCTGAAAATTAATAGAAAGTTTTGTTGTTGCGTTTAATTTTTTTTATTTTTTTTTCTCATCTTACAAATGCTTAGCATTGCGCCTAGCAATCCAAGTGACAAGCGAATAGCTTTTAATTTTATGAACAATTGTTAAGATTGACATTTAAGCCGCAGGAATGCCGCACGGCTTTGGTGTTGGGATGCCAAACAGCTCAGCAGGTGAGGCGTTTATCGTGCCTGGGCACAATGTTGCAAGTGAAAATCAGCGAATATCAGAAACTTGATTACTGGATTTTCGGCGAAGAAATTTTAACTGATTTGAGATCATGTCAAGCTCCAAGGAAAAAAATAAGTGAAAAATATATCAACCTGGACAATGAACTCAAATCAGAGACGATGTAAATGTTTGGTGGTAAATCTACAAATGCGATAAGGTTCAAGTTCATGACAGCTATCCACGAATTGTTAAGATTTTCAAGGAATTTTTCAAAACTTTATTTCAATGACGTTATGTAGCAGCACTTGAGGAAATTCCTTAATGAAGAAAAAAAAAAATTAATAAGAAATCCCATTGGTCGTGATGTAATTCTGATTGTGTTTCTGTCACCATATCGATCATATGGTCAGATATTTTAACAAAGCTTTTTAAAAAGTTTAAAATTACTGCACCGGGTACATACTAGAACGTGCCTTGGACTACAAGATCACTGCCGCTTGTTTCAGGCGGATAAAATGGCCATTACTGAAGTTGTATAGTGGAGTTACCATGAAGTAAGTCCAGTCGGGGTATCCAAATTTTCGCAGAAAAACAATTAGGGCTTAAGTCCCATGAAGGAGTGTTCCTTACATCATCAACAGATCGTAAATATTTCTAGTCTCTTAAGTTTACGGGAGTTTCGGGAGTTTTTCGAAATTACACTTTTTCAATTTTTTTTTTCTTTTGAAACTGTATTTTATTTAGACCAAAATGTTGTTTACATTATTAAAGTATAACTATTCAAGATTTGTCCCTAACATTTTGGTCCAAAATAATTGCCGATAAGGTAGAAGAGTGCAATACCGTGAAAGACCACTAAGGAAATTGAATGTTCAATTTTGTTCGAAGACATTTGCCATCCCTACGTTTCGAACCAAGCAACTAAGATCAGATGGGAAGACAGAAGCGTAGATCACCACTATGTATATAGCTAGGGAACAAAAGGAAAAGGCCGAAGTCTTAGCCGAATATAAAATACCCCCACAGTAGTGGAGGTATACCTCATATAGGAGGTAGGCAAAGTTTTCGTTAGATTTTGCCAAATTTCATACCCTGAGAAATTTGGTACCCTTTCATACCCAAATTAAATCTTGTTTCTTAAATAACAAATAAACTAATTAAGTTTTGTAGATTAAATGAAAATTGTAATATTTTGATCACGCAACTTTGCATATTAGGTAGGTGAAGTTTTAATTCGATTTTGTCACATAAATGGGGGAAATAAATATTGTCCAACTTAATTTTGATGAAAATAGATATTCTATGTAAGGCTTGTGGAGGTTTTCAAATTTAGTTTATATTTTTGTTTACAATGTAACTGTTCACAACAATAGCATTTTTACATATACTTCACTTTGAACTACTTATGTACATCATAGCATCCCTGGTTATCATATTCCTTCATTCTCACATTTTGGTAAATTTTTTCTACGAAATGAGAATTATATCCCGTTAATTGAAAAAAAGTTCTGCACAAACTATTTCTACTTAAGCTGTGAACAGTATTTAGCACAAGGGGAATTTGCAAGTTTTAAATATTAAACAATTGAACAAGTGTGGATGTAAAATTCTGTTAAGCGTTTTTGAAAACAATTTGATACAGATAAAAAGTTGACAATATGCCTTTTCCGAAAAGTATTGGTTTAAAAAAAAAAAGTATCGGAAGATATAAAAATATGAATTTTTTACCGAATTATTAAAAATAAACATAAAATTTCAATCGAAATGATAATAAAAATAAAAAATGAGTTAAATATACCGATTGAAAAAAAAAGTTGGGGGACGCCCAAAGAAGCTATCACCAGGCCAAGAAAGAATTGCGAAGCGTCGGATAATAACTGGAGCCACAAACACTGCCACCAAAACAAACGACGTCCTTAAGAATGCCTACACTAAGGGGAAAAAAAATATTAAATTTATCCAAAAACTTTTTTAATTTATCCAAAAAGCGAGTCATTTTTGCACCAATAACGCATTTGAATAAATCGACTACGTAAATAATTAAAATTTATTTGAATACTTTTCTAATTAAATTAAATATTTAAACAGAATTAATAAAAAATATATTAAAATTATGCATGAATTTTTTTTAAATATCTTTCAAATATTTACTATTTAAAAATAAACTATCGCATTTAAAGAAAATATATATAAAAATATTGAATTTAAAAAAAAAATATTTAAATTGAATATGTTATTAATGGTTTTATGGTATTATTTTCTTCATATTGCGTTCATCAAATGCCATTGCCTGTATAATTTATTATCGCTTCACTTTTTTCGTTCTCTAATTTATACTTTTTATGACAGTTGGTGCCCTTATATTGCACCAACTGTCAAACATAGTATAAAATAGAGAACGAAAAAGTAATGTACAAAGTATATGTAGGTAGAAGCAAATTATGCAGGTAAATGACAACCGGTCCAAGATGTTCTTGAGAAAATACCGAGTTGTCAATCCACCCTACATAATTTAATTTCTTTGCCAAACATGCATACTATATTACTCTTGCAACAATAACTTAATGAGAACTATAAGAACTGCAAATGCAAGAAATAAACTGCAGGAACAGAGTGCGATGCTGTTGCTGCTTGTCGGAGTTTGTGTGTACGTGTGCGATGCTGTTGCTGCTTGCTTGTATGGAATATGTGTGTACGTGTGTGGTATAAATAAAATTCAAATACGGGAAAAAACAAGTTGCAAGGAAAACATTTGATTTATCTACGTTAATATTTGAATAAAATTTATACTCAGGCGTGAAAAATGCTAATATGCGTTATTTCCCTGAGTGTATGTAAGTAACAAAACTATTCGAAGGAGTCTTGTAAATAGTCGATTAATTGCAAAAACTATGGTTATCAAACCTTTTTTGAGTAATGCGGCAACGTCAGCAAAGGTTAATTTTTGCAAAAAATATGAAAATTGGAGTTTAGAAGATTTGAAGAATCACGAAACAAAAATCAACCGGGTTGGCTCCGATGAACGCTTGTGGACATGGGTAGATACGAGAGTGGGTGTAACGGACCGGAATATCAGTGAAACTCTTAAATTCGGAGGTGGCACTTTGATGGCGTGGGGCTGTTTTCGTGGAAATAAAGTGGGAATTCTTCGTCGGATAAGAGGTATGTATAATGCGAGCGACTAATTATATTACCATTTTAGAGGACTCTTATTTGCCTAGTCTTGATATTTTTGGGATCGAGCCGGATCAAAATGACATTTTCATGCAAGACAACGACCCGAAACATATGGCAAAGATAACTAAAAAGTGGTGTGTTGATAATGGTATCAAGATTTAAGATTGGCCACCCCAATCGCCTGATATAAACCCCATTGAACATCTGAGGGCAATTTTAAAATGAAAGATTTTTGCACAGAACGAATTGCATAGCACCGTTGATGAACTATGGGAGAGGACTGTGGGCGTGGCAAAATATAAGTCTAATTGTGCTTACAAATTTAGTTGAAAGTATGCCACAAAGAATTAAGGCTATCAAAAAAGCCAAAGGTGGCCATACTAAATATTAAAAAGTAAAAAAAAAAAATCAAAAAAATATCAATACATAAAAAAATTCATTATAAAGGTCAAAAGTGTTCATAACAATGTTATTCTAATATCTGTGAAAAACCGAGTTTGTTTTTTGTTTTTATGCTTAATTTTTTTTCATTTACTCAATAAATAATGTATAATTTATAAGATATTTTGAATATAAAAAATGTTAAAATAAAAATATTTTATGAAACAAAAGCAGTTGTGCATGAGTTTTGTGAACAGTTTTGTCCGTCACTGTATGTACTCAGCTGTATGTACTGTATGTACTATTATAGTGACGTCACATGTGATAATCGAAAGTAAACAAAGTAGCTACTTGCTAAAGTTAAAATATATTTTGAAAAACGGGCAGTTTTTTCTGAAAAGCTTTTACCTACTTTTTTAGTTTTATGTTTTTGAAGTGAAACTTCTTAGGCGGCGCTTCGAAATTTGAATGAGAATATTGAGGAGTGAAATTTCAAGGTAAATTTACTTCATTTCGTTACATGATAGAGAAGAAAGATATGTTTTACAGTAGAGAGAATGAGAGAGATGTACATTGTATAAAAGACTGAAAAAAATGTATTTGTCAGTGCTGAGTATCGAACCTGCAATCTCAGTTTTATAAAGCCAACGTGCTATATGCAGGGCTAAGATCTTCATATATAAATATAGTCTACATACCAATTAATCAAACTACTTTTGCTGTAGATGCCCTGCGGCAAAATAAACAGCGCTCCTAGCGGGAAAATATAACAGCCTTATTCATAAACACATTTTAGACGCAGTGTAACTTTAAACAAGAAAACGCTATTCATAAACATTTTCGCAACCATGTTTTTTGTTTGTCTTTTCGTTTAATATCAAAGACATGCTCCATATGCGCCCTTTGCAGCATTTTTTTATGTGGCGGCCATTGCAAATCCATTGGAATTCTTAATTTTTGTAGAGATTTTCTTTAGTTCAGACACAAACCTTACAAACATGAGCAGCGAATGAAAAAATGTTTATGAATAAAGCCCAAGAATGATAGAAAAATAGATTGCGCAGATAGTAAAAATAATTTTCTACGATCTGCGCATCTACGTTACGATAGACTTACGATATGAGCTTACGATATGGCTTTCTGCCAAGTCTTGTTAAAAATGTGAACAAATATGAAACAATGGCTAAAGATTCAAGAAACAAACTTGGTCTAGCGTGACGTCATGATCGTAAAAAATACTTTGTTCGTAGCTAGAAATGTCAAAATGAAAAGTAAACAACATAACGGACCTGCGCAATGCGTAATCTTTTTTTCTATTATTCTTGAATAAAGCGTAGTATGCTGTAGAAACGAAAATTTCTTAGCATTTAATTCTACACCCGAAATATAAGTGTAGAGTCAAAAATGTTTGTATGGAGAAAAAAGTAACTACAGTACGACCTTGCTCAATGCAACTAATAGAAATTCGGGCAATTGACATAGTTAACGTTGAAGAAACGCAATTAAACTTCTAAACATAAAGCTTTATGTCTCTGAATCTTAGATATTGTGGGTTAATGCACTTTGTATCCTTAAATATTGTTTGAATAGATTTTTCATTAAAAATGTATTTTACAAGCAAAGAAGAACTGAAAGAATATAAGATAAAAGTTTATGCAAGTTTACGCAAATGCAAGTTGCGATAATTGTGCAATTCTTTTTTTTTAATGTTGCGTTTACTGACAATGAGTCAACGATATACAGCCTTATTCAATAGATTTCCTTAGGGCGATGTTATGTAGACGGTCACGGGCACGAGTTTTTACTCTCTTTTTCCGTTTGATGAATGTCGTGCCCAAAGTATGTTATGCTGGCGGTCATTTGATCTATGATCACTAGCATACTTTTTGCTACTTTTAATACTTTATGCAAAAAAGTATGACGAGTATTAGTATGGTGAGTGTTGCTATTATGCAGGTTTCATTACTGCTTTGATAGATTTCGTACTAAAAGTGTACTATTTGCATGCAAAAATACAAATAATGTGAATATTTCCACAACGCAACACTGTTTTGATACAGTGATTTGGTATCGACAGCCGAATCATTTGGTGACCGCGGTGGGCAAAATTTATTCCCTCGCTCACTCTCTCAAATTTCCCTTTTACATTGAAACAACAACAATTCGTGCCCGTGCCGTGCCCGTGCCGTGCCCGTGACCGTCTACATAACATCGCCCTTAAACAACCGTTCGACGCTTGTTTAGTTACGCATTGTTTGAGGCTTTACGCAGCCTCTACGCAATTTTGCTTAAGTTGTTATTCATAAACATTTATTCATTCGCTGCTTAAAATATACACATTCAATAGTATGTTTAGTTTTTTTTTATTAAAAAAAAAAATTAATATTAAGGTAGATACAGCACTTTTTTTAGAGCGCTCTGTGAAAAAGGTGAAATGCTGTGACCAAGATTGCTCCCCCTAAACTCATCTGAAACAAAAAAATTAATAATATTATTAAACTAGATACTTAAAACTCGTACTTGTCATAGCCGGACTTCCTAACGTAAAGTAACGATTTTCGACCAAAATTCGTCATTATTTTGCCTCGCACAAACAAAGTAAACAATAACTAATGAATGAAGCTACGAAAAATCCTATGACGTACTTGTCAGATTATTGTGAATAAAATAAGCCTGCAAAAAAATCAAAACGATCGGTTCACTGAGTTTCGCGAAATCTTAGCCTAATAGCCTTATTATATAATATAAGATTATATAAAATCTTAACTAATATTTTATTAGAATACTAACATTGGTATGTATATAGTAATGTAAGTTACCTATGTACATATTAACATAACTATTTATAAACTATTTACTATAAACTATTTACTATAAACTATTTACTATAAGCTATAAACTATAAACTATAAAATATAAACTATAAACCATAAACTATAAACTGTAAACTATATTTATATATATATATATATATATTTATATTATTATAAGCTAGAAATAAGAGAAATTAGAATAAGAGTATTATTAAGAGAAATTAGTTGTAAGCTAAAACTAAGTGAAGATAATTTAAAATTGAATAAAGGAGTTGAGTTCTTTCCGAGACACAGAAGACTGCGTTTGGTTTTTTTAAGAACGTTAATATATCCTTAATTCAATATATGAATAACAATATATGAATTTACACATATTAAATTATTATTCATAATATTGCGATATAAAATTATATAGAAACCTAAATTCATGAAGCATATGCTGTCGCCCATGACGCCAACTTGACACTGTGCGCAAGAAAAGTTGGAATAAGTTTTTTCAATGGATAACTATTTTATACATATCTTAGTTATGTATATAATTTTATATCGAACTATTTACTATTAATAATAGTAAGTATAACGTGTGTGTGAAAGTTTTAGTTATCTTTTCACATTTAAAGTTTTGAACAAAAAAGTATTTATAAGGCTTAATTTTTTTAAAGCAAAAATAATAACTAAAATTTGTCCCATAGTTTTTGAGTACAAAATAACCGGTAATTTTTGATTTTTAGTTTTTAAGGCAGAAATAAGTTTGAAAGTTAAGATCAATTTTACAGTTGAGGTAGATTTATTGTTGTGATATTGTTCTGTGAAACTCCTTATTAATATGCCAAAACAATTTTTTGAAAAACAAATTTATAAATGCACCTGAAGCTCCCATTGGCAAAAAAAATCGCTCATTGTAGTTATGTAAAATAAAAAAATCCCTTTTTAAGAAATTATTCTCTTAATATGCGGAATATGCAACACTTGATTTTCTCACGATCATACTCTCGCTCTCAAACTTTGTATAAAGCTACGCTCTGAGTTTTCTCCCTTGTGCAGCGATGGGTTCTATTCCAGATAGAACTCTACACGTTACGTTGCGTAGCTTTACGATTGCATAATCGAGCCTTAACATTAAAATCGTTCTTATTCTAGAAAAGAAAGAGTGTATACAAAGAAGAAGTTTCACTTCTTTACTGTATACACGGTATACTGTATCTTTTTTATCTGTAAGGATATTTTTTATTTTCTCACTTCTTATCCTTATAGTCCTAGAAGTATAGGAACCAAATATTTTAGTTATGAACATCAACTTTAAAAAAATTATTTAATATATTCCATAACTTGTTGTTGCTTTAGAGATATTGGCCCAACTCTTTCAAAATCTTCTGTTCACATGTGACATGTGATACCTATAAAGTCACATTGTCACTGTAAATGATTGCGTATTTCTTTTAATACATACTTAATATGAAACATAATATCGATTGTCTCAAATTTTTGAAAAAAATCAACTATCGCCATCTCCTCGGATAAAAGTATTATTCTTTTTATTTGAGTTAAATATTGCTTCTATGGATTTCCCAAGCCACACGTTGCCTTGTTTATTTAAAAAATATTACCGATTATATCACACACATAAATAGTCACCAAGTGAGCAACAAATGATCTTCACGCAATTCACCACGAATCATTTACCAATTGAATTTAGTAACAAAAACAACATCAACGCATTCAGATGCAGCTTCACGCAATTAGCGGTTATCAGCGTGGCAACATCATCGAAGTGCAGCAATTTTATGCAATTAATTAATTTATTAACATTGCAACAATTGCTGTCAATTTGATATTGCAATAAGTATGAAGTAACAACAGCTGCTGCTGCTCCTGCTGCTGATAAAATTGATGATCGTTGATTTGATAATCAACGCTCTTTTACTGACAATCGGGTAGAGACAATCATTATGTTGGCACAAGCTCGCCAGTAAACGAGGAGCAACAATCGCGACAACTGCAACAGCAACAAATACAACAGCGGCCAATGACTTTATATGTTGATTATGCGTTAACCATCATCACGATCAGGATTAGTTGAAGATGCTTTTGGCTGTTGTTTTGTGTTGTCGTTGCTGCTGATTATATGGCAAATATTGCTAATTTTTATTATTATTTTATTTTTTTAGTTAAGTAGCAACAGCAACATTAATGAATTTATTTCTTGCAAAATACTTTCAATCATAAAAAATAATTGATTATAAAAATCAATGAAAGTGCTGGCTGATTGTTGCAACATGAATCAGCAACAGCCAGGAGCTGGCAACATTGGCGACATGTCTAGCGTCTGTTGCTTTAATTAAACAATAAGAGTTTTTTCTCGCTTTTTTCTCGCTTTTTTTTTCAAAAAAGGAACAACAATAAACGTTGTTGTAACAATGACAATAACGGTGGAGTTTAAAGAAATATGGCGCCCAACATGGAGGATGCAACTTTGACATTTGCAGCACAAGAGCAAGCAAGCAATTTATGCAACACTAAGCAAGAAGGTATCGTATTGCGGCAACATGGCATCCAGTCGTGTTGCCAATTAATAGCTGCACATTAAGATGCTGGCGCTGCCACCTAGCGATGGCAATGCGTTAATTTTTCACTCATTTAGTTGCTGCATTTAAGAGTTTTTTGGTTTTTTTTTTGTTTTTTTTTGGTAACTGATACTTGGCTATACTTTCTCTAGCAGTGGGTCAAAAGTGGGTATCGATCGTTGGTGGTGGAGCCTGCATTGTACTCCTCGCTGTAATGCGCTGCGTATGTATTTGTTTGTGTGTGAAAATTAGTAACATTTGTTATTTATTTGTTTATTTTTAGTTAGCTAGGTTTTAAAACTCCCAGCGACTTGTTCACTGATCTGTGCACGATCGTGAATTTGGGTGTTCGGTTAGTCTTCATTAATGTTATTGTCGTTGTTGTTTGTGTTGTTATTTTTGTTTGTGTTGTTGCTGTTGTCGTTGTTGTAATGTGGATGCAAATCTGGCATCCCATTGCTGGACGCTGCGTTTACATCTGCGTGAGAAACTGAAACTTTCCATTTCATTTGCGATCACTTGGAAAAGTACGAACGAGTAGGCATTTTTATTTTGGGAAAAAATATTTGTTAGCACTTTCAGCTGAGTCTGCCACTTCGGCCAACATGCAGCACTGGCAACAATCACAGTCATTGTATAAAAAATATTTCAGCTGATTTATGTAAAGTTTTTCCAAAGCTTTATGAAAATCATTAATTTCTGAAAGGTTCAAAAACCTTCGTGATCTTTAGATTTTTCTCGACTCAGTCATCATGAGTTATAGTTTTTGCTCAAAATGCTATTCATCTTCATGCTCTGCTCATCTTCTTAGCTTTATTTTTAATGTCAAAGTTGGTACTTGTATGTTGAGCTGGTAACGGTAAACCTTGTAAAGTGATGTATGTAGAACTATTTAAGCTTTTAATTACAACTTCGCACTTGGCTGCATTTAGCTCTGTGTGGTTGTTGTTAAAAAATTAAAATATTTTTTAAACTTTTCATCTAGTCAACAAGCACAACATGTCAATGCTTGTGAGCTTAACTTTTTTGGGGTCAAAACGCCTTAACGGGTGGCTTCTCATTTTGAAATTTTAGTTATTTAAGATGAAATCTTTGCTAGTATGATGAAATCTTAGTTGGTATGATGAAATCTTTGCTCAGAATTATTTTTTTATTATTTTTTTTTCAACCGCGATATGTAACAAAATAAGAAAAAAAAATACACTCCGATTATCTAAAAACTACTTTTTACTTATAGATTATGATTAAGATTAAGATTAAGATTAAGAGGTAAAATGGTTCAAAAATATTTTTTTAAAATTCTAAAGTTTTTTAGGTTAAGAAAAAAATTAAACAAAGCCCATACAATTTTGAAGGCCCATTAACTTGAATAAAGGAAACGATTTTTCATATAAAAGAATGCTAACTTTTTTTTGGCAAAGTTTTAGGCTGTATTTCATTATTTGATTTTGGACGTTATTTTTTTTGACATTATATCATAGAGCCATTTTAAAAAACCAAAAGTTTTTGTGTTGTCCTAAGCAAATGCTAGGGGAAAAAAAACTACGATAACACTTGCAAAAAAGCCATAGAAACAAAATGGGGTTTTTTTCCTGGTATCTTTAATTGGCTTTATACAGGAGTCATAAGACCTATAATTCTATATGATGGCCAACTTTAAAAATAGCATTTATCAAGCAACTTAAAAAAATTTAAATATTTGACGAAAGCGGTGCTCTGAGAACGACTGCTGCTGGAAAAAATTCATACTGGAAAAAATGTGCTCCGCGGAATCGAAGGTATTTGCAATTTTATACTGACGGGTCAAATCTCAATGAGGGGTATTCCTGGGGTATTTATAGTCTGTAGTCTGCCTGTTGCCCTTAGAGGATACTGCTTGATATAACAACACGCTGATGGAAAAAAGTCTTCACAACTGATTTCTGTATTAGCTGCAGAGTCCAAGAGATTGAAGAAATCATCTACGACTTTCTAAGATCCCGCATATCAGGGGTAGACAAAAAAGTCTAGGCTTTTTCTTTTTTCATGAGCTTGTCAAGCTGTCAACAATAACCGTCAGACGTATGGCAAGCTACATCAAAAGTACCATGTGGTTCCATTTTGATTGAAGGCCAAGTATATAGTTATGAGTTCAAAAGTCACGTCTTTATTCTTTGACATCAGCTTAAAAACTAGCAACTTACATACTAGGTCACATCATAAATAACAAGATTAGAAGTTAACAACATTTAAAAAGAGCTTAAGACTAGGAATAAGAATGGATAGGAATAAGAATGAGCAATAAAAATAAACAACTAATAATACTTATAACTAAATAATTAAAGAGTACACTAAGGGAAAAAAATATTAAATTTATCCAAAAACTTTTTTAATTTATCCAAAAAGCGAGTCATTTTTGCACCAATAACGCATTTGAATAAATCGACTACGTAAATATTTAAAATTTATTTGAATACTTTTTTAATTTAATTAAATATTTAAATATTTAAACAGAATTAATAAAAAATATATTAAAATTATGCACGAATTTTTTTAAAATATCTTTCAAATATTTACTATTTGAAAATAAACTATCGCATTTAAAGAAAATTTGAATAAAAATATTGAAATTAAAAAAAAACATATTTAAATTGAATATGTTATTAATGGTTTATGGTATTATTTTCTTCATATTGCGTTCATCAAATGCCATCGCCTGTATAATTTATTATCGCTTCACTTTTTTCGTTCTCTAATTTATACTATTTTTGACAGTTGGTGCACTAATATTGCACCAACTGTCAAACATAGTATAAATTACAGAACGAAAAAGTAATGTACAAAATTACAGTTTAGGCAGAAGCAAATTATGCAGGTAAATGACAATCGGTCCAAGATATTCTTGGAAATACCGAGTTGTCACTCCACCCTACATAATTTAATTTCTTTGCCAAACATGCATAATATATTACTCCTGAAACAATAACCAAATGAGAACTATGAGAACTATAAGAACTGCAAATGCAAAAAATAAACTGCAGAAACACAGCGCGATGCTGTTGCTGCTTGTCGGAGTATGTGTGTAAGTGTGCGATGCTGTTGCTGCTTGCTTGTATGGAATATGTGTGTACGTTTGTGGTATAAATAAAATTCAAATACGGGAAAAAAACGAGTTGTAGGGAAAATATTTGATTTATCCACGTAAATATTTAAATAAAATTGATACTCAGGCGTGGATAATGTTAATATGCATTATTTCCCTTAGTGTAGTTCAATAAAGAAGAGATTAATATTAAGAGAGAGTAAATATGTAAGATAAAGTAAATATATAAGTATGTATAGATAAGTTAAGATTAAGTAGAGATCAATATGTGACTATATATACGGCACGAAAATAGATCAAACTGATATAATTGGGCCAGTATATCCATTTACATCAACTTCTACCTCTCCCTAACCTTACTTAAAGCTAATGTTTAAGGGAGTAGTACCAATCATATTTATTAAATATCAATTTGAAACTTTTTGTGACATATTTATCAATGTTTTAAGATAACAAAAAAAACATTTTTTTTTATCACTTCTTCAGGCGGTAGAGGGTGATGAAATCAAGCACTAAAAAATGACTTGTCCCGCTGCTGCAACTTAATGTCAGGAACGGCTAGTCTGAAACAAAAAAAGATACAGTATACCGTGTATACAGTAAAGAAGTGAAACTTCTTCTTTGTATACACTCTTTCTTTTCTAGAATAAGAACGATTTTAATGTTAAGGCTCGATTATGCAATCGTAAAGCTACGCAACGTAACGTGTAGAGTTCTATCTGGAATAGAACCCATCGCTGCACAAGGGAGAAAACTCAGAGCGTAGCTTTATACAAAGTTTGAGAGCGAGAGTATGATCGTGAGAAAATCAAGTGTTGCATATTCCGCATATTAAGAGAATAATTTCTTAAAAAGGGATTTTTTTATTTTACATAACTACAATGAGCGATTTTTTTTGCCAATGGGAGCTTCAGGTGCATTTATAAATTTGTTTTTCAAAAAATTGTTTTGGCATATTAATAAGGAGTTTCACAGAACAATATCACAACAATAAATCTACCTCAACTGTAAAATTGATCTTAACTTTCAAACTTATTTCTGCCTTAAAAACTAAAAATCAAAAATTACCGGTTATTTTGTACTCAAAAACTATGGGACAAATTTTAGTTATTATTTTTGCTTTAAAAAAATTAAGCCTTATAAATACTTTTTTGTTCAAAACTTTAAATGTGAAAAGATAACTAAAACTTTCACACACACGTTATACTTACTATTATTAATAGTAAATAGTTCGATATAAAATTATATACATAACTAAGATATGTATAAAATAGTTATCCATTGAAAAAACTTATTCCAACTTTTCTTGCGCACAGTGTCAAGTTGGCGTCATGGGCGACAGCATATGCTTCATGAATTTAGGTTTCTATATAATTTTATATCGCAATATTATGAATAATAATTTAATATGTGTAAATTCATATATTGTTATTCATATATTGAATTAAGGATATATTAACGTTCTTAAAAAAACCAAACGCAGTCTTCTGTGTCTCGGAAAGAACTCAACTCCTTTATTCAATTTTAAATTAACTTCACTTAGTTTTAGCTTACAACTAATTTCTCTTAATAATACTCTTATTCTAATTTCTCTTATTTCTAGCTTATAATAATATAAATATATATATATATATATATAAATATAGTTTACAGTTTATAGTTTATGGTTTATAGTTTATATTTTATAGTTTATAGTTTATAGCTTATAGTAAATAGTTTATAGTAAATAGTTTATAGTAAATAGTTTATAAATAGTTATGTTAATATGTACATAGGTAACTTACATTACTATATACATACCAATGTTAGTATTCTAATAAAATATTAGTTAAGATTTTATATAATCTTATATTATATAATAAGGCTATTAGGCTAAGATTTCGCGAAACTCAGTGAACCGATCGTTTTGATTTTTTTGCAGGCTTATTTTATTCACAATAATCTGACAAGTACGTCATAGGATTTTTCGTAGCTTCATTCATTAGTTATTGTTTACTTTGTTTGTGCGAGGCAAAATAATGACGAATTTTGGTCGAAAATCGTTACTTTACGTTAGGAAGTCCGGCTATGACAAGTACGAGTTTTAAGTATCTAGTTTAATAATATTATTAATTTTTTTGTTTCAGATGAGTTTAGGGGGAGCAATCTTGGTCACAGCATTTCACCTTTTTCACAGAGCGCTCTAAAAAAAGTGCTGTATCTACCTTAATATTAATTTTTTTTTTTAATAAAAAAAAACTAAACATACTATTGAATGTGTATATTTTAAGCAGCGAATGAATAAATGTTTATGAATAACAACTTAAGCAAAATTGCGTAGAGGCTGCGTAAAGCCTCAAACAATGCGTAACTAAACAAGCGTCGAACGGTTGTTTAAGGGCGATGTTATGTAGACGGTCACGGGCACGGCACGGGCACGAATTGTTGTTGTTTCAATGTAAAAGGGAAATTTGAGAGAGTGAGCGAGGGAATAAATTTTGCCCACCGCGGTCACCAAATGATTCGGCTGTCGATACCAAATCACTGTATCAAAACAGTGTTGCGTTGTGGAAATATTCACATTATTTGTATTTTTGCATGCAAATAGTACACTTTTAGTACGAAATCTATCAAAGCAGTAATGAAACCTGCATAATAGCAACACTCACCATACTAATACTCGTCATACTTTTTTGCATAAAGTATTAAAAGTAGCAAAAAGTATGCTAGTGATCATAGATCAAATGACCGCCAGCATAACATACTTTGGGCACGACATTCATCAAACGGAAAAAGAGAGTAAAAACTCGTGCCCGTGACCGTCTACATAACATCGCCCTAAGGAAATCTATTGAATAAGGCTGTATATCGTTGACTCATTGTCAGTAAACGCAACATTAAAAAAAAAGAATTGCACAATTATCGCAACTTGCATTTGCGTAAACTTGCATAAACTTTTATCTTATATTCTTTCAGTTCTTCTTTGCTTGTAAAATACATTTTTAATGAAAAATCTATTCAAACAATATTTAAGGATACAAAGTGCATTAACCCACAATATCTAAGATTCAGAGACATAAAGCTTTATGTTTAGAAGTTTAATTGCGTTTCTTCAACGTTAACTATGTCAATTGCCCGAATTTCTATTAGTTGCATTGAGCAAGGTCGTACTGTAGTTACTTTTTTCTCCATACAAACATTTTTGACTCTACACTTATATTTCGGGTGTAGAATTAAATGCTAAGAAATTTTCGTTTCTACAGCATACTACGCTTTATTCAAGAATAATAGAAAAAAAGATTACGCATTGCGCAGGTCCGTTATGTTGTTTACTTTTCATTTTGACATTTCTAGCTACGAACAAAGTATTTTTTACGATCATGACGTCACGCTAGACCAAGTTTGTTTCTTGAATCTTTAGCCATTGTTTCATATTTGTTCACATTTTTAACAAGACTTGGCAGAAAGCCATATCGTAAGCTCATATCGTAAGTCTATCGTAACGTAGATGCGCAGATCGTAGAAAATTATTTTTACTATCTGCGCAATCTATTTTTCTATCATTCTTGGGCTTTATTCATAAACATTTTTTCATTCGCTGCTCATGTTTGTAAGGTTTGTGTCTGAACTAAAGAAAATCTCTACAAAAATTAAGAATTCCAATGGATTTGCAATGGCCGCCACATAAAAAAATGCTGCAAAGGGCGCATATGGAGCATGTCTTTGATATTAAACGAAAAGACAAACAAAAAACATGGTTGCGAAAATGTTTATGAATAGCGTTTTCTTGTTTAAAGTTACACTGCGTCTAAAATGTGTTTATGAATAAGGCTGTTATATTTTCCCGCTAGGAGCGCTGTTTATTTTGCCGCAGGGCATCTACAGCAAAAGTAGTTTGATTAATTGGTATGTAGACTATATTTATATATGAAGATCTTAGCCCTGCATATAGCACGTTGGCTTTATAAAACTGAGATTGCAGGTTCGATACTCAGCACTGACAAATAAATTTTTTTCAGTCTTTTATACAATGTACATCTCTCTCATTCTCTCTACTGTAAAACATATCTTTCTTCTCTATCATGTAACGAAATGAAGTAAATTGACCTTGAAATTTCACTCCTCAATATTCTCATTCAAATTTCGAAGCGCCGCCTAAGAAGTTTCACTTCAAAAATTAAATTGGTTATTATTGGTGACAACCGCTTACCTGGAAATGAACCACATTAAGGGAAAAAAGTCCCCTACGTAAAGTCCCCTATGTAAGAGGTTGTCACCAATAATAACCAATTTGATTTTTTTTGTTTCAGATTAGCCGTTCCTGACTACACTAAGGGAAATAATGCATATTAACATTATCCACGCCTGAGTATCAATTTTATTTAAATATTTACGTGGGTAAATCAAATATTTTCCTTACAACTCGTTTTTTTCCCGTATTTGAATTTTATTTATACCACACACGTACACACATATTCCATGCAAGCAAGCAGCAACAGCATCGCACACGTACACACATATTCCGACAAGCAGCAACAGCATCGCACTCTGTTCATGCAGTTCATTTCTTGCAGTTGCAACCTTAGTTCTTATAATTCTCATTTCGTTTTTGTTGCAAGGGTAGTATAACAGGGATACATGGTATAATAATACATGGTAGCATTGACAACTGCTTATTTTCTCTTCAACAGGAAAACATAAACTGTCAAACACAGCTTGTTGTGCAAATACATCAGCAGCTGCTGTGGTTGTTGTTTTTTTTCACTTCAACGTTTTCAATATTGCTTGTGTTTTCAATGGCGGATTGTGAGCGCTCTCTTTTTGAGTATATTTTTTGACAGTATATGATTTCCCAAGCAACTGTCAATGCTACCTTGTATTATTATACCATGACAGGGATATTTGGCCGTACGTTTGAGCGATTGCGTGCTGAAATAATGCAATTATGTAGGGTGGAGTGACAACTCGACATTTTCTAACGAATGTGTCGCACCGATTGTCATTTGCCTGCATATTTTGATTTATTAGTTTGTTTTATTATTGCCATTAGCATGGTAACTTTATTTTCTTTTTTCGTTCTATAGTTTTATACTATTTTTGACATATGGTGTCATAATATTGCACCGACTGTCAAAAATAGTATAATATTATGGAACGAAAAAAGAAAATAAAGTAACCAATTAAGCTAATGGCATAAATGAACGCAGCTCGTTAGAAATATTTGAATATATTGTTTTTTAATTTCAATATTTTTTATATAAATTTCCTTTAGATCTGATAGTTTTATTTTCAAATAGTAAATTTTTAAAAGATATTTAAAAAATTCGTGCATAATTTTAATATATTTTTTATTATTTCTGTAAAAATATTTTAATATTTTATTTAATTAAAAAAGTTTTTAAATGAATTTTAAATATTTACGTAGTCGATTTATGCAAATGCGTTATTGGTGCAAAAATGACTCGCTTTTTGGATAAATTAAAAAAGTTTTTGGATAAATTTAATATTTTTTTCCCTTAGTGGACAGGTGGAATGATGTATAATGTATTTCACCCATTGTAAGATCCGCATAAAAAGGAGGGAAAGAAAAAAAAACCTTCGCCATTTTTTCGTTAGAGTTTTTATTTCTTTACATTGCGCTGTGCGTTCGTTTACATTCGCACATGAGCAGCTATGGGCACGGAGCAAGCTTCAGAGCCAGCTGAGAGGAATTGAGAGCAATTGAGATCAAAGGCCTATGTAGCAACACAAAAAGCAACAAAAAAGCAAAGACAAAAGACGAACACAGAAGTTTTAAATGTAGTGGTGCCCATACCCGCACATGAGCGACGAAAAAGAAAAAACAAAAACGAAGAATATGAACAAAGACTGAGCAAGAGAACTGGTGGCGAATTCATTAGGAAAGTAAAAGTGATGCCAAAGTTTTTATAGAATAAATATGTAAAAAAAAATAAAAAAAATAAATAACTGGCCATTTCAGCCCTTGAAAGGACTTTGACCTAGCTTCTTATGATCAATTGTGTTGTGCGTGTTATTAAGTTTGTACGCAATTGACCGAGAACCGGACCTACATGCTTAACGCCGACTCCGAACGGCGATGAACGGAAAGTTCTCGTTCTCAAGAAGCTTTACATGGCATTTTGATTACTCTCTGAGGTTTGCCATTGTCTGCAGAGAGGTGGCGGCCGTACAGAAAAATTATTTTAATTCAAATAATTTTCTGTCGCTGCTGGGGTTCGAACCTGGGTTTCCAAAGTTCTTTGACATAGCGGCCACGCACTTTAACCAACTACACCACGGACGCCACGAATAAATATGTGTTTCATATTAATTTTGTATCGAATTATATTTCAATACAATTAAAATTTATATGTAGTCGAATTCTTTTGGAAAGTTTATCGTTACCAATCCAGAAGACTATGAAACCTACACATAAACAACAGTTTCAGTTCAATAACAATTTATTTTAATTTCATTCATTGTATTTATTACCCTAAAATACTCATTTCTCAATGTGATGTTTCTAACTCTGCCAAACGTTTTTCAATAAAAATAAAAAAAAAGAAATCTATTTTTATATGGTCGAATTTCGACTACAGGCGATACTAGTATATTTAAATGTTTACTCTATTTTCGTGAGCTGATTCTAAGATCGTATTCCCCAATTTTTAAAAATATATTTAAAAGAAAAAAAAATTCAGTCTTAATTGTGTTATTTTAATGTAATTAAAAAAGTAACTGCTACTAAAAAAAAAACAATTTTGACTAAATTTTTAAAAAGTGCTTGGTAAGCATGAAAATATCTAAAATTTCTTATTGAAATTTTATTTAGTTAGTACACTAAAAAATTTTTTTTTGAAAATTGACGACATTGGTATTAATTTGACGAATTTTGTGTTTAAAAAAAGCTTGCAACAAATTTCGTAAAAGTAAGAGGAAATGTGTTTAAAACTTTTGAAAAACATATGAAAGAAAGGCAAATTATGAATACATGTTTTAAAACATTGTGTTCAATTTTAAGCTAATGCTTTTTTCAGTGTATGTACACTTTTTTATTACCAAATAATCATTCACATGAAAATCCTGGCTATGGGCCTCAATTGGTAGTAAATTACGATTTATTTTAAGTAGACCAATACCTTCTTAATAAAAGACATTTCACTTCTAGAGCTTTTCAAATCCAAGTAAATAACAAAATCCATTATTTTTCTCTTTATTAAAAAGTAAAAAAGAAAAATTATCAAATACTATAAAATAGAGTTGCTCTTCCCTTCAAAAAGATAAAAAAAAAACAAATATTAAAAAAACTCCATCTGTAGACAACACGAGAAGATGGGTTTTATTGACCCTTTAGCTAGTATAAACAGGAAGTTTCATTAGTTCGAGATAAATTGTAATTGCTCACCTGTGGAACTCAATCAGGTTTAATCCGACTCGAGCCTAAGCATTGGCATAAAAGAATTAAGCTCAGTGCTTGGCACGTGATCAAAAACCAAGAAGATGCAACAATTTTGCCAAGAAGCTTAACACAAGATAAGGCATAAAACACATAAAAACAAATGTTTAAAACCATCTAGTGAATTTCGAAGGATAAAACGTTGAAAGAGCTTGGGAGTGGGGAACGCATAAAATGAGCTTAAATTGCTTTTCAGCTAATTTCAACATTTTTTTCTCATTTTTTTTTTGCTTTTCACATTAAGTTGGTGTTGATCACCAATGAGCAGTTGCAGGTGTTGAGTCTTTATTGCCTCATACGTGGATGCAGCATCAATGGCAGATGATTTTGATTGTGCAATAGAGCCTTTTGATGCACCCTGTGCAAAGTGTGCCACTGTATTACCCTTTACCACGAACATCATAACAACCTTAAGCAAAGGGAAATATTTTATAGACTGCATCAAATAGAAAAAAATACTACTAAACTAAATTGGATCACGCTTCAAAATGCAATTTGCAGACTTGAGTACTTTAATGTGCTCCGCTGAGCCCTCCACGTTAGCAGCATGATCATAGCCATCGTTATGATGATGATGATGGTGATCATGAGGATCAGCAGAATAATCTCTAAAATGATGGTTTTTTATGCAAGCTACTCATAAAGTTAATTGGAAAAACACGAAGTTAATATATTTTTGAGTTTAATTCTCCGTCTGTCGTCGTAACACACGAAATGTTGATGTCTTTATTAGTTGTTGACCATCAACGAAGTTATTGCTTAACTTAGCCAACAATGCTCGTGCAGCTAGTACAGCTGCTGCTGCTGCTGTCTATATCTGGAATACACCCGCGCCAAGTCGAGCCGTGTTTCTACCAGAGAGACGGAAGAGCATTTCTTGGCATTACAATTAATTTCTTTTATTTTTTCTGATTGTATTTTATGGCATGTTAGCCAGAGATTTAAGCAAAATGTAATAAAATTTAAATGTCCGTCTGTTATTTTATTGTGTGGTTAACATTTTTTTGCACAGATGAGTTAATTAATTATGGCTAACAATGGTTGTTGCTAATGTTGAACAGCGAATGTAGTTCCGTTTTTTTTTTTTTAAGCGTGCGTTTACAAAACCAACAATTGTTTTGTAGGAGTTTTATAACAATTTTCGTAGATTTTTATTTGGAGTTTGTTTTTCAAAATAGAAATAATTTTAGTAGCAAATGCTTAGTTATTCGTGAGTGCGTGTCTTTAAGCCAAATTTGCATGTTTTAAGCTATGTAATTTAAATTGTATGCTAACAACCGGATGTAAGGTATTCGGAACAAAGCACTTCCTCAGTATAATTTGGTTAAAGTAGCTAAGCATTTTTTAATTGCTTTTAACTGCAAAACTTAACAGTGGAAATCTTTATATCTTCCAATAAAATTTCAATAAAAATGATAAAACTGCAATTTTCGACTTACGTTATATTAACGGAAAATTCTTAAAACATTTTGGCTTAAAATCTCACGAAATCTTATGAGAAATTATGTTAAAAAAGAAACCAAGTCATATCAACTCATCAAAAAATAATTCGAAATAGTTTCTTAACTTGCTCTAAAAAGCAAAAACCCCAATTTTGGTTTTTTCTCTTTTGTTTTTTTTTGTATGTCAAGGTAGAGTGATAGAGAAAAGAACATAAGAAAAAAATATAAAATTTTATTCCACTAATGACAGTATTAGTTGTTGTTGTTTCACTACATGTTCTTGAGCAGATTAAATTTGATGAAGTCACGGCTTTTTGAGCAAACATGTCAACACTTTTCTAGGGTTTGTTCTTGTTTTTTCTCAGTTTCCATTAGAGTTTCACTGTTATATTAAATTCACTCATTCAAGTGAAGTTGGAGTGAAGTTTGTTATTTTACTTTTTCCTATATTTGTTTGTTTTTTTTTTTAAAGTCAAGGCAAGAAAGCTTATTCATGATATCCGGGAACTACCTTAAATTAAGTGTAGTTAAGTACCAAAGAACTTTTATTTTAGATTCATGTCATAATAAAGTTGAACTGCCGGTAAGAGACTTATTTTCATACTCAATTTTAATGGAATTCCCTCTATAAAGAATTTCTTTTTCGTACATAAATTCCACCGAACCAAATATTTTTGAAAGCGATTAATTAAAACTACAAAATCCCCGGTACAAATGATGATGCAAATGATGAATCTCCGATGACTCAAAATCAGAAATTTTTCGAATTAAAATTTCTGGTTCTTGATTTAAATCATTTTATGTAATGGCTCATTGTATGCTGGGTAGTTAACATTCGTACAACTTTAAAAAAAAAAAAAATAAATAACTGAACATTTCAGCCCTTGAAAGGATTTTGACCTAGCTTCTTATGATCAATTGTGTTCTGCGTGTTATTAAGTTCGTACACAATTAATTGACTAAAAAATGGATTGACTGAGAAATGGACCTACAGGCTTAACGCCGACTCCGAACGGCGATGAAAGGAATGTTCTTATTCTCAAAAAGCTTTACATGGCATTTTTATTACTCTATGAGGTTTGCCATTGTCTGCAGAGAGGTGGCGGCCGTACAGAAAAATTATTTTAATTCAAATAATTTTCTGTCGCTGCTGGGGTTCGAACCTGGGTCTCCAGGTTCTTTGACATAGCGGCCACGTAGTTTAACCAACAACGCCACGGACGCCACAACTTTTACCCACCGGAAAAAAAGAAGCAATTGTTTATGAAAAAAGAATCAATTCTCTTCTCCAACTAAAGATTAAGAATTGATTATTTTAAACATGCTGATGTCCTAGAAAGTAGTACATTTTTTTCTCGCTTCCACTTGAATCCCTATTGAAATCGATTTTTTTATTCACTTATTAAATGTATTTTTTTTTTAAAAGAAAAAATATTAATTCTTAGGAAATAAGAAAAATATGACTCTTTAAGAAGACAGTTAGGAATAGATACATATGAATGAACTGCAGAATGAACAGTTTTGGATGGGAGAATTGAAACATTTTTATTCTATTTGAAATAATGAAGTAATTATTGTACTAATAATTGTAGACAATTGAAAAAATAATATTTAGATAAATAGGTAAATAGGCGTTAACAAATTAAAAATGATGATAACACTAAATTTAATAAAATATATTTCTATGATGTATGAATTTCTTTCAGATTTCCTTCAAATGTCTCCATGTAGAATTTACATTTTGACTTGTATATTGCTACCTTCATTTCTTTTGGAAACTGTTCTTGATTGTATCCTTCCTTCTGGAATGTGCTGCTACTCGACTACCGAGGCCCTGACAATTTTTGTTCTTAATTTTTAATGATATCTAGAGAGGAATTTGAGTTCGATATAAGCACTATCAATACGGCTGTAATAATTCTTGGTTTCTTAGTCTAGTCCAGGTGACGAAGAAATATCCCACAACCTTTGGCGCTAATTGAGGTGACGTTGTGATATCCCACCATCTTTGGCTTTAACTCTGCAAAAAGTACTTAATTCCTACTATCTATGCATTAAAATGAAACAAAATACATCCTAGTAGGTGTCTTAAGGGGAACTATGCTATCGGCACAATGGCTTCAAAACAAGAGATCACTCATCCAGACTTCTACCGGAATTATGGAGATGTCGAAGACAAAAAAAACCATCATATATCTACAATGCAAATACCCCATCCTTCAAAAACGTCTACTTCGTCAAACGTGAAGCAGTATGTACAGAGAACTGCTGAAGATCGTATATATCCCACACTTATTTAGATTTACACGGAACATAACCTGGTATAAAGACCCCGGTTCGAAATCCCAACGGTTTGCGGAATTACTGGTGCCTCTTATATATTCTTAGACAAACCTATGTCGATATACTTATCACCGACGTTTCTACTATCCAACCTCTCAAAAAAATACGATTTCTCTAGGTCTTCGATACACGCTTCTTCTCGCAGATAACCTTGTGGAGCTAAATTTTTCCCTCCGAGGCGGTGTTTTTATGTCACTGCAGTACCGAGTAAACTGTAGCACTTCTTAGCTTAGTTAATAAAATTTGGTCACGAAATAAAAAAACGGTATGGATGTACCTACGATATCATGATGAAAGATTATTTTCTTCATAAACTTATAGGAACGTTTTCCTTCTATTCCTTATCAAATCGGTCCAATAATTCACTATTATGCTGCTAAGACCCCTTATACATTGGTCAAGACTTGAAATCAAGTCTGTGCGTTTGTTGATGAAAGACGCGGACATCAACGTGAGAGAGGGTAAGTTTAAAAGGGAATAGCAAAGAATTGATTTCAAGTCTTGACCAATGTAAAAGGGGTCTTAGTGATTTTTCTTCGGTTCCTCAAAAAGTCCTTTGGGATTATTCTCATCGAATCTCATAAAAACCACTACCATGACCTTTTTTAGAACAGATACATCCGGAAAATCCATCAGTTGGTCTGAATACGTTTTGACGTAAAATAATGTAAACAGGTTTCATCAACGGTGACGATTTAACGCAAAAGTCCTACCAATTTTGGTTAAAGAGGTTCAAACACTTCTTCGACATTGGACAGTGGTATCTGCTTTTTCACCTTGAGCAATCGATTTGGCGGCCTCGGTAGTCGAGTAAGTAGCGTGCTCGACTGCTACCCCAGAGGTCCCGGGTTCGATTCGATAACTTGAATTGACTGAGGTAAAAGCATAACACTTGCCTCTGTTTCAAATTCACATGTTTCTTTGGCTTTCCACCACGCTTAGAATATTCTACACGCGTTTCACTTGATTGACCCACTTCCCACTAATCTATCACCCCATTTAGAACCAAGGCAGACTTGACTGAATAGGTATTCCGCCTGAAATCCTTGGTTCAAAGCTAATAAATAAAAAAAAAAAAATAAAAAGTTCGGAAATCAGCGAAAATCATGTCATTTCTTCAACTATTTTTCCAGTAATCAAGTTTTTCGGTTGACCTTGACTTTTCCTTTCTAAAAACAATGACCACAATTAAATTCGTGGTCATTGACAAAAACAATATTTCAAGGTTGTCAAAGATTCTGCAGGGTCCTCATAGACAGCATTCAAATTAGCTTTTACTTCCTTGCATGTTTTTCCGTCCGGACCTGAACAACGTATGATAAAGAGTGTATGAACAAGTGGTGTAGAACTTTTTCTTTTAAATAAAACAAATACATAATTGTTTATATATCTCTTAAATTTGTTTTTGCATAATGAAGAAGACAAATGGAGATAGCACAAAAAATACAATATTTTTCAAAACTGCTGAGCGAACAGCTTTACGTCTTTGCAAAAGAACATCTCTTGTAATGTCATACTATACACCCTTTACAATATTCTGGGAAATAATTAGAAAAAAAATGAACCTATGAATTAGTCTAAAATTTGGTTATCGTACCACACGGAGATTATCATTCTTAAATACCTATTTTCAGAAAAGGTTTTCTGAAAAGTATAACTTCTCATGAACTATGTACTTGATAGCATGATTGACATTGTTTGTTTGTCTGAAACGTGGCTTAAAGCGGAGATGTGTGACGGTCTGTTTAGGGTCAATAATTATAAATTAGTTCGAGCAGATAGACAAGGCAAGAGTGGAGGGGGAGTTTGTATTTATTTAAAAAACTCGCATAAGTTTCGCGTGGTAAAAAAATCTAACCATAATGATTCTCTAGAATATATCTTTGTTGAAGTATTGCTCAGTTCAGGTAAATTGTTAATTGGCTGCATATATATGGCTCCAAGCATTGCTGATTCTGTGCCTATCAGGGAACTGCTGGAAGATTTAGCCCCTCGATTCACGGATATTATACTTTGTGGAGACTTTAATCTTAACTTACTTAACAACGCAAATAAGTCCTTCATTGATATGGTTGAACAATTCAACATGAAAATTGCAAATCAGCAGTACCCAACGCACTTCAGGCCTAACTGCCAACCATCCCTTCTGGATTTATTCCTTGTTTCCAATACAAACTTAGTCTTGCATTATGACCAATTATCTGTACCATCATTTTCTCATCACGATTTAATTTTTCTCTCAATTGACGTATCCCCAGCTATCAGCACTGAAGTTTGGTTCAATTATCCCGATTTCTCAAACATAAACCTAAATCACTTGTTCTTCGAGTGTCTAAATTTAGACTGGTCTGCAATTTACACAACAAATGATACAAATAAACAGGTTGAATTTCTTAATAATAACATCAATGCCCTATACTGTAATCATGTTCCTATAAAGCAAAAGAAAACTAAGCCAACCAAATATCCATGGCTTACTCAGGAGATAAAGCAACTCATAGATAAACGAGACGCTCTATATAGAAGATTCAAACGCTATAGATGCCCCAGTATATATTATGAATTCAGACGCGCGCGTAACGTTGTCACTGCTGTCATACGCAGAAATAAAAAATCCTTCTATGAGAGTAGATTTGCTAGCAATCGCTCGAGCTCGTCCTTTTGGAAAAACATTCGCCAAACAGGGCTCTCTAAAGACTCACAACACATTCCAGACAGCATAAATCTTGATGATTTAAATATAAAATTTGTTCAGCCAGCTCGTTCAATAAACATCGTTCACCCCTCTGGTCCCGGAATAACTACAGGAGGCGACTTCGCAGTCTCATGTATTGATACCATAAGTGTAGGCGAAGTAATACTCAATATAAAATCCAAGGCCGTAGGCTCAGATGGTGTTCATCCGACATTCATAAAAATAATTCTTCCAGTAATCCTTGGACATATCACTTACATTTTTAATACAATTATAACAACTTCACAATTTCCATCTTTATGGAAAATATCAAAAATCTTACCATTACAAAAGTCAGCATCTCAAAACAACACAGAATATCGGCCAATAGCGATTCTTCCCTTTTTAAGCAAAGCCTTTGAAATCGTTATAAGTAAGCAATTGAAAACATATTTTAACAACAACAAGCTCATCACCAGTCATCAATCCGGTTTTCGAGCGAAACATAGTTGTACTACAGCGCTGCTTAAAGTCTGCGAAGATATTAGATCAGGTTTGGATAAGGACATGTTGGGATTGATAGTTTTTTTAGATTTTTCGAAAGCCTTTGATAGTATCGATCATAGGCTCCTTGTACAAAAACTTAGTTCTCAGTTCTTTTTTCATGGCACGCTGTGTACACTTGTGTCTTCATATCTTAGTGATCGTAAACAATTCGTCTATCATAACAATAAATGTTCGTCAAGCCTAAATGTCTTGTCTGGCGTTCCTCAAGGTTCAGTTTTAGGTCCCCTATTATTTTCTACGTTTATTAATGACATTGTTGATTGTTTCTCCGCTTGTGAGCATCATATATATGCAGATGATATCCAATTGTATAAGCTCTTTCCTAAATCATCTAAAAACACAGCTGCAAGTGAAGTCAATTTAGATTTGAACAAAGTTTTTCAGTGGTCAACAGAAAATGGACTAAGCCTTAATCCAATTAAAACCAAAGCTATGTATATCGATAGGCGTAAAAAATTCGAAGAACGTCCTCTTCTTGTAATTAATAACACCTCTATTGAGTATGTGGATAAATTCAAAAATCTCGGTATATATTTAAATCATACTTTAACATGGAACACCCACATTAATCAATTAGTTGCGAAGGTATATGGTGCCTTGCGTGGGCTGAGCCCAACATCTAAATATCTGTCTAACGAAGTAAAACTTAGACTTGTGAAGTCCTTTATTTTACCAATAATTACTTATGGCTGCGAGCTCTTTTCGAATATGGACCACGAGTCAAGCCGGAAATTAACTGTCGCCTTCAATAGGTGCGCGAGATTTATTTTCAACATCAACCGACAAACGCACATCTCCGCCTTTACAAACCGGATTATTGGTTCCTCGTTAAACTGTTTTTTAGATTATCGCACCATACTGATGCTCTATAACATAATTAAAACTAAAGAACCAAATTATCTTTTCGATATAGTAAGATTCGCGAGAACACAGAGAACTGCGCAACTCATCTTACCATCACATAAATATCTATCAACTTCCAGACATTTTTTTGTTTATGCGATAAATTTGTGGAATGCGCTTCCCACCGATTTAAAACGGCTTGGTAACGCAAACACCTTCAAACATAAGCTATTTCAACACCTCTCCAGATCTCAATAACTTTTTTATTTTTTCTCTACTGTATTTTCTTTCTTTTCTTTAGTCTTTCACTTCTATTTTATCAAATATTAAATTAAGGTTAAGTCAATATTGAAATCATTTGTACTTAATTAATTTTTTATATTTAAGTCTTAATTAATCTAAATCATGTTTGCATTTATAACTATTCCACCTTTGTAAAGTTAATTTAATGTTCGTACAACTTGAAAAGAGCAATCTTATTTGTACAATGTATACCTATCTAAGTAAATAAATAAAAATAAATAGGTTGAAAAACTTAACATGAACAGAAGTTAACGTCTTGGTACGCATTGTATGTATTTAAGAAGCAATGTAACGAAAATGCAACGCCGTTGCATGAAAATTTCAGGCGTTGTGAGTATGTGTTAATTGAACAGGCTTTATATTTTCTCAGTAAATATTGATCCTGGGTTATAGAAATTTGATAACAAAAATTTTTCAAAAAATGTTTTCGAGTACACAATAGAGCATGGCGCCTAATACTTTATGTTTGGTACATTTGGGTGGAGTATTCTTTTTAAAAATGAGCGGAATCGGACATACAACAGGTGATAAAATTAAGTATTGGTATTAAAGGGACCGGTGGTGTCCCAGTGCGCTAAGAAGTGCGGGAACCACTCGATGCCAATTCGAGACTAGGTTGCCGTTCAGAGTCGGCATAAAACTATGTCCAGTTCTCGATAATTTGTGTGCACAGCACAATTTTATCATAAAAAGATCGGTCAAAGTCCTTACAAGAGCTGAAATGGCCAATTCGTGTTTTTTATTCGTGAAATGGATCTATTACAAGAGTGTGATACCTTAATTGCTGATAGTTCATTTACACATGTTAAGCATCTTAAAGTAAAAGATGCTTAACATGTCAAAAGTCGTTTTCACAATATCTCAGTGAAAACGATTATTTTTGGAAATCGAATAAAGGAACATTTATTACCTTCAATGGTAAATTAAAAAAAAACTATGTGGTGGCATTAACCATGGATTGAGCCTAAGCACGAGATAACAGGATGACCCCCCCCCCAAAGAAAAAAACAAAGACTTGAGTACTTTTACTGTCTGCTGGCTACCCATAGCGAATTCAAATTAAGAGTTCATTAACAACAAAGAAAAATGTCTAAAAACACTAAATCAAAAGTGCTGCAATCAGCTGCCGGTGATCTTGCACACCACAAGCATCCACTTTCATTGCAACTATTTGGATGAAGCCACTAACAACTTGGCCAAAAGAAAGCGAAATCAAGCAAAAACACATGAAGCCTGATCGTGCTCCTTCGAAGTACGAACTGACCTTCTTCTTTGATGCATTGCCAACAAGCTCAAAAAACAACAACAATAATAAAAACATTAAAAACAACAACAACAACAGCATCAGGCTTGTGCATTTCTTTAATATTTAAATAAATCAACAAAGTACGAAACTGTAGAGTTTTGGTGAAATTTCTGCAATGGAACCTGTTCCAAAGCCAAGCAAAGAATTTCATTGAATCTAATAACGTAGGCAGGCAGCCACCACTGAGCAGGGAGTAGCGAACAATGAGCAGCAATCCTACACATGTAGCTGAACAAACATCTATGCAGCAAACTGCAGTTATTGCTGATCAAAGTGATCGTGTGAACTTAAGGTGCAGCCCCGCATCGATAAAACCAGTCACAACAACAAAAATAAAAACACACTTTTAACTCAGTTGCACAGACTTGATGCCTACTCGTTGCAACTTTATCGCTGATGACCCACAATTCTGGCAAATCTTGTAGTTTGCGCGCATGCGCAGCAGCAAGCAGCAAAATGTCTGGCTTCGAGCTGAACTTGTCAATGATCTTCGCACTCTTTTGGGGCCCCACTTTTCAGTGACCTCCTTAAATTTTCTTCTACTTCTTTGCGGCTTCACTGCTTTTCCTCAGCTCCTCAGTTCCTGTGGCAATGCAATTATTTTGGCATAAAGTCAAAAAGTTGCCTTTTATTGGCAATTACGTGCACTTTACTGTCGGTTTTTTTATTTTTTTTTTTTATTTATATTATTATTTTATAGGCTAAGGAATCTTTTGTTGATCGAAAGAAAGTTGCGTCAAGATCACTTGTTCGAGTGTAGCTAGCGCTATTTTTCTTTTCTTGTATTCGCGAAATGTTTGTTTTTGTTCTTTTATGCTCACTTCACTTTTCTTTTGGGATTCTTTACTCTTTGGTGGCTCTGCTGGCAGCAGGTTGCTCTGACTTGGCAGGCCAAACCCTATATTTGGCAAAGATTGATCATGTCTCGCATGTTTTTTGTAAGCTTCTTCACTTGTACGTGAAGTTGTTGTTTTTATTATGATTGCTTGGAGCAAAAGCTGGTTACAACTTGATTTAAGAACGTACGGTTCAATGTTTGAGTCTCCATCATGACGGAACTTAAGTAGGTACCTGTTTTCCTGCGCTTGCTCCATTTGGATGCCTTTTGGTTTCACTGTCAATTAGTTGAGACTGTATGTGAATGGTAGTGAAGGATGTTGAGGATTGGGGTACCTCGTGATTGCTATCGAAAGTGCACTTGTTAGTTTGAGGTCTTTTGTGAATTTATTTTCATATGGTTACAGGATGGCCTTCGAAGAAACTTGTTCGCTTGACCTGATTGCGTGGGATTTGGACGGTTTAATTTTTATTTTGTGGAAGATTTCAGATAAAGAGATTTCATAAAGGTACAAAGCAGTAAATTGCGAGGGGCGTTGTGGATCAAGTGAACAGAGCAAAATAATGATAATTACATAAAGTTTTATTAATACTTGCGAATGTAATGAGAGCTTAAGATGCCATGAACGCTTCTCTGCCATTTTTAAGAGCGGGGTGATCCGCGTTTTAAATAGCATTTGACAAAGAAATTATTTTTTTATTAGGCGTAATTCAAATAGATTAAAAGATGACAAATAAATTACTTCAGAAAAACAACATTTGCATTCGGTGTTGGTATAAATTTCATAACATGCCATAACATAGCATAATATATATGTCATGAATTCCATGTCACGCACTGTTACAGCTTGCGAATAATTGCAACTGATTTACATAAGAAGAAATTTTTGCGAAAACTGGTTTGCAATTTTTATTAATTAATTTTTCGGTCTATTTAAAATGTGTAAAGGTTTAATGAATCCACTTATGAATTTCGGTGATATTAAGCAAAATGTAGCGTACGCACGTGCTACAAAATTTTCCCTTTAAAAATTTGATGTCAGCTTCTATCTGAAATTTCTGCGAATTGACTTCAGATAGAATTTTCATATTTTTTTACAGCAATAAGAGGTTATCCTAGATTATATTAGTAGCTAAGTTATTTGAGAAAAAAAAAATTAGAAAACAATTTTTTCAACTTTAACACCGTCACGCACATGTTACATTCGTCACGCACAATTACACCGTACGTTCATATTACTGTTACCTTCGACCATATTTACTAAAAACTGAAATACAAAACAAAAGGATTAAAAATTTCTTATTTTCTTTTTTTTAATCTTTTTTATGTCATGACTAGATACATTTAAGAAAAAAATTTGAAAATCAATTGTTTTAATCGATAAAAACTATTCTATTCCATTCGATCCAAAAGTCGATGCTCTCAATCACTGGAATTGAAGGAGCTGGAACTTTGGGGACTCTTCAAATTCTTCAACAGATTCCATGTGGACCTATTCAGGTGTATTCTCATTTCTTATGCAAAGAAATTCGCCTGGCCTTTGAGAGAGTACCCGTAAAGGCTGCACCCGTACCACCAAGTTCAGTGTTTTTGTGAATATGATTTCTTAAAAAGGATTTATTTGAATAATAATTATTATTATATACTATTAAATTGTTAATAGTTTAAAAGGTATTTCATGTCAAAAAGCGAATTTTCCGTAAAAATTAAAAAAACTGTTTTTAATTTGACGGTCAATATTTCCCAAACCAACAAAGTTATGCCAATAATTAAATTTTTGTTTTATATATGAAATTTTCTGAGTGAAACTACATATCCAGCATTTTAATTTTTGCAATATTTTGAAATAATTAGCTTATTTTCTCGTTTGTAGCCAAAAAGATACACTGGGCATTTAAGGGTTAAATTAAATAAAACCCACTTATGAGAATTCATATTGACACTTGTCAATAGTTAACCGTCAGTTTAGACATTTGACCGTCTAATGCAGATGTAAGGATGGACATTTTTTTAAATGAAGGGTGTATTAATTTCAATTTTTTCGAGTTGTTTTATTTTTGGTCACTAGGCTATATATGAGACCCCCCATATCATTACTAATCGTAATACATTTTAATGCCCCTCCTCCCATCTAAATTGGTAACGTAATTTATGAACGACCCCGTAGTGTGTAAAAACTACATTTTTGTATAGAAAAAAGTGTAACATGTGCGAAACGCGTGGAATTTTTTTCAATGGAAATAGTAAAAAAAATGTTTTTCAATCTGGTTTGCCATCTCAATATCCACACATAACAGCATTTTCCGCAAAAAATTTCTAATATTAGAGTCTGCATTGAAACTTATATCAATATTGTCACGCACATGCTACATATTTTCTTAATTTATTTAACTGCTCTTACCACGGTATATCGTTGATAATTATTTATTCATATATATGTATGATTATTAGGAAAATATTAAAAAATTTGAAGCAAATATTTTTTTTTTAATTGTTGTAATAAACAGCGCACGCCCTCATGGCAAATATCAAAATAAAACTGCAAAATTTGGGCTCAACTTATTCACCACGCGAAAGTAAAAAAAACACAGAAAAACTACCGTTATTTTGAAAAATTCAACTTAAAACGTGTTGTCCGAATTCGATAGAATATATTCTATATAGTTTCTCTTCTCTCTTTACAATTTGATTTTTGACCTATGAGGTTGACTTTTTCGTGGAATTCGTGATGTATAACATAAAATAACAAATATAATATAAAATAATGGAACATAACATAACATAACATTGCACAACATAACATAACATAACATACAATAACAGAACATAACATAACATAACATAACATAACATTACATAACACAACATAACATAATATAACATAACATAACATAACATAACATAACAAAACATAATATAACATAAGATAACATAACATAACATAAAATAACATTACATAACACAACATAACATAACATAACATAACATAACATAACATAACATAACATAACAGAACATCACATAACATAACATAACATAAAATAACACAACATAACATAACATTACATAACATAACAACACATAACATAATATAATATAACATAACATAACATAACATACAATAATATAATACAACATAAAATCATATAACATAACATAACATAACATAACATAAAATAAAATAACATAACATAACATAACATAACATAACATAACAAAACATAAGATAACATAACATAACATAACATATATTAACATAACAAAATAGGAATGCCTATTAACACTCACAGAGGTGGACCACTATAATAAAGTAATATAGTTGCCGAAAACGCCTCCATTGCCAACTGTTATTCTCCAAGTTTGAACTCGTCGGCGCAACGAGCTTGCAACGGAAATGATCCAACTGTGCGCCTGTCGTTCAAATTACAAATTATGCAAACGCGTGCAACTTGCATCAAATAAATTGACAAAAAAAAATAAATATAAATCAAAATATATTCAATCATTCCAATTGCCTTACATAACAATACAGATACATTTACACACATCTTATAAGGAAACTTTGCTCGTAGTGTAACATTGCATAGCAACAACAACATTATGACACCCACCTGCTCGAAACACAAGTGCGCGGAATTTCTTTATTTTTTTTTTTCTTGAAGTGGGACTTTTTTGTAATTTGCTAGCAACTTAGAGGAAATCCATGTTAGCCACACACACATAGCAAACACACTCTTTATTGAAGGAGAGACCAAACGCACGCATGCGGTTTTGTCAGAAACTGGCTCCTATCTGTTTGTCTGTCGGTCGGCCTAGGTATCTGTCTGTCTGGCCAGTGTTTGTGTTATTTATGCACACCTAGTGGTCTACTTTAAAACTGCCGTTGAGTTTTTATTGTTGCTGTTTTGTGTTGTTGTTGTTTTTGGTTGCAATTTATTATACCCGCATGCATGTTGCTGGTTTTGTATTTTTGGGATTAAAATCAAGACATTTGTTCAAGTCTCAGTTGAGTTGATTTTTTTCCTCTTATGTTTTAGGTATTTTTAGAAAAGGAACCTGTATTTATGTCCAGCTAGTAACATCGATCAATGATATAAGGAACAAACATTATCAACAACTCACAGATAAGAGGGTTTAATAATGGTCGAACATAAATAAATAAGAGGATATATTTTAAGAATGGATAATAAATCAAAAATCCTTTTATCACAACTGCTATCAGTACTAGTCATAAACTAAGTTAAGACTTTATAATACTTGAATTCCATAACAATTTAACACATAGATATGTGCTCATCTATACTTATAAATTTACTAATAAAATTTACTTTTTATTTTTACTCCTTCAAATTCAAAACTCAATTTCAAAATAATATAAATGATTTTATAGTTTTTGAGATAAGGATTAAATATCGATTTGAGGAAAGGTGCGATTTATAGCAAAATTGTAAATTTTCCCATTGTTACATATTTGAACCAATATGTTGAACCACTTTCATTAGACGCACAAATTTTTCTATTTCTAAGTACAATAAATATTCTTGTTTTTATTTGCAGCTTTACCGTAAAGACTTAAATCAAATCTGTTAAGTAATTCTTGAGATAAAGGTAGTGCAAGAAATTTGGATAAGCAAATGAAAATACTTCTTATTCCCCTATATTTCTATATCCATTTTCATATTTAACTTTATAATTCTTAAAAAACATATTTTTTAAGAATTATATTTTGAGCTCTATGCCAACAAATTCATGAAGCAACAGGTTGCTACAACAACAAAAGTTTTTTGCAGAACAAAAGCTAATAAGCGCAACAGCAATAAAACCAAAGCGGAATTGTAGAAGCGAATAGCGCTTTTTTTTTAGCAATAAGCGAGGTTTTCTACTCTTTTGCTAATCGCAAAATTTCAAAAAGTTGACTGAATTGATTCTGCAAAGATTTTGTTGTTGCGCTTTTTGTTTACTTCTTTATCTTTGTTGTTGTAGCATTCTGTTGCTTCATGAATTATTTGCAATTCATGAATTGTAAAATTAAATAAACATATTAAAATGCCACAATTCTATAACTCATTCATTTTCATATTCATATTCATATTCATATTCATATTCATATTCATATTCATATTCATATTCATATTCATATTCATATTCATATTCATATTCATATTCATATTCATATTCACATTCATATTCATATTCATATTCATATTCATATTCATATTCTTATTCATATTCATATTCATATTCATATTTATATTCATATTCATATTCATATTCATATTCATATTCATATTCATATTCTTATTCATATTCATATTCATATTCATATTCATATTCATATTCATATTCATATTCATATTCATATTCATATTCATATTCATATTCATATTCATATTCATGTTCAAATTCATATTCATATTCATATTCATATTCATATTCATATTCATATTCATATTCATATTCATATTCATATTCATATTCATATTCATATTCATATTCATATTCATATTCATATTCATATTCATATTCAAATTCATATTCATATTCATATTCATATTCATATTCATATTCATATTCATATTCATATTCATATTCATATTCATATTCATATTCATATTCATATTCATATTCATATTCATATTCATTATTATATTCATATTCATATTCATATTGATATTCATATTCATATTCATATTCATATTCATATTCATATTCATATTCATATTCATATTCATATTCATATTCATATTCATATTCATATTCATATTCATATTCATATTCATATTCATATTCATATTCATATTCATATTCATATTCATATTCATATTCATATTCATATTCATATTCATATTCATATTCATATTCATATTCATATTCATATTCATATTCATATTCATATTCATATTCAAATTCATATTCATATTCATATTCATATTCATATTCATATTCATATTCATATTCATATTCATATTCATATTCATATTCATATTCATATTCATATTCATATTCATATTCATATTCATAATTATATTCATATTCATATTCATATTCATATTCATATTCATATTCATATTCATATTCATATTCATATTCATATTCAAATTCATATTCATATTCATATTCATATTCATATTCATATTCATATTCATATTCATATTCATATTCATATTCATATTCATATTCATATTCATATTCATATTCATATTCATATTCATATTCATATTCATATTCATATTCATATTCATATTCATATTCATATTCATATTCATATTCATATTCATATTCATATTCATATTCATATTCATATTCATATTCATATTCATATTCATATTCATATTCATATTCATATTCATATTCATATTCATATTCATATTCATATTCATATTCATATTCATATTCATATTCATATTCATATTCATATTCATATTCATATTCATATTCATATTCATATTCATATTCATATTCATATTCATATTCATATTCATATTCATATTCATAATTATATTCATATTCATATTCATATTCATATTCATATTCATATTCATATTCATATTCATATTCATATTCATATTCATATTCATATTCATATTCTTATTCATATTCATATTCATATTCATATTCATATTCATATTCATATTCATATTCATATTCATATTCATATTCATATTCATATTCATATTCTTTATTATATTCATATTCATATTCATATTCATATTGATATTCATATTCATATTCATATTGATATTCATATTCATATTCATATTCATATTCATATTCATATTCATATTCATATTCATATTCATATTCATATTCATATTCATATTCATATTCATATTCATATTCATATTCATATTCATATTCATATTCATAATTATATTCATATTCATATTCATATTCATATTCATATTCATATTCATATTCATATTCATATTCATATTCATATTCATATTCATATTCATATTCATATTCATATTCATATTCATATTCATATTCATATTCATATTCATATTCATATTCATATTCATATTCATATTCATATTCATATTCATATTCATATTCATATTCATATTCATATTCATATTCATATTCATATTCATATTCATATTCATATTCATATTCATATTCATATTCATATTCATATTCATATTCATATTCATATTCATATTCATATTCATATTCATATTCATATTCATATTCATATTCATATTCATATTCATATTCATATTCATATTCATATTCATATTCATATTCATATTCATATTCATATTCATATTCATATTCATATTCATATTCATATTCATATTCATATTCATATTCATATTCATATTCATATTCATATTCATATTCATATTCATATTCATATTCATATTCATTATTATATTCATATTCATATTCATATTCATATTGATATTCATATTCATATTCATATTGATATTCATATTCATATTCATATTCATATTCATATTCATATTCATATTCATATTCATATTCATATTCATATTCATATTCATATTCATATTCATATTCATATTCATATTCATATTCATATTCATATTCATATTCATATTCATATTCATATTCATATTCATATTCATATTCATATTCATATTCATATTCATATTCATATTCATATTCATATTCATATTCATATTCATATTCATAATTATATTCATATTCATATTCATATTCATATTCATATTCATATTCATATTCATATTCAAATTCATATTCATATTCATATTCATATTCATATTCATATTCATATTCATATTCATATTCATATTCATATTCATATTCACATTCATATTCATATTCATATTCAAATTCATATTCATATTCATATTCATATTCATATTCATATTCATATTCATAGTCATATTCATATTCATATTCATATTCATATTCATATTCAAATTCATATTCATATTCATATTCATGGATTTGTAAATTTCCTACACTAGTAACACCCTGTTTAACAGTCAAGACTTCCTCTTCGTTAGCGTTGCACTTGCCAATGTGAAGGAGGCTAATACTTATTTAGTAAGGTGCTTGCTTGATTGGTAGTGAAGTTTATGTGTGGAGTTGTATTCAGTCTAGCTCGAAAAACTTCGACAGCGGTGAAATGCGGCTGCTACTGCTGTTATTTTTAGATCACTTCGGGACGGACAGAAAACTGGACGGACACTTTTGTTTAGGCTCAACTAGATGCTTTAACAAACAACAAAAACAACCATGAAATGAAAGCGATAACATTTTCACTCTTAATAAATGCTTTCAGCTAAACATTTTAGACATTTTAATAATAATGCATGGACGGATATGTAAACAGCTGTCTGTCGATGCATGCGCCAGTGTGTCTAACCGTGTGTCTCTCCGTTACATTTACTAAAGTGGAAACTAAAGCGATGCGGGCGCCGGAAGCTATAGCAGGGGATACATTATTCAGCATTATTGATTTTGTTTAATAAAAATTTTAATAGCTAACTAAAATTTATCGAAAGCGATTCATTTGAATAATAATAATAACGAATAGTACACGCTATGCATAAAACACAGCGGTTAGGAAAGGCTGTAGTGGCTGAGTCCAAGCTGATATTAAAAAATATAACGCAGCAAACTCGGGGTTCGAAATGAAAACAAAAACTTCAGGCGGCCGAGTTGAGAGCATATGATGTTGTAGCCTTTATTTTCTATAGGATTTAATAGATCAACTTTCAATTTGTATGAAAATACCTTGGATGTTGCTATCCAACAGTTGAATATAAAAACAGTTCGGCATGGAATTGTGTACGTCAAGTCAAATGCCGAAGCAGCTGACCTTATTAAGTGATTTATTATGAGTTTCTTTTTTCCTAAATGTCCTTCTCAAATGTTAGCAAAAATATAGAATTTGTGCTTTGCACCGTGCTAGTAAAAAATATAATTAAGCATTTATCGCTTGGCAATTAAAGCTTGGAAGCCAACTAGATTTTGTTCTCACTACTTTTGCAGCTTTTCTATATTTTCTGTTCTCCAATTCCTTTCTTATTCTCCTTATTTCTACTATCAAATTCTTCCAATCTTGCAGCATGGCAAGCGTGTGAGCGTAGAGATTATTTTGAGACCGAATCTTTAAATGTCTCAAAATCTTGTTTCTACAGCTCGTTTGACATCTACAGCAACTATTTGACCTAAAGTGCAGTACAATTTTAAGCCTCAATTGTCTTGTGTAAGTCAAAATAGATAAAAAACTCACCCAATAAACTTAAGACTGCTCCATGGTCTGAGCAACAATTTGTTATGAGCTGCCGATGTTGTGTAAACATGCTACAGCTCAGCTCAGCGGCTCTTACAATAGAAGAGCTCAAATAAAGGCCGCCAAAAACAAATTAACTGATGAACTAAACTGGCCCCAAATGGTGGCCAACAATGAAAACTATAGAGTCTGGGAATTGAACGTGTCCAAAAGCAGCGTAGGCGTGAGATAATCACTGCTGAAGGGTAGACAGATGCATTTTTTTTATAAACTTTGCATAGAACTTTGATATTTTTTTTTTGATCTCATTGTTTTTTGGTACCTTTAAGCCTGATATAATTATTCGTTGCTATAACAAGCTGTCAGTTATTATTAAATCCATTATTATTGAAGGCAATTAAACCTTGGCCATAAAGCTTATGTTCCCGTAAGTTTCAACTGTATGCAAAGGTCTTATTTTAAGCCAATTTCAAGGTATTTTCAAGAACTTTAGAACTTTTTTGAATTGAATTTTTACATACTTTCATTAGCTGGTATTTTAATTCAAATACACCAACAATAAATTTGTACGCAAATTTCGAGTATTAAATAGAAGATATGTAGATAGTATATTTGGGGAAAATAAATGGTTTTGAAGCAATTGGTATTGGTGTTTCTCTAAGAAGAATTGAATAGTCAACTAAATGTCAACTGAAAAATGCTTATTGGGGAATAAGTAGTTTTCAGAGGTTTTCCATTGAATAAGTATAGGGCTATTCCTAGACCATTCCAAGGTTTTCCTCGATATTCTAAGTTTTGTAAGGAATATCAAAAAGAAAAACAAATTTGTTATTTATTTATTTATTTATTTATTGAACAGATAATTTTATAATAAATTACAAAATTATCTTTAAAAAATCCATAACAACTAAGGTTTTTAGGCTAATAATAGGTAAACTGAAAAATTTATAAAAAGGGATTAATTTAGGTACTTAGGTAGATTAAAAAAATTACAATGTAGCATAATTTCGATAGGGATAAGGATAAATTAAATTTCAAAAAATATATTACAAATAAGAAGTATTCTAACAACATTATTTATATTTTCGGAAGTAATATCAGAAAAGAATTCTCCAATACAGATTTTATTAAAAAGCTGTAATTGAGCATTGGTAGTTGTAGGGCAGTTGTATAAAATGTGTGTTAATGTTATGGGATCGTTGTGACATAATGGGCATTCTGTCCTAAGATTTGAGTCAAAAAGATGTTTGTGGGTTAGTTTTGTATGTCCAAGACGAAGTCTTAAATACTTGTTGTGATTGATTGGAACATATTCATATATTTTTAACAAAACTTAAAAGGATAGTGGTACTCTTAGGATCCCACCTTTTTAGGTTTCGTGCCTTGCCTTCTAAAGACGTGTATTTACAATTTTCTATTTAAAAAAAAAAATCTATTGAATGAATAAATTAATGAATAATTACAATTAGTGAATAAATTATATTTAAACGAATTTTAAAATAATGTAAATTTTTTTTTAAATAGGAAATAATGCATTTTAGCGCTTGACACTAAAGATCGAGAACATGATCAACTAGTTTTTTTATGCCGACGCCAAACGATTAATGTTCATGTTCTTAAGGGGGGGGGGGGAGTGAGTGAGTCTGGTTTTAAAACTTTTTGCATTTTTTTTGTTTTTTGTTTTTTGTTTTAATGTACAACATGAATGTACAAATTTCAATTAAATCGGAAAAAAACTAACGAAGATGCAGCGTTTCAAGCGACTGGCCTTCGTACTCGATTTTTATACCTGCCTGGCAGCTGCTCCAAGTCCGTTTGTAATCTCCAAATTATTGATACATTAGACATCCTGAATGACAGAGTTTTACTGTACAGAGCTGATACCTTTTTATTGTTGATTAATTTTGGATATTCAAGTATAAAAAACTTTAAATCAATTTTAACGAACGTAATTTTTGAAGTTCGTGAACATTATAACTCAAAATCTACCTGACCGATTCTTTTGAAATTTGAAACACTATTTCTACGCATAAATCAACAGATAATTAGAGAATTTGCTTTTACCATTTTTTTTTTATTTTATAATAACAAATTCATTGAAATTTTTTAGCGAAAATAGGGGTTTTCACTTCCAAATGCTGCCAAAATTAAAAAAAAAAATTTGAAAAAAACACCCTCTGACTACATAGGGAAACATATCACATTTTAAACTTATTTCGATTTTCTTGTTTCATATTATCCGGTAACGAGTCATGGAGTTCACTGCATAACAACTTTTTTCGATGCACCTCCGATACAGAATCACTGTAACGGACTTATTTATTGATATTTTTAATTTAAAATTTTTTTCCAAAGATACTTCAGATGTCAAACTATAACGTGTATATGAAATAAATAAACCAACATTATTCATATCTCCAAAAAAAAAAAAAAAAAAAAATCATGAAAATATGCCTTTTTTCGGCTTTGAAACCTTACACAAGTTATAAAGATTTTTATAAAGCAGATATATATAAGCATTGCAATAAATTTGCACAATTTTTTATACTATTGAGAAAAAAATATTTCTGAAGAACCTTTATCCTATAAAATTAACTAAGTTGCTACTGTGTGACTATCTCCTCCTCCTCTTTTTGAAATTCTTTCAGTAGGTACAATTATTCAAATATCAATTTGACTGTTTTTAAACATTTAAGTCTTTAGGAAATAAGATTCTTGAGCTCAGCCCTTTACACACTCTATGCATTCAAATTATTTTGATGTAAACTTTTAAACTCGAATTGCCTATACTTATCCCTAGACTTCGAATTTTGCATATTTGCATATTTTCATCAGATTGATACCAAACTTTGTATCTAGATGTTTTATTGTTCAAATATAACAAATTGTAATGCATATCGAAAATATGCAAAATATATGCAAAAAATATGCAAAAAAATATGCAAAAAAATATGCCAGAAATAAGCAAAATATATGCAGCAAATATGCAAAATATATGCAAACGAATTTCATCAAAAAATTGAATACCAATCGTTAAATATTTAAGTGCGATCTGTGCAGAAGAATATATAATATATATAGCATACGACTTTACTTTCCTTTCCCTTTACAAAGCTTTACTATTTATTGTTTTATTGTTTTTATAGTAGATAATCCCGACTTAAAACCAGAGCAAAGCTTTTGTTGTTGTTACGCAAAGAAAAGTGCACCCAAAAATGGGTTTGCTTTGGAAGCACGAGTTATCACGTGATAAATTTATAACATATTTTTTTGTTTGATCTTTATTTATTTTGGTCGTTTTAATTGCGCGTTCGTCGCAAAACTATCACATAAATATGTGGTGCTCTCACAAGCCACACAATCACATACATATAAAAAATACACTTGCACTTTATACACTTGTTCTTTAAAATTTAATTATTAAGAATTGAATTGAAAGAATTATAATTGAAAAGAAATCCAGATTTTAAAATCATTTCAAATAATATTATAAATTTATAAATAAATAATTATAAATAATTATTATAAATAAATAATATTTTAAAGTTCCAAGAAGAAGATTTGTCTGGAGTTGAACCCGTCACAAATGAAAATATAATTATATATAAATTTGCCCCAATTACTTCCTGTGGCGTTGAAAGAAGCTTTTCTGCTTACAAAATGGTATTTGGAGAGAAACGTCAAAGCCTCTCAATTTATAATTTAGAGAAAATTATGGTTATATGTGTATTGTAATACAAATTATCTTCAATAATTTTTAAACTCATAAAATATCTTATGTATTATCATTTCCTCTACTTTAATCTCTGACAATAATTATTAAAATTTCAATATGTATACTACCCTCTACATCACTTTTATATTATTTTTTGATTTGTTTAACATAGGAAGTTTTTGCATATGTTTTGCATATGTTGCATATTTTAGATTAGATATTTATTTCATTTCCATTACATTACATTTTTATAAATCCAAATTATGAATATGAACAAGAAGTTTGTTTTTACAAGAAAAAGTATAATGAAAAGAACTAAGCTGATTCTGTAGTTCACAAGGAACTAGTGGCGAATACAGTTGTATATTAAAATATAAACTTAATGAACTAATTGGTTATGAAAAATTTAAAGTTATTAAAATAAATTATAAAGAAGTTAACATAAAAAAAAAAAAAACAAAAAAAAAAAGAATTAATAAGACATTAAGATAACGAAATTATGGAAAAGGATCCAGGACATGGAATAAATTTGAGCTCAAAGAGGCTTTAATCAGAGAACAAACGAAAGTAAAACATCAATATGTGAATAATTATGTTGTAGGAGCCAGAGTTTTAATCTTTTCAGAAAAGCAGATTTAGTCCGAATAGATCTAAGCTCAATCGGAAGGCAATTGAAAAGCCGAGGAGCCACTGAAGAAAAAAAATTGAGAAAAATTCTTAAGGAATGTTGTGGAACAGCGGTGATGTGCTGACTATTAATTCTTAAGTGATATATGTCTGAGCGTCGACTCAACAGGTACCCGGATTTATAAAAAAAATTTTTAAAACTTTATAGAAATATAAATGCTTTAATGGCAGAATGTTAAGATTCCTAAATAGTAACAGACTATTATATAGTCTACTTTTATTACAAATGATACGAATGGCATGCTTTTGTGAAACGAGAAGAGGGAAAATTTTATTACTATACGTACCACCCCAGCAACTTATCCCAAACTCAAGTTTAAAATGAAATAAACCAAAATAGATACACTTAAGAAGTGTAGGGCTGCAAAAATCTTTTAACAAGTAGAGATGTCTGGTAGCAGTCATCAGATATTTTTTTAGCACAGATGTATGAGTTAACCATTTCATATCACTATCGAGCCAAACACCAAGATACTTGAAGCAATTCACATTTTCAATAGAAAAACAGCCCGAGGAGCAAGACCCACCATCAAAGAAAGTTTGTGTAAAGTTAGAAGAAGAATATATATTATTACTCAGACAAAATTTTTCACATTTGCCACTATGAAAAAAGAAAGAGTCGTTGTCTAATTTTCTGGCGTTAGTATTAAAGAACATAATTCTAGTTTTATCACTGAGCACTAGTCATGGGTCATGGTTTTATCTACCGATAACTTCAACGGAGAGTCAGACGAGAAGGCACAGGCCATATCGTCCGCAAAAGGATTATTTGAGCTACAAAATTTAAGTTTAAAAAGTGAATTTATAAAAATTAGACCAAGACGGAGCCCTGTGGAACACCTAATGACAGAACTTCTGATGAACTATATTTGTTCAAAATATTGACACATTGTCTCCTATTTTCTAAATAGGACTGAAACCAGTTTAAAACAAAACCCCTACATCCAGCCTTATACAGTTTATCAAGCAAAATCTTATGATCAACAGTGTCAAACGCTTTAGTGATATCCACAAACAGTGCTGCAGTTAACTTTTTACTATTTAGACTGGAGTAAATGTTAGGAGTATATATTTTGCATATTTCGCATATTTTGGCATATATTATGCATATACATTTCATCCAAATATGCAAAAAAAATTTAAAATATGCATTTCGTTTTCAACTCTATTTTCAATGAAACGAACTTTGGTGTCATCAGAATTTATCTATCTTAATCCTTCAAAAATATGCAAATATGCAAAATCCGAGGTCTACTTATCACTGTGCATTTCTTTTTCTCGTTTCAAATACTTTTTTTCCAAAAATAAAAATAACAAATCAAGTAGTTCTGATTAAAAAAATAAATTATTCCAGAAAATTTTTATTTAACAAAACAGTCTAGAAATTGTCGACAAGACGTGTGCATCAAAAAAACTAAACGAATTAATTAGTGTTTCATTCCATAGAAGATATCAAAAAGCATTTCTTATCTCCAAAAAACCACTCGAATATGTTGCGTGCTTGCATTCAAGGAGCTTTAAAGCCGATAACGCGTAAAACTGCGTTGGATTCCCGTCGCACTTATTACAGTGCAGTATCTGCAAAGCCAAAAATTCCGCTCAGCAATTTTGACATCGCGTTTCTAGGTGTTGGACACATAGTGGTCATGATGATTATACCAGTATGGGGACTCTATAGTGTACCTGGCTGGAGGAAGGCAGCGGGTCATTAGAAGATGTCGTTGACAAGAATTGAATGAATGAATTAGTTAATGAATTAGAAGAGATAATAAAGACAATTTTAACAATTTAAAAATAGTTTATTTTTTGTTTTATTTGCTGAAAGTGAAGGCAGTTTGGAAGGTAAGTCGGTAAATTTTTCTTTTTAAGCCACACTGTAAAATGATGCAAAAAGCCGCTGTGCGATATTGTATGATATTCATATTTTTTCCATAAATGTCAGTTGCGCAGCACACAAGCGTCACAATTAAATGCAATAACTGTCAGTTCAAATCAGTTAAGCTGTCAAAAGCGGTGTTTCAGCGCAGTTTTGGTTACATAAAGAAAAAAAGTGTAGACAGTGGGAGTATTAAGTGCTAAATTTATTATCTTCGTGGTTTAAACTTTAAGAGTGAGGTAAAAAAAATGCTGAGTTAATGATGACATTCAACTCTATTCACTGAATAACGGAGACGAAGGATCACATGCAGATACATGTAGAAGGTTTCTCTGACCATGACGTTGGTTGTATAACGAAAATGTGACTAAATAGGAGTGTGTGAAGTGTGAGAACTTTATTTTAAATACCATGATGATTGAGCTTGAAGTGATTTTTATGGCTCTTGAGAGAAGGACCTACCATGTTGTATAGTGTGAGTCACTTGATTGACATCGAAAGGTTATTGAAAAAGTTAATTTCACATAAATATGATTATTTAATGCAGTGTCGGCCAAAAAAATACATACACAGTTCTTTCAGTTTTGAAGTAGTGTGAGCCCAAGTGAGACCAAAGAATCTCTCTTTGGCTTACACTGTGAAAATATTACTTCGTAGAAGGCTTAAAGAAATTTTTATTATTAACATTAAGCGGCATTCTAAATGAATACAGATATATGAAAGTGAATTGAGATTTATGAAATTTCTTACTAGGTGAATAATGTGCAATATTATTTATTGTCTACGGGCCGCTTTATTAATAATAATTAATAATCACATTAATATTAATATTTTATTAATAATATCAATATGCATATATTTATTATTAATATCAATATTACATATTTATTTGAAAAGTAATCTTTTACTAATAACATTTTACCGACTCCTAATAGTACTAATCTATATATATAAAAAAATGTTGTCAAATCTGTTTGTGACGAGTGTTTGAGAGTTTGGCTGGGTAAAAAAAAAATCTGCCGATACCATTTTGTAGGGTACGTTCTCTAGATGGTTTTAAAAAAAAAATTGTTTGAAAATGACAAGGGGGCGTGGCACCTCCCATACAACCCAAATCTACGGTAGCGAATAGCTCTGAAGTTATAGTTCGCATAGCATCGGAATTCGGTGTTCTACCTTAATTTACAAGAGCCGTTCCACAGGTAAAATTTTATGGGCGTTGAATGTGGGGCGTGGCACTTTTTCAGCAGACCAAATTTTCGGTATAACTTTCAAGCTATAAGTCACACATCAATGAAACTTGGTAGGAGCGTACTATTTAGTCGCGTCCTTCGACTAGCAAAATTTATCAAGTATAGGCCAAAGGGGTGTGGCACCGCCCATACAATTCAAATTTATGATATCGAAAAGCTTTGGAACTAAATGCCGTATAATAATGAAATTCATTATGGAGTTTCCACTTGGTGATATATTTATACTATAAAACTGGAATGGGCTTTGGAAAAGGGGGTGTGGCTACGCCCATACACTTAGAATTTTTGATATCAGATAGCTTTGGAACTAAACGTCGTTTAACAACGAAATTCAGTATGGAATTACTATTGGGTGATATTCTTCTACTAGAAAACTGAGACGTCATTGAACAAGGGGGTGTGGCTCCGCCCATACAAGCTAAATTTGCGATATCGAATAACTTTGGAATTATAAGTAGCATAGCCTCGAAATTCGGTTATCAATTTACACGAGTCGTTCCACTTAGAGATAGAGATAGAGATAGAGTTAGAGATAGAGATAGAGATAGAGATAGAGATAGAGATAGAGATAGAGATAGAGATAGAGATAGAGATAGAGATAGAGATAGAGATAGAGATAGAGATAGAGATAGAGATAGAGATAGAGATAGAGATAGAGATAGAGATAGAGATAGAGATAGAGATAGAGATAGAGATAGAGATAGAGATAGAGATAGAGATAGAGATAGAGATAGAGATAGAGATAGAGATAGAGATAGAGATAGAGATAGAGATAGAGATAGAGATAGAGATAGAGATAGAGATAGAGATAGAGATAGAGATAGAGATAGAGATAGAGATAGAGATAGAGATAGAGATAGAGATAGAGATAGAGATAGAGATAGAGATAGAGATAGAGATAGAGATAGAGATAGAGATAGAGATAGAGATAGAGATAGAGATAGAGATAGAGATAGAGATAGAGATAGAGATAGAGATAGAGATAGAGATAGAGATAGAGATAGAGATAGAGATAGAGATAGAGATAGAGATAGAGATAGAGATAGAGATAGAGATAGAGATAGAGATAGAGATAGAGATAGAGATAGAGATAGAGATAGAGATAGAGATAGAGATAGAGATAGAGATAGAGATAGAGATAGAGATAGAGATAGAGATAGAGATAGAGATAGAGATAGAGATAGAGATAGAGATAGAGATAGAGATAGAGATAGAGATAGAGATAGAGATAGAGATAGAGATAGAGATAGAGATAGAGATAGAGATAGAGATAGAGATAGAGATAGAGATAGAGATAGAGATAGAGATAGAGATAGAGATAGAGATAGAGATAGAGATAGAGATAGAGATAGAGATAGAGATAGAGATAGAGATAGAGATAGAGATAGAGATAGAGATAGAGATAGAGATAGAGATAGAGATAGAGATAGAGATAGAGATAGAGATAGAGATAGAGATAGAGATAGAGATAGAGATAGAGATAGAGATAGAGATAGAGATAGAGATAGAGATAGAGATAGAGATAGAGATAGAGATAGAGATAGAGATAGAGATAGAGATAGAGATAGAGATAGAGATAGAGATAGAGATAGAGATAGAGATAGAGATAGAGATAGAGATAGAGATAGAGATAGAGATAGAGATAGAGATAGAGATAGAGATAGAGATAGAGATAGAGATAGAAATCATTTCCGCTACGACAGCAACGCGTCGGGTATCAGCTAGTATTGTTTATATTGCAGATTACTTCAAAATAAAAAAAACACTGGTAGCGCACCATACTTTCTTCTGACAAATTAAGTTTTCGCTTCCCCAAAACAATTTTTAAAGAAAAAATATTCTAATTTCCACATTTGGTTGAGAATTTTTTTACGTGTAAGCATTAAAAATTACGTAATAAATTATGCGCATGTGTTGAATAGAAGCGTGGTGCTAACTAGCCAAAAGCGAAACATCGACTGAGCGCTCTTGCTACGAATAATCGGCAGCATCGGTGTAAAAGTACGACAGCCAGTTTTATGTCGGTGTAAATATACGAAGTTGCACGAAGCACGCGTGCATAGGAGTCGGCCGACACTGATTTAATGCATTCAGGATCGAAGCAGGATCGTTGCTGGTAAAATATTTAAAGAGGCTTTACCGCTGCACCGGAAATATCATGATTATGATGATCTTACTCGTAGTTTTGCGAAGGTTTTTGTTTCTTCAGAGAATATTTTCTTGATTTTTGTTGGAAATCTTTGATTTATACTACCGATAATGTATGAGATACTCTCGAAAAGCATTAGACTTGTAGGGCCAGGACCATATTTTTAAGTTATAAGTTACAAAAATCTGCTATTCCCTATTCTTAGTTCTAAAATTAAAAACTCTTTGTTTGTGGAAACAAAGATTTGTCTCGGGAATTAGATCGAATTTAATTATAATGCAAACAAAGTTCCAATAAAAGTGTCCATGCTTCTTCAGTTACTCCCCGTCACCGACACTACAAGCCATTTTTCAAGAATTTCACGGTTTTTCTTATTAACAGAATTAAAAACTTTTATTACTTTTACTAGCTTCGCCTACATAGTTCATTAATTGGCCTTATCTTAATATATCAAGATCATTAGTTTAATGTGTGAACTAATCTGAAAACCCTTTCAATCCCTTCTCTTCCTACTCAATACCTCAGAAAAGGTTATAAAAGCAACATCATAAAAACGCTTTCAACTGCCTTTTATTGCAACTTTAGGCAGGTTTTGCTCATCTCAACGTCGCTCAGTCGTTCCTCAAGAAACCATCGTCAACGATGACAACACGCTGAATATTATTCACCTAGCCAAAGGTATTATAACAACGTTTACAATAAAAATGTCGCTTTGAATTGAAGTCTGTTCATTTGATGACTGATCTAAACGATCAACAAATCGCATTTATTGAGCACGTTTACTGGCGGCTCTTTTTTATCACTGAAGATCTATGCATGGATCACATCGTGTTGGCGTCTTCTAGGAATAAAAAAGCGTTACTAGAACTAAAATAAAAATGCAAAAAACGTTTGCTTGAAAATAAAAGCATTTGAGTAATGGTGGAAATTTGTTGAGTGTGAATGTTGGTTTCGATGCCATATGAAGATTGGCCTTAAGAATGGCGCTATATACACTCAGTGACAAAGAAATAAATAAAGTTATTGTCTTGTTGGAAAAGAAAAGCAAAACGATTTTATAGATTCGAACAAAAACTATATTCAAGGGGGTCTGGCGCTAGCTAATGAGAGCTAAAAATGTTTGGGGCATGAGTTATAAGAAAAATGCATTCGTTTTGTCCCCCCCTTTTTGACACTCATTTAGAAGAAGTTAGAAGAATCATTTTTTGACTCTATGAAATAAGACCCCAAAGTAAAAATGAATACTAACAGATGTGCTTTGTTTCATAATGTTTTCTGAAAGCACCAAGAAACTCCCAGGCGATGAATTAATACTCCAAAAGGAAGTGAATAGAAGGAGCTCCCATGCGATGAATTAATACTCCAAACATAAGTGAATAGAAGAAGCTCTCAGGCGATGAATTAATACTCCAAAAATAAGTGAATAGGCCCGAAAAATGTTTAGAATTGTAATAAGAAGATCGGAAAATTATGAATTTGTTTGAGATACTCGTAGCAATCTTTCAGTTCTTAAAGTCCCAATACATTTAAGAAAACTACTTACGGATGGAAAAGATCAATTGGATCTCACAAAAAAATTTTTTTATCAATTTCTGGTTTTTGAAACTATTGACGACGGGATAACAAACATTAATTTGAATTTCCAAATTATCGCCTAGCCACCGTACGTTCAGTTATTTCCAATAAATCAAAATTTTTAATTTATATTAAAGTTTTTGTATAGGAGATGTTCATATTTTTTTAACTAATATTCATGAAAATAAATGTGAATGTTATTCTAATCGTAAAAAGTATGCCTATTTAATGCTTTTTTTGCCTTATAAAGAGTATTAATGAGTAAAAAATCTGACAATATAATTTTTCCGTTATAAAAACTCCGTTTCGTACCGGTTTTTATTTCTTTACAACTGTACACTTAACTGATTACATCGGCGTGAAATGCAACCCTAAAAAGGAAATGCAACCCCTTAACCATTGTTACATCGGAAAAAAATAAAAAGGTACTTAAAAAGTCAAAAAATTGAAAAAAATATTTTGCAAAAATAAAAAGTTCAACTGAAAAAAATGTCCACACGAACTAGGAAATAAAATAGATTTTCGACCTACTTTCTCGGCCTGCCGATTTAAGAGTGATGAGTAAAAAAAAAAAACGGTCCTCTACTTTGAAAACCTGTATTTGCTTCCAGATATTTCAAAGCGCTGAAAAAAAAATAACAACCCTCCACAACTTTCACCATTCTTTCAACCTACTACACTTCTCTCTACTATAAAACGTACATCAAAAATAATAAAAAGGTATCTTCACAAAAAAATAATATCGTACCCTCAAAATAAAAACCTACCCTTTTTAGTACGAAAGTACCTTTCGCTGCAACTCAGTGCTTAACTGCTTTTTCGTTAACTTGCTCTCAATTCAACGAAAGAATTGTTTTTAGTACTAGAGCGGGAGAGTATAACGAAACATTCCTATTATGCTCTTCGAATTTTGTTTTGATTTTGATTTTCGTTAGTTTATCACGAAGTGGTTGTTTTTTGTTTGGATTTTCGTTGATTTAGCAAGTTGTTGTTTTTGTAGCTAATCTTATTCCTATCAGAGGCGTGCTAAGAAAAACTTAAAGGAATGTTTTACCAATTTGAGAGCTCATGTATCGGAAAGTTTTAAAAATTGTCTAAAATGTATTGAAATCTCAAGTCCTTGGTTCGGTATTAAAATTTTTTCAAGGTCACATGAAGAAAAAGGTAAAATGCAATGCAGTGAATAAAGCATTTGTATCAAAGCATTACTGTCGAAATAAATATCTCATAGTTTTGAATTTATTTGTGACCGACATTTTTTTTATAAAACCATCTAAACTAAATTGTGTTGACATTGGCCGTGACTCTCTCAAATTGCTAACAAGATCAAAACAGCTGAACACAAAATAACGTTGTAGAATTTTATAATTCAACAAATCAACAAAGAATCACGTTACGCTTGCGCAAGTGAAACAATGCGAGCTTCCTGTGCGCAAAAGTTTACCATATGAAGTGAACTCATACAACCATTCATTCATTCATTCATTCATACAAACCGTTGAAATCTAAACCCACAAAGGTTTCCTTAAAACAACAACATTTTAGCCTGTCTGGCTGCAGTAGAGCAAACAATTGGGTTAATGACTCCGCTGCAAGAACGCTTCAGATCAACTCAATCACTAAGCTTAGCTTGGAAGAACACACAATAAATCAATTAATAGCAAAAACGGATGCAAAGTGCTAATAAAGTAAATACAAATAATTGCGTACAAACAGCGATAGAGGCAATCAAGCGGAAGTAAACATACAAACACACCCAGTCCGATCTGATCGCGTGGCTTGTAGTGCTATCAAACATCTTATTAATGAATTAAAATTATGAACTCTTTCCTTTTCAAACAGCCTGAGAAGATCTTAGTTTTGTTTGGGAATCAATAGAAGGGAAACAGCAGGTATTCCAATAGAATATTAACAACAACAACAACAACAACAACAACAACAACAACAACAACAACAACAACAACAACAACAATTAAAGAACAAGATCGCTGACTGTAGCGGAAGTAAATAGTGGATATGCGGCACCCAGCAATAAAATGTTTTTACACTACAATTAATAAAACGGTTTTAAATAAAAAAGAAAAGAAAACGTCTGTGTATAAGAAAAGGGCGTTGATCTGTCAGTCATTTTATAAGTGGAAGTTTGTGTTATTTGAAAATATTTATTTTGAACATTTGCTATTCCATTATTGCTTAAATTTTAACAAGTTCATCCAAAGGATAAAGACTTAAAAGTCAAGCTTGCACTTATTGAACTTTGAACAACTGGTTGCCTACGATCATTATGATAATTACGATGATATTGTTCATAATAAATATATGAGATTGCAATGAAATAATATTTGCCGAAATTATGGGAAATAGTTTTGTTATATGTCATTGCGTGTCAGATGGTGGATGAAAGAAAATTGCTGTTGGCATTATTTGATATGGAAACAGTTTGCTGCGATCGTTGAGAGTCATCCACCTATAAAGACTTGAGTAAAACGCCTTTCATTGGCCTTGTTAAAACGCAGTTTCTTGTAATATAATGATTATTAAGTTTATGAAGATGAATTTCTTTTTTACCGTTGCATTCCCATATTAATTTTACAAATTAAGCTTAATAACATGAGAGCTTTAATTGTTGGCGGTAGCTTCATCAGTTTTGCTTCATTGTTCAGTGATCTTCATACTTTATGGCTGAGAACTGAACTAAACACAAGCGGGAAATATACGTGCCGCTAAGTCTCAATTAATTAGGCTTCGATTGTTGTTGCCGTTACATAAATTTTAATCCTCTGATTTTTTGATTCCAAAAGACGTTTTGAAGTGTTAAGTAATATTTATAATGCAAAAAGTACCATAAGACACTGAGCTGAATATGTAATGTCATTATGTACTTTTAAATTTTTTCTGGTGATCTCATATAAAAAAAAATTATGCAATATAAATTTATTTTAAAGCATTTTCAAGTCATAAAATACACTTTTGCGGACTTTTAAGGAATTTAACATTTTTATGATATCACTTTGTATAGGAAATAAGTGGTGTTTTTTATTTGATTTTGCTAAATTTCAAACTGTGATTGCGTTTTTGGTATGTGGTATTAATTTTTGTAAAATTTTAAGAAATTTAATTGTTTTTGTACTACTTTTTTCGGGAGGTGGACGTGGACTTAACCATTATATTTTAAAATAAATCCTTTTTATAATGCTTCAAAATTACTACTGTAATCATGACGATGGACAAACGCACATGGCAAAATCTACTCAGGTGGTAATATATAGAAGATATGTATTTATGCATTTTTCGATACCATGCTTTTAATGGGCATAATGGGCATAATGGGCATAATGGGCTTTCGAATGGGCATAACACACGAAGTAACAAAGTTCATATGCCTCTTACCCAGTAGGATTGGAGGAATGAGGATTTTCTGGGTAAAAGGTGGTTTGCTCTTCAAGATAATGACATTAATTTGAGTTAAACCGATCATGAAAAGACCAGAAACACATTTCCAACATATATGAAGGACCTACTTACTACCTACATTCTAGGTAGTAACCTTTGTATCAAATTAGTGCACAAGAGTCTTAAATTGAAAATAGAATTGACCGTAATCATAACTTAAAAACCAGAAAAATATAGTCTTGATTTGATTTGAAGGGACGTGGGGCACAGTGGTTTAAAAGTGGATTAAAATACGAAAATTTATGGCTTCCTTTGGCCGATATTAAATTTTTCATTTTTTAAGAACTGTCCAATTAGCATGTTTCCAAAATGTCTTGGTGAAATATTTACAGGATTATTGTACAGAATCCATCAAAGTTGATATTTAATAAAGAGTTCATTAAATTCTCTGTAACAAGAGGTATATTTTAAATTAATTAACATGTGAACCACTGAAAAAAATATGGTTTGGTTTTTTTAGTCTTAAAGAAATAATATGAAATAACAAACTTGCACAGTAAGACTTAGAATTCATTGTATTTTTTTAAACCAAATAACTTTTTATATATCAAACTCCACAAACAGTTTAAAGTAATTTTTGGTAGGGAATAACTATCTTCCGGCGTTGACCTGTGTGCGATCGTTTAGATTAACATCATTATTGAAGTTATACTAGAACTTGAAAAAATTAGCTGCCAAGACCTGCCAAAACAGTTTTTATGAATGAAAAACTAAATGCGTTTTGTGTAAAAAAATCGAGTTTTATTGATTTGAATTGCAATTTTTTGCAGCATGCTTTTAGGCTTATTTTGAAAGGGCGAGCTAGGCAGAGCAAATGCAACTCCTTTTGTTTATTTATAAAATGTGGCAGAATAGAGAGCAATGAAGACGTAATGCACCACTTAGTAGCATCTTCGGACCCGTATATAAACATATTTATAAAAAAGATCCACCAAAAAAATATCTAAATTTAAATGAAGATGTGAAAAATTTGCTGCCATAAGTTTAAATGTAAAAATTGTAAATTTATATATGTTTGTAAGTTTTTTTTAATATATTTTGTAAATATGCAATTTTTCAGCTAGTTAAGCTATTGTTTGGGTTATATTATGATTATTCACCTTTTAAAATAAAGAATTTATTTCAAACAAAATATTAAATAATTTAACAAATTTTCAACAAGAAACAATTAATTCCGCATCATTAAAACCACCGACATAAAAGCAATACAAAGTATGCAACATAACGGATGACTTTCTTATTTTCTCCAAAAATAACGATCTACAAGCTGTGAAAGAAAGTTTTACAAATATCCTCGACGAAATCAATGAATGGTCTCTCCATTCAGGAGCAAGCCTATCCTATCAAAAAAGCAACACACTACACATTTGTAAAAAAAAGAACTGTTGTGATTTAAATCTCACGTATAATAATTTTAGCATAGTAAATGTACAATATCTCAGAATTCTAGGCATTTATTTTGATAAAAAATTCACTTTTAAAGAACATTGTAAAAAAGTTAAGAAAAAACTTGAAAATAGATTAAATATTATCAAATATCTTTCATCAAAACATTGCCAAGTACATACATCAACTTTAGTTAATATATCAAAATCATTAATTGTATCGGTAATTGATTATGGTCTCTCTATATACGGACACTGTGCTAAAAGTACTTTGCAACTATTGAATGCAACATACCATACAGCAGTTCGAAAAAGTCTCCGTGCCTTTCCAACCACGCCAATACAGAATTTATTGGCCGAATGCGGACTACCACAACTGAAAGATCGAGTTGAACTTACAACGTATCGCCTTGTTCCTAAGCTTTACATATCCAACAACTCAATTCTACTTAAAGATGTTAAAAGGTCTTTACTTCGCAAGGGAACGATGAAGCGCCCATCTTCTATCTACAGAGCAGTGAAGTTTGCGAATAATTTGAACATTCCTCTGCGACCTATACTCTGCAGAATCTACAAGAACCCACCATGGAAATCAATTGATGCTTCCTTCATCACCAGACTGCTTGACTACACAAAATCTAAAACAAGCGCATCAACATACCAAAAACTATTCCTCGAGGAAAGGTGCAAATGGTTCACATACGGCTGGAAGTTTATCTTCACGGATGGCTCGAAAGATGATAAATTTACCTCTTTTTCTATAGTTACCAAGCAAGGAAATTTAATAAAAAATGGATTACTTTTTAACCATTCCCCTATATTTACTGCCGAGTCGCTTGCTATTATGGAAGCAATATTGTTTGCCTCGAAAACAAAAGGTAAATTCATAATGGGCCCAATCGCGATACTGTCGGATTTTCCGCTCGTCGGGAAGCTTTCCGCCCGACGTGATAAAAATTTCAATCGAGATTTCCGTCGGGAAGGGATAAAGTAGAATAACACGACAACATTGTTCCTCTCAATTTCGATGTTCGTTGTCATATTTTCGAAGTGAGTGAAAAGTATTCACAATGAAGTGTTCTAAGAAATAGGACATATGGGACTTTTTGAAGAAATAAATGTATAAGTTATGCTTTCATAAGTGAATATTGAAACGCAAATTAGCTGTGTAACATTAAAAAAAACATATTTGTGGTAAAACTATCAGATTATATTTGCAATAATCGAAGAAAACTTATTTATTTTTGTGATGATATCAGAATCCCATGAAAATAAAAAACACCCGTGGTAGTTTATTTTTCAAAACAAAACACAGCTGATTGTCAGAACAAATAAAAAAAGCAACAACAACAACAACAATAACAACAACAACAACAACAACAACAACAACAACAACAACAACAACAACAACAACAACAACAACAACAACACCAACACCACAACCACCAGAAAAGGACTATGACATGAATGAGGATATGGATTAGTACAAAAATTAAGACACACATAAAACACACCTTTCCAAACTAGGAAAGGGATTAAAAAAAGAGGAAGAAGTTTTGAAAATGGAGGAAGTGGCTCCACAACACCTTCAACATCTGCGCACCACGCTGTTTCAAACGAGGAGAATGCTGAAAGTGATGGTAAGATGTTTCAAAGCATTGTAAGATTTTGTATCAAGATTCCTAATTTTTAAAGACGAAAATACAGTTGCTCCAAGTGAGCCTCTTGCTAGGAAACGAAAGAGGATGTCCACGAATGAATTGCTTGAAGACCAATTGAATTGCATTGAATCTTATACGCGACGTATAGCCGAAGCACTAGAGGAAAACTTGCAAGAAAAAAAATGCACAACAGTTTTATGGAAAAACTTATTTTGAAGAAGTTTGCACTGGAAAAAGAATTAATTGAAGCACAACACGCCCAAATCAAACAAAATAAATAAATTTATTTTCCGTGCTGCTCTTATATGCTTATTGTTTTTATTTTTTTGTTCAAAAATTTTCATTTTTTATTTTTTTACAATCTCACATTCAAAATTTAAGTGAGTGAATTTGACAGAAAAATCTTTTCCGTCGTAAAAAGTGATTGTATTTTTTTCGACGGAAAATTTTGAATTTCCGACGGAAACCTCGATTGCATTTTTAGTGAGATCCAGAAAAATGTCTCCCGACGGGCTCCCGTCGGCGATCGTGATTGGGCCCAATATGCTCCGACAGCAAAACGGCAATAGACGCCTTGCTCAACACAAGAAACAACGAACTCACAATTGCAAAAATAAGAAATAAGCTCAGCCAAAACAACAAAAAAATCAAAGTTATCTGGATCCCAGGTCATTGTGGAATAACTGGTAATGAACATGCTGATTCAGCCGCAAAAGAAGTTACCAGACACCCAAACGTTTACCTCAATACCAATGAAAGGGCAGACATCTTTCGCTGCATAAACAAATTTTTCGAGGATCTCAAGCACCAAAACTGGAGAGCCTACCAACACCAATACACTAGCGTCAAACCCACATGTTCTAAGCCCTCTCTTCCTGCTAAGGCGCTTTGTCAAGAAATCAAAATTTTCACTAGACTGCGACTGGGGCACACTCAAATCACACACGAACATCTTTTACTTGGTCAAATTGTTGCAAATTGTACTCTCTGCGGCTATAGCACAGTTTCCGTATCACACATCTTAAATGATTATCCGAAGCTTAACAACATTAGAAGTAGCATATTTGAACACCAAAAACCCACTGATCTATAAAAAATTTGTTCAACCAAAAATATCACTTCTATATATAAATTTATCTATCAATGTAAACTTTTAAATAAAATTTAATCTCTCTTTATATTAAGCAAACTTTTAAAACTAAATTAAACTTCGCGTATTCTAAGACACTTTATATCCTTATTATAAACTTCATTATAAACTTTATTATAAACTTTATTATAAACTCTGTTAGAAATTTGACTGACCGATAGCCTGCGTTGCTCGTGTCATGAATTTAAAGTAATGTAATCTTATATATAAAAATGAAATGCGTGTGCGTTAGTCTTGCTAAGGCTCAGAAACGGCTTGGCCGATTTTAATAATTATTTTTTTGTATTGTTTGCCTTAATACAGATGTGGTTTAGAAAAAAAGAATTTTACAAAAAACTCGAAGGAACAGCGGAAAAATCAAAAAATCGAAATTGGTAATTTTGTATGGGCATTGCCACATCAGACTACTTTAAATAGCCAACAAATCTTAACGACTGGACGGATTTAACTCAAATTCAGCATACACATTACTTGACGCCTAGATTAGGTTATGGCATACTTTGTTTTGACCACGCCTCTTCCGCCTCTTTTTAAGAAACGTAAATTATCCTACTAGCGTACTATTATTAGCAAAACTGTTCGTCTAATTAATTAAAAGAAAATTCTGTTATTTTAACACCAAAAAAATTCACATATCTTCAAAATTGCACAAAATTTCAGTACAGCGTCTTTTTCTAATAACATCGTTTCCTTAGAATAACTAAAAACTATCATTCAATTTCTTTTCGTTGATAAATTCAATTTAAGCACCTAATAAACCCTATTTGAAGAAAGCTCCAACATATTCACTTTTAACTCAAAAAAGGACACAAAAGCTGTCATTTCAATAAATAAAAAAAATTATTTGTTTGCCCATTGTGAGGATCGATCCTTAGACCACCTTATTACTTAAAAACTGATGGTTAAGCTGACTATTTTTATTCAAATTGAAATGTACTACAAAAAATTCCTAATAGAATTTGCAATAAAATGATATGACAGCACAATCTTCTCAATTCGAATTATAGCAGCCTTTTATATTTTTCTTAGACAAAAACCAATCGTGTTTTTCTTATCTTATTCTTATCTTCTATCTTTCTATCTTCTGAATATATAAATATCAATTACCGTGCGTTAGTCTTGCTAAAACTCGGAAATGGCTCGGCCGATTTTAATAATTTTTTTTGTTTGCCTCAAAACTGATTTGGTGTAGGAAAAAAGAAAATAAGGAAGAACCCAAAGCGAAAAAATCGAAAGAATTGAAATTGGTAATTTTTTGTGTCGTACAGTGTTCATTACAACTCCAAGGAGAGGACGAGCCTGACATAGGTCCACGAAGTCAGTCAAATGCGCGGCGAGGTAATACACGCGTAAGCCACACTGACCAGCGGCGATTGATAATGAAAACAGTCAGATTGTCATGTCCAAATAAGTGTCATTTATAAACAAAACAGAGTGGAATACATAATAACGCCCATAAATCGAGAACGGATTGCCCGATTCGAGCTGTTGTTTTTTTTTGTGTGTTCGTCTTCGCACAGGGTAGCTGTAAACAGCAAAAAAATTGTAATTTTCTCGGAAAAATTGGTGTTCCATACATTTTGTATGGAAAAATAAAAACAAAATCGATTTGAATTTCATAATTCAAAATGCAATTTCTGGATAATTACATTCGTTCAGATCAGTTGATTGTATTCAGACGAAGCAACCAATTATCGAACAGTGTTCCTGAATTCATTGATTTGTAAGGATTACAAATAATTTGCCTCTGAAGGTTGGATCTGTTATCATCATGCTTCGGAGACTCAAACAACCGAAATTGTGCAAGTGAACAAATTGGTCGTGAAGCAACTCAAGATTAATGTCATTCAAGCAACGATGAACGCTTTTGAGCAGGCAAATTGAAGGCGAAGAAGTGCTCATTCCAAGAATTTCATTGATTCTAACCGATTTACCTTTCGAGTTCAAAAACGTTCAATTCAAATTCAGTTCGACTTACATCGCCATGACAATCAATGCCATTCTTTGTAATTAATTTTGGGACTGTGTGCTCATATAAAGAAAGCAGTGCGATCATATAAAGAGAGAGAGCAAGTAGAATATACAAATGCAGTGTACATCTTACACCTGTAGCATGGAGATGCAATCAGTATTTTAGATATAGATATGCGGACGGAAGTTCCGCTAACAAAATTATATGGAAATAATATAAATGTTTGAAAGCCTTCATCTTTTGTTACTTTTGCTAACGTTGTCTATCAAAAAGCGTTGAATTGATCTGACGTGTGATTCCCTCAACCTGCTTACATTCCGTGTAAATAAGGGATATTAGAGTGTTTCATTTAATCAATAATTGAAATTCGATTGGCACCATTTGTTATCGATTGCGAACGTTCGATAAAAAATTAATTTTGATCGAATCGTGATTGCTCGAAATTATTTCAATAAAGAAATTAATTTAGGCCGGGACGAAGTTTGCCGGGTCCTCTAGTTATTTATAATTATATTTCTAAGAAATAAATAAATAAAAAATAAAAAATACGAACTGAAAAGTAAAATTTATGCCCAAAAATATGCACCAAAATATTGCAAAAAGTATATGCAAATTGATTCGAAACAGTTTAGGTTCGCTTAGTTGTTATTTAATTAAAAGAAAACGATTAGGTATTTTGACATAATTTTTTTTTATTTTATTTATAAGAGTCGAATAAATATTTTTCTAGAACAACGACAACCTCTATTTCATATCGTTAAGATGTAATGTCACGATAAAGCTGCAATTTATAAAAAATACGCGTGAGAAAAATTTTATGTGGGAGGTGGGCGTGAGCGAAAATATTTTTTTTTCAATTCTTCGCAAAAATATATATCTCCGTACCGAGTTATTTTGAAATTGGGAAAATGTGAAAGAAAATATGACGTTTTAAATTTTCTTATAGTATGGAAGGTGGGCGTGGTTATGGACGGTCGTAAATTTTTTTTTGCTTTATGGTTTTATACATATTTAAAAATCTAACTTCCATGAAAAATTTTATGACTCTACGACTATTATTTCTATTTATTGACATCTTCTGTATGGGGCTAAACCACTGTCCGTGGCATGTGTCTTACAACTTGCTTCCATAAAATGCTTTCGCTTGCTGCGCCAATTTTCACAGACAGCCCCCGAGTACTGTTATGTTTTATCTCGAGAAACACCGGGTATTTTAGCTGTTATTTAATAATTTTGGTTGTTTTGTTAACTGGTTACAACCAGCTGTAACATTGGAAAACTTATTGTTCTTTTATAATTTGATTTTAATTAATCAAATTAATCAATTAACCTAATTTTCCTTTTGTAAAAAAGTTGCTTCATTTTTTTTTTCGTTTCACAGGTTTATTACAAAGAGTTATCTTTTAGAAAAGTGCATCGCTTCGAAGAGGAAGAGATACCATATTTTAAACATCTTTAAAATATATATAAAAAAAAAATAGATATGTACATTCACAAATAAATATATGCATTCCGTCAAAACAACGGACAAACTCTATACACAATTGATGCTAGACATTAAAACTAAACTAAAAAAAATATATATGTATATATATATATTCGCAGGACACGGAGGAGCAACACGAATGGGGACACGAACGTTAGACACTTGGACAACCACTAACATAGCTCCTGTGCTGATCTGGAACGTGATAAATGCAGATCCGTCGAGCCATCATGTGTGCGCAGTGAACTACTTTGTACGGAAACACGTCGTGAGGTTCGACGTATGAGCTCCATACGTTGTGCGATCTAGAGTTAAAAAAAACCCAGGTATTATTAAGGCATCAATGAAAGCAAGCGCCTACTTACCGAGTTCTCCGAATTATTTATGAGAGCTGTTGTGCTAAAACAAAATTATTTAAGTATTTGTTGGTGGACTAAATCAAAAAGCAAAATTACCTGTATGAACGCAGCCGATCCACCTCACCTTGCATAACACAATAATCTCGATTAAGCTCTCGATATTTCTCCAAAAACTTTTGTTTCTCCTCGAGCAGCAGTCTAAAGCGGCGAATTAAAAAGTTAATTAAAAAGGATTTATTAGTTAATCCCTCATTTAGGGGCTGGCTGTACCTTATATGCTCTTCGTATTGCTTAAAACTGGCACGCGTCGCTTCATCGGACTGAAGTTGTGCCTCCTTCCATTTGCGGAATGACTCGATCACCTTCTCGTTCTGCTTACGCAGCTCATTTTGTTTCCTGTAGATTAGAGGTAGTTACCGATTTGATGTTTTGGTTAAACTATCGCATTTATGCCGAACTCACTCGTATTCTTCCTGCAGGCAGTTGTAGTCCTCGACGACCATGTTGAAATGTCGTTTTGTTTCGTTTCCTTGTTCCTGAAGTCGTTTCACAACTTCCTCATGTGCCACCTCGTTGCGTTGCAGTATGCATTGTTGCTCCTTGATAACTTCGTGTGCTGTATAAAGTTCTTTTTCTAATTTCATCAATTGATCCTGTATACTTCTCTGTTTGCCGAGCATTATGGCTTCCTTTTCCTTTAGTGCGAGCACCTCTTCGCGGAGTAGATTGCGCTAGATGGAGATTAGACGGATCAAAAAGTTAATTTTAAAAATTTGAGGAAATATAATAGAATGGATTTTGAGAAGTGAAAAAAAAAAAAAAAAAAAAATACAAAGAATGAAGATGTGCAGAAGTCGTAACCAGAAAAAGGGTCATAGGAGCACACAAGTTGCTGCTTATGGCCTTCATCACGGCTTGTCTGCAAAGCAAGCACATCATCAAGCAAAAATAGCTGATTATTGGCTTTTGAACGAAGTCTTCGTGAAATACACGTTTCGTTCGTTTTACAGCAAGATGCTATAATAGTCGTGACGCCAATGTATCCGTTCCCTCTTGAAACAAATGGGAGCTTGGAAACCTTCCGTCAGAAAATTTTATTGAAATTTATACTGATGAATCGGAATTAGATGACAAAGTTGGATCAGGATTCTACTCTAGCAAATTGAACATTAACCTTGCCTTTAGGCTCGTTTCCAATGCATTGACTTTAAAGTGGAAATGACTGCAATAAATGAAGCTATTACTGAGCTTAAGATGAATTGAGACAACATCTACATCTATATCTACATCTGACAGTCAAGCCGCTTTGAAATTCCTGTAGTCCGCTTTGAAAGCCTGGAGCCCTGAAATACCAATTCCAACAAAAAAACATCCTTAGCTGCCACAGAACTCAAAATAAAATGTCAGAGCAGCTTTGAATCTTTCTTTCTCGTACAGGTATAACCAAATAATTGTCGTCCGAAAAAGATTTAATCTCTCACCACATAACCTCTCACCACATGCAAATTAAATTATCACAAATAAGTTTTTCGTTATAAGAACTAAGATTGTCCACAGGTAGTGCATGCTACACGGTGCGCCAGGTTTGGTCAATACTAAACTGAAAACTTTTAAAAGATCTGAATTCTCTCAAAAGAGATCAAATAAGTACCATAATAGGTGCCCTTACAGAAAACTGTCTAGTAAGAAAAGAAACCACGTTACAAGATTAAACATGCTTCATAATGACTTCTGCAGTAACTGACAGAGTGACAAAGGAGAGAAAAAGAAATACATAGCATTACTTCTATGTACTTGCTCAGCGCTTACCTTTTCTAAGGTAACTGATTTAAAAGTGGCCTAGACGGTCTCTCAAAATCTTTGGTCCACCAATTCCTCTGCTTCGTCACTAGCTTGAACTGGATTAAATAGAGTAGGAAATTATTTACTTTGGTCTCATAAGGGACCCTTTTGCCCTAAGTGTGTCTCATTAGAGACTCACCAAACAGTCAAAATTAATGACAAAGAACAAAGGCGCTTTGAGGAACTCACAACAAGGGTGGCTGCTTGAAGGGTTAGATGACATTCTCCTAAAGTTAACATAACATAAGAAACAATCCTCACATCAAGAGCTGACTTAGAACGATAGCTGCAATCATTTAGTTACTATTGCTAGCACTGTGCTTACAGCGAATTACAGTTCCTTTACATCATTGTCGCTCGCATGGTTGAATAATAAGGTTGTCTTAAGGGTAATAGCGATTGTCCATAAAGCGATGAGAAAGCGAAAATTGACAAAATGTAAAGCCGATGAAGTTACTGTTGTTTTCCATAGATTTTGACAATTCTGGGTACTACTTCTGGGTAGCCCTGCGACAACCTTATTATTCAAGCATGCTCGCTCTATGTTTTGATATTTTATTTCACAACAGAACTCAAGAACTGCTGTGTTAGTAACATAAAGCTCTGTAATGTTGCAGTGTTTGTTTTTTTTTTTGCTTCTCTTCAAATAGAACATCTTTATTCCATGTCAAGGCTACACTTAAAAACAGTATTGTGCACTAGTGTAGTGTGATGAATAGACGGTTCTATGCAGCCACAGAAATACAGTATAACGAGAACCCTTATAGACGGATTTTTGGTTTGGGAAGTATAAATCTTCTGAAATTCTGGCCTACCTCCATGTTGTGCTCATCGTTTCGCTTCTCCATCATACAGAAACGTTCCTGCAGCTGATTTATCTGTATATTGGCAGCGCGGAGTTTCTTCGCTTGATCTTCGAAGTCTTTTTCAACCGTCTCGTATTTCTTGGTAATTTCCATGCGATCGCATTCCTGTGATTTCAGCAAATTTGCCAAGCGACGAGTTTGCATGTTGAGATCATCTGTGTGGATAACAATAAGAAATCAGTTCTAACACCAAACAAAACCCAATTACAAAAGCTTACTGTTCCTCCGCTTCGAATGCATCAGCTCATCATTGAGCTTACGTGTCTCTGAGTGCAGGAAACGTTCTTGCTTTTGACTATTTTCCAGATCCTGACACAAAGCCTTATTTTTGCACTTTAACTGTTCGATTTTTTCTCGCAGCACCTGAAGCTCACACTGCTGCTTCGTTTGCATATCATTCTGTTGCTGTTGTACTGTTTGAGAAGATGGCGCTTCCAGGCGTATGTGCGAGAGGCGGGTCAGCATTGAATTCAGCTGTTTGATGCGGTTCTCCTTCTCAAAAATTGTGCACTGTAATTGTTCGATTTGGCACTTGAAGGCATCGGTCTGTAAAGATAAGAGATTGATGAGAAAAGGAAAGGATAATTTTCAGCTAGGCATAGTGTTAAGCAGGATAAAGGGAGTTTAAGGAGCGCTTAAGAGCGGAGGGAGTTTATATGAGAAAAATAAAACACGCTCGCCAACATTTTGCTCCAATGTGATGTTCGACTCGGAATTCTGCTGCTCCATTAGATTCAGCGTTTTCTGTAACAACTCGTTCTGTGTGTCCAGTTCACTTTGCGAACTTTTGACCTCTGTCCCCACAAAGATGCCATTACCATCACCATCACCAGCACCGATGCAATATTTGGCAGGGCTTTCATGCAACAGTTTATCTCTGCTCGTGCTTTCCTCGGTATCATTTGCGAACTGCTGCTGCACTAACTCCACTTGGCACGAAAGATCATCGAGATCGGTCTTAAGTTCGTCTATGAATTGAAGGTAGTTGTCGTGGGTGGCTGCGATCAGCGCCGTCTGTTCGTGGCATTGCTGGAGTGTGCTTTGAAACTGAAAGTGGTGCGGACAATCGCCTGCCTTGTGTTGGATTAAAAGAGAGAGTTCAAATTAAAAATGGCGGTGAGCTGAAAGTTGTATTTATGTGCTTACCATGCTTTATGTACAATTTTTTTTTTAGCTATTTTCTAGTTTTTTTTTTAAATTTAAAGCGTTGTATTTTTACACAATAAAATTTCCATATTTTGATTCGTTCGTCACTAGTACTTCTTAATTTTGGCAAATTTTCAAGATGTTTTTTTCGTTGTTTATGATGGTTTTTTAACTATTTTCTATATGTTTTTTTTTTTTTAAATAATCTTTTTAGAAATTTTGGTTTTATTGACATTTATTACTTTAAATTTTGTTTGATGTGTTTGTCAAAAAAGCTTGTCAGGTTGATATGACGTTGTTTACACATTTTATTTAAGTTTTTTTTATTTCTAGTGTTGCATATTTTTCTAGCACGTTATTTTCTCTTAGAGTTGGCAATTGTCACGAACTCTTTGGTTTTTTATTTAATTTTTATGTTCATTCTTTTTAGTTACCCTAAACTTTTGATTGACTTTAATAACACCATTAAAAGTCATCAAACAATCATAAGTTCTAAAGTTACTCAACATTTTTGGTAGAAATTGTGTGGGTGGTATACTTTATTATTGGGAGACAGGTATTATTTTTTTTTTCTCTCTAAATCCACAATCATTGAATGAAGATGGTGTAAATATTGTTGATATATATGTCCATGTTACAGACAATCTTGTTTGTATGGATAACAGTTATGTTTGTAGTTTATCTAGTCGATAGAGCTTGAAAATAATGGGTATGAGGAAGAATAACTATGACAGAATATTTTATACTGCAAAGAAGCTTACTTTGAATTGTAGATTGTATATTTTTTGTTACTTCCCGTTATATTTAATTTTTTATTAAAAATAATTATGAATCATCATAACCTGATAATCAAAATCAGAACATTTTCGGAATAAAGTGATATCAAAAAGATGTTTCTGAGGCCCAACTATTTTCATACTTTTTTTTTCATTGAAACCTTTTTAATACCGACTCATAAGTTTTTATCCCAGAAGTCCACAAAAACCAAAATTCAAATAAGTCAACTTGCTTTTTAAAAATCGTGGTAGAACCTGTTGATCAAAGAATCACTGGGTTTTGTGAAAGGAATCTGCTGAATCCAAAAAATTCCTATGATTCTTATAATTCTATTGAGAGTCTTAAGGCCTCCTTTTGTCCAAGGAGTGCACAGAGGTCAAAAATTTCCTTTTACTGAACTAGTTCCATAGCTCGTATCAATGGAAACTATGGGCTACATAATAGTAGAAATTTAATCCTAGGAACCAACAGAATTCAAAAAAGTTCTTAAGCCGAATTTATTCCATAATGAGTGAAATCAGTGAAGCCTTTTAGTCAAAGAGTCACATATTCATCGAAGGAGTCCGCAGAACTCAAAAATATTCCAATGACGCATCCATGGTTGAATAAATAAGGTTGTCTCGTGGCTGATTGTGCTCTCTTCTCAGTACCCATAATTGTCAAAATCAATGAAAAGCAACAACAACAACTTCGTCGTTTTTTCATGTTATCAATTTTCGCTTTAAGATTTTGTATGAGCTGTCAACTTCGATTTGACATTTATGGGAACTCGCTCTCACCCATGCGACAACCTTATTTATTCAACTATGGACGCATCTAGTTCCATAATAATCATTCGAATCTATTGTCAATAAAATCATTAATTTCTGTCCTAGGTGAACACTGAACCTAAAAAGTTCGAAAGATCCAAACAATTTCATAGAAAGACATGGTGGAGCCTATTGTCCATGGAATAATCGATTTTGTCCAAGGAGTACACTGAACCTAAAAATATTTGTAGTCACCAAACAAATACAGTGAAAGTTCTCATTAACGGACCCTCTAATAAGCGGACATCTCCTATAAGCGGACACATTCTTGGGAACGAACAATTTTTGGTTTTTTTTTCATAGAAAATGCTCTCCCATACACGGATTTTCCGATAAATGGACGCGGACACACAAACATGTATATTTATGAAAAAAGAATCTCTCATAAGCGGACAATTTTGTCTTTTTTTTTCACAAACATTACTGCTTTTATATATTTTGTTTTGTTTTGGTGTTTTTGACAGCTAAGGGGTTTTTTCTTCTCTTTTTTACTCTTATTTGCTCATAACTTTTTTACGGTAAAGTAAAACAATTAGTTTCAGCGTTTGCTCTAGTTTATGGGTTAATCCATGATACAATTATAAATACAATGTAGGAGTGACAACTGGCTATTTTCTCACGAGTGTTTTGCATCGACTGTCATTTGCCTGTATATTTTTCTATTTTCTATTTTACTTTTTTCGTTCTCTAATTTATACTATTTTTTACAGTTGGTGCAAGACGAAAGAACTATCACTATATAAGGTAGGATAGTTGTATCATGGGGTAAATCATTGAAATGTTTTGCAAGAACAATCCAGTTTTACGATGACTCTTGCACAATTACAAAAATTATATACATATTTAATATAAATTCATTTTGTACTTGTTTCGTTGTGTGTCTATTAAAGAATAAAAATTATTTTAAATTAGAATATCCCAATGCCCATTTTTTTTTTAATTTGAAATTTAATATTATTTTTTACGACATTCCCATAAACGGACATCTCTCATATGCGGACAAAAAGTAGGTGACCGTCGGTATCCGCTTATGGGAGCTTTCACTGTATAAAAATTCAACTTTTTGTTCATAAAATTATTGATTTGTGTCCAAAGGATCTACAGAAATTGAAATAGTTCTGATAATTAACTAGGGATCGCAATTTTCCTTTAGAGCTTTCACTGCATAAACATTCAACTTTTTGGTCATAAAATTATCGATTTGTGTCCAAAGGATCTACAGAAATTGAAATAGTTCTAATAATTTACTAGGGATCGCAATTTTCCTCTACTCCGCCTTGTTAGCATTTTTTAACTTCATTGCCATCTGTGGCTCATGAACTGTTTTATGGGAACAAGAACAAGCTTCTTGAGAACAAGAACATTCCGTTCATCGCCGTTCAGAGTCGACGTTAAACCTGTAGGTCCGGTTCTCGGTCAATTGTGTGTTGAAACTTAATAACACGCACAACACAAGTGATCATAAGAAGCTAGGTCAAAGTCCTTCAAAGGGCTGAAATGGCCAGTTATTTTTTTTGTTTTTTTTTTTTTGAATCGAGAAAAATTATTTTCTCCGGGCAGTTTTTGGTTGCACCCTATGGTTAAGATTTAAGACAATAGAATTCTAGGTACATTATTCAAAATCTTTATCATAGATCATTATGATCTTATTGTATTTGTCGTTCCTCTCACTTTGGTGTTTATGCGCTTTACCGTAGATATCTGGGAGAACTAATTAATAGCTTTTAATATGAACATAGCCTTTAATTTTAAAATTCGAACAAATATATTATATGTATGGCTTTAAAGAGGTTTTAGGATAAAAAAAGTCAAATGTTACAAATGAACATGAGTTGCCAACTTGTCAGTTAGTGCAAAGAATATCTGGAATTCTCCTAATTTCACCTATTGAAAAATATTGGTTTTAGAAGTATTTTATGTTGGTACCATCAGGTATGTAATGTTTAGCTTTAACGCATTCCATTCATGTGTCCTTTTTAATGTCAGAAAAATATAGCCGTTACTATGCATATTTGCAAAAACCTTAACCACCTTAAGTGACAACTGTGAAAATGTTGCCAAGGCATAAATTATAAATTGAACCTAAAAGCATAAATATCCTTGAGTATTGGCAGTAGCATACAATATGATTTGATTGCAACAAAATCAGTTTATTGTCGAACATGTGACCTTGTTATACGTGAGTTTGCGTGATCATCGTCAGCGATATGCGTGGCATTGCGTGCTTTTATCTAATGTTAATTTAGCCTTTTATTGACTGAAGGCGACAAAAGTGGCGCCCTAAGTAACAAAAACTATGCTAGTATTACGGGTTATAAGGGTTCAATGTTGACACTTTCTAGACTGATTTTTGTGGTTTCATATTTTGGAATTACCCCAAGCGGTATCGTGGTTCAAGTTCGTGCGCCTCATTTGGCCTAAATGCTATGAACCAAATGTTTGGCAACACTTGAGTGCAATTGTTTTGATATATTTACGAGTATTTTTTATTTTACATGTGCCAGAAAGAGTTTATTTACATTTTCATCGATTTTGATTGTTGAATTATTTAATAGCAGACAAACAAATCAATATTTTTTCATATAAAGCAGATAGAAATAAATGCACCAATTCACTTTTTGTTGTTTTAAAATTTTTTAATTGATTTAAACACTTTATGATTGCATTTCAAATGTTGGACTTTAATCAGTCAGTAGAACACATTCGATTATTGGGAATAATGTCCAACTTTTATTTGCACTTTCATTTGTGTGTGATTAAGATCTCACATTTGTTTAACTTTTTTTTTTTTTTAATTAAAACACATTTCCTCATCCGTTAATGTCAATTCTTTTTTTTCAGTTTCAACCATCTTCCTTGATCCTTACTATCACGCTCGCGTCACCGTTACGAATGTTCGCGGGTACAGATTCGCGTTTCAATGTTCGCCCATCAAATAATTCCTCGTGTCAAAGTTCGCTTCTGTCTGATTTCAGTTGTAAGTTCATTTTATGTGTTTTATTTGTTTGCCTGTTATTATTTTAGCTACCTGTAGTAAACAACACGAAAGGATAACAAAAGCCATCGACATCGACATCGAATACGACTTCGACTTCGACAGCCACATTCAAATCGTCAGCGTTTTATTTTAATTCATTGTTTGAGGAGTTCGTTTGCGTTTTTACTATGTGCAAAATGTAACTGATTGTATGTGAAGTAAAATTTTACGTTATAGGAGCAAAGCCTTTATTTCAAAGTTCAACTTTAGAAATATTATTCAGAAAACTTGATTGTATCTATTAGTACAAAATTAATCGGAAGAGGTTGCATAGCTTAAAATTATTAAGTTTTAAGCCATTGGAAAAAAAGCTTTGCATACTTTAAGGCAAACATTGATCAATTACACAGTGTGACGAAATCGACAAAAAAAAAAAACAAGCACAACCAAACTTTATAGAAATTCTTCAAGAGGGACATGTTGTGAGTCCATCGCACTTGGTCTGACCTCTCATTGTCGTCACAATTTTTTTAAATTCGTTTTTAAAGTTGAAGTGTTCGAATTTTGTTGTACCGACATATATTGAATTTTTACAACTATTTGCCTTGTTCGAAATGAAAAACAAATTCCACTTCTTTTCAGTAGAATTTCACGTAGAATAAGGTTGTATAAAAAGAAATACGATTAAATTCAAAATAAAGCGTGTACTGAAGCAAATTCTTTTATTTTTCTTTAAATTCATAAAAAAAAATACTGTTTATATGAATTTAAATGATATAATGCTGCATGAATGACAACTTTTTTCACAAAAATTTATTGCACGTAAAAATACCTTTTCATTGAATCCAAAACAATCAATATATGTTGAAAATTCGCAAAATGGCGGCAGTTTTAACGATTTTTTTCGTTATGTTGTAAATGATAACATTTAATATTTTCCTAACATGTCACTTTTTTGTTTCTTCAGTTGGTAGCATTTGAGGGCAGAATTTAAAATCGTCGATCTTGAGTGCAAAAATTCTGCATTTTTTCAACCTTCGAGGTCAACATTTTCGAGAAAAGAATACATAAAGGGCAGAATTCTCAGAGGACAGAAAAAATGCAGAATTTTTTTGAGAAAAGAAAACGTCATAACATAGGACTGTAAATGCCGAAGATAAACTTAAATGCTCGATCATTTTTCTTACAAAAATGCTTCAGATTAGATTTTTTTTTTAAATTCCGATTTTAGCTTTTGAACTCCTCTACTGCAACATAAAGTACTACTCTACCCCTTCTACATGAATGGGTCAAGAGTTCCTTTGCTTAGTTATGCATGGTTATTTTGAAATGAATTGATAAATCCTTATATTGGAATAAAATGGTACAGAGCTTCGAATTTATAATGTTATCTTAAAATTACCATAACTGCAAAGAACAATTTGTTCACACTTTCCCTCACTTTGAAGGGGAAGAGTAGTTGTGAATGATGGGAATGAACCTCAAAAGTAGGCCTGATATGATGGGACAATTCTAATCGCAGGTTTGAATTCTTCGCCGAACAGATCTTGGGAAATGATCATCCCAAGAACCACCAATACCAGTAAAAAAATAAATAAATAAATAAAAATTTTGGTTTTGTCGAACCGTGTTACAATAGTAACCGAGGCTAAGCCCGTTAGAGTGCGACCCTTCTAGGCCAACAAATCGATAGTTCCCAAGTTCAAATTTTTTTCAATAGAAAATAATTTTTAAAAACTATTGTCACCCCTTTGCAGACAAAAGTAAACTTCAGAGAGTAAATAATGCCATGAAAAGCTTATTGAAAATATGAAGATTAGACGTCTGGAGTAGGTATAATACTTGTTGGTTCAGTGGCTTCAAGTAAACCTCTAATAATCTTATTATATTTGTTGGAACAAAGACTAGAGCATGGTGTAATTAACAAGGTGATCGTGACGTTTACTGATTTCCCTTCGGTTGTCAAAAAATGTTGAGAAATTAAGAAAAAAAGAGACAAGCTGCGGAAAAGTGTCAAATCGCTTGCACTCAATAAAAAATTGTAATAGATTGTTTTGCAACTTTTGCTTGAAATTTACGAACAGCTGTTTTTGACAAACGTGGGTAAAATTTTTTTGAGATAAGCTAAAAATTCACGATCACCTTGTTAATTACACCATGGACTAGAGGTTAAAGAAAGTTGTATCTGTCAAGTAAATATTGGAATCGTTCCACCAGCAAAGATTATTTTTCTTTTTTTTTTTTTGTATTTTTTTTTTATAGTTAAATTTAAATCAAGTAATTATTTGCCCTCGATATGCACGCCAACTCAAAGCGATTGTCTGCAAAAACACACAGTCATTTTACATATACATATACATATGTGTTTGTGTGAATAAATATGTATGTATGAGTGAGTGAGTGCATTACTAAATCATTTGTTTGTATTGCCGAATGCAGCAAGTAACGATTTCGTCCTTTATCACTGCAAAATGTAGGTTAATAAATCATTGACAGAGTTTGATGGATGCAAGCAACGTAGTTGGAGGAAAGAGAAATAAATAAGGCATGATAAACATACCTATGCTCATGCGTTTGTAAGTATGTCAACTTAAAGACATTCAGAGTATTGAATTTCTTTACACCTCTATAAGGGTTAAACAAATATTAGGGTTAAATCTATCTATAGGACTAAACAAATGATATGAAGAAAAAACAAAATTGTGTCAAATTCCCAGTTTTGGCGGGAAATTTCATTTTTCTGTAGGTTTTTTTTTTTTCAATGAGGATCCCAATAGAGTCATCAAAATAATAAAAAATTTAAAAAACATTTTAGAGGTTTTGAGAGAGAAATTAATAAGGTTTACGAGTATCTCAGCTTTGCCAGATCAAAGGCTACTACTTGTATTATCAATATATTTAACTCAGATACACACTTTTTATACTTATTTATTATAACAAATGTCTAAATGCTTAATAGTTGTAAATAATAAATTCTTAGCCTTCTTAAGTATTTGTTGCTGGTATTAAAAATTAAATTTAAAGTGTTGTTATGACCTTAAAGAAGCATTGCAACTTCTAACAATTCCAAGCCGTATCCTTAGAACAGTTATTGAAGGTGTGCGTGGCAGAGTTGTCGGAGGTCGTTAGGTTGTTGTTGTTGTTGGTTTCTAAGCTCTTAACGATGTTGTTAGCATTGTTAGTATCGCTGTCACGGCTACTACTGTCAACTGGTTGCTGCTGCTGTTGTTGACACTGTCGCGTCTCCTGTAGCTGTTGGCGTTGAGTGTCGTCCTTTGACAAAGTCTTTGTACTTGTGTTGACGCTATTATGTTTTGCCTAAGAAATGTAACTGTGTGTTAAAACACTTAATATATTGATTTCATTGAACTTATTTTATAGATATGGTATTGATGCGAGCTTATGATGGTTTTAGATGAGTGATAATTATTAAAAAAATTATTAAAATATTGAAAAATTTATAGAATTATTAAAAATAAAATAAAATTTATTCACGCAAACTAACGAATTTTTGTAAAAAAGAATGTGCTTATTAAACCATAATTGTATTTTCATAATTTTAGTGGACAGGAAAATGGAAAGATTTTTGACTCATTTCTTCTTTGAGGATAATTTATCAAAAACTTTTGCGTATATCTTACCCTCACAAAATAGAAAATATTTATATGATTAAAGAAATTGCTTATATCTATTTTTTACATTTAAAGCATTTTTGTACACAATAAAGAGTGTATTTTATGCGTCAAACAATCCTCAAAGTGTATTTTATACTTATACGAGGTGGGTTCAAAAAGTAACAGAAATTAAATAAATAAATAAATAAATAAAATTTCTTGCGCTATGTTGAAACAAAACTTCTGGCATCTGTACCTACTATCTGTTAAAAAATGTGAAGATCTACCTATACCAGAACTACCTCGATACTCCAATCTGCCTGTTGAATTTGATTTTCAGGACTCTTTCTCATCTAAAGAACCACATCTGCAATATCATGATATCACGATATCACATCACAACTTGTGGTGTCTCAATCAAAAGTAAAGCAAGGAATATATTTTGTATGGAAGTCTCTTTACTGTCAATAGTGTCTTGTCCGAATGAAGCTAAAAGATGAAAAGCTTTTTTTTACAGAATAATAATTTTGTATTTTGCAATAATTATATTTTTAGCTTAAGGGGGCCTATATACCCAGAGGCCGAACAAAAAATGTCATGTTTGTGCATTTTTTTAAGGAAACCTAAGGAATATTTTTAAATGAGGGTTCTTATACCTAAAAATATACACATTCAAGATGGTAGATACAGCATTTTTTGTAGAATGCTCTGAAAATGCGGTGACCAAGATTGCTCCTCCTAAATTCAACTGAAACAAAAAAATAAATAATATTATTAAACTAGATACTTAAAACTCGTACTTGTCATAGTCGATTTTGAAAATATTGATTTTTCACAAAATGCCGGACTTCCGAACGTAAATTAACGATGTTCGACCAAAAATTTGTCATTATTTTGCTTATAAAAAATCAACGAAGCTACGAAAAAAAAAATTCTATGACAAGTACGAGATTATTATGTATAAAATAAGCCTGCAAAGAAATCAAAACGATCGGTTCACTGAGTTTCGAGAAATCTTCGTCACCGACTTTAAAAACATGGTTTCGAGAAAAACGCGTTTGAAAATAAGGGCCAGCACTGCGCGCTCTAGAAGGCGGTTCATTCACTAGGCTATACTATACTAGGCTATATATACTAGGCTAACTTTGTTATTTTTTGAGATATTGACTTGAAATTTTCACCACATATTTTTAAGACTTAAAACTTTTAGAAAATGCAAATTTTTTAAAAAAAAAGTTCTGGGTATATCTACCCTTAAGGTAAATTATAAAAAATACAAATATGACGTATATTTTTAGAGAAGTTAAAAGGTTGCATTTTTCTATAACGGAAATTATTTTTCCTATACACCGACAGTTCATGCTGTAAACACGGAAGAACTCTATGGAAAACTAAAATTATCTTGAAAAACTCTAATATGTCGACACAAATGGAAAATTTTGGGAGGTTCTCAATCTGGTAATTTATTTTGGAATAAAAATTCTAGAAAAATCGTGAAATCTGGAAAAATATTGGAATCTTTCATAAAAATGATTTAGCATTTTTTTCGGAAATTATGATGAGGAGCTTTGAACTTATAAGGCGATGGGATATAATATGTTCTTAAAAATTCATTTTCTATATACTTATGTGGATTCTTTTTTAAAATTTGGAAACTTTTACCCTCTGGTAAATAGAAACATTCCTGGATATAAGCAGGAAATATTCCATAGAATATAACATAGCAAGTATTCCCTTTCGTTCCTTTCCGCGTTGCTTTCGAAACATTCCTCTCCGCTGTCTTAAAAATGAATATGGAAACATTCTTTTCCGCTGTCTTAAAAATGCATGTGGAAACAATAACAAATAAATAATAACTAAAAATTATTAGCCTAGCCGGGATTCGAACCGGGATCTCTGAGGTGGCAGTCAAGCACGCTACCTACTCGACTACCGAGGCTGCCTTATTATTTGAGATTTTATTATTCCAAATTAATTGAAATTGAAAATGCCCCACAATAAGCAAAAGTTTCTACATTCATTCCTTCAGAAGCGGTTTAGAAACAATATCAATTTAAGACTTCCAATAACCTCCTGGGACTGGAGCAATCAATTTTTGAATTCAAGCAGTTATTTTCAAATGATTTCAAATGCTACAATAATTGAAATTTATCTAAATTTATGAAATAAGTTCCTGCTGTAGGATTTTCGGTGGCATCATATATGATACTTTGAATCTCAGAAGAGAAAATAATTGGCTATTTCAATGTTATCAATATTCAATGTTACATATTAGTAAAAATTAGTTAAATAAAGTCACAAAAGCTGTAATTATTTATTACTAGAGGGCTATTCTATACCTTCAACAACAAAGTTGCACTCTTATTCAATAGATGGCGTTGTCACGAAGCTTTTATTCAAAGTATCATATTTGATACCCAGGGTACCAGGAAGATAAGTTTCCAAAAGATACGATGAGGAATATTTCAAAATTACTTTCATATGAAAGCCGGCGTATTACTGTTGGGCATTTAAATAGAACGTCCCTAAAGTAAATCTATTTAAATGCCCAACAGTAATACGCCAACATATTTGAGCGTAAAAAGTAGAAGAAAATCATGAGGCAAAATTTATATTGTATTCCTTCATACCTAATTTTTATTCATAATGTTTAAATAAATAAAAAAATCTTATAACGATATGAATGAAACTTTTAACTTTGCTAACTTCGAATATTCAATAATGGTTCAAAAATTCTGATTTCAAGTTTACACAGATTGTTACGTAGTTCGAAGTACTTTTTATAGTACTTTTTTTTTTTATTGTAAACATGATCCTTTTGATTAAAGAACGCGGCATGTTTTTTTTACACCACGTTACAAAAATAGCTGTTAATCCATTTGAATCAATAATCAATATCTCTTTAATAATTTTTTCTGTGTAAGACCCTCGAATTTCTATAAATGATAGCGCAGAGGATAAGGCATAGAATCAGTAGATATTAACAATCAGTCCAGTATCAATCGGGCGATCATAAACATATGAATTCAAACCATACTGGCTGTAATCAAAAAAGTTCCCACGAATTATAAATCTCATTTTAGCGTCCAATAAAAAATATTGCACGTAATATAGGACTGAGAGAGTACTCCATGAAGACTTCTCTAAGTTGTTAAAAGAATATCTTGCCTTCATGACACACGATGATAGAAAAATTAAACTTTTAAAAAGAAAAATTTAATCATTTAAAAAATGGTTTTGGTTAGTCTTAAAATAAAAAACTTTATTTTGATTGTTTTAAGCTTCTTACATTATAAAAACTCTCCCCCTATACAAAAATGTTTAAGCCATGGTATAATTAATCAGGTAGGTGTGACAGTTTTCCAGCGAACATGAATTGTCAAAAATCATACAAGACAAAGCAAACAAAAAAAAAAAAACAAAAAACAGACGAGTTTGACAATCCATGAACGATCTCGTGAGAAAATAGCCTGTCGTCAAACCTACCTGTATAATTGTATCATGGTTTAAGCAATACAAAAGTAGCTTTTTGTATGTTTTAATATCTTTTAAATGTTTAAGTATTTAAGAGAAATTTTTTAATTTTGATAAAATTTTTCTGGATTGTTTTGTATAAAATGTTTCAACTCAAGTCAAGGTAACTTAACTAAACAAAAACTTACCCCCTCTGTAGTTGAGATACGCTGCTCGAGATCGATTATTTCCTGTTCGTTGTTGTAGAGACACTCCTGCAAGTTTTCAACCTGTATTTGTGTGGGTGCATAAAAAACACAAATTAGTTCGATAAAATAGCTTTTATCAAAGCTCGATAAGCACCTTTTGACATAGCTGCTCCTCGCGTTGTTGTCTTGTGCGTTCTAATTGCAGGATTGCATCACAGAAAGGATTTTCTTTAGACTGCACATTGTAGATGTCGTTGTAGGAAAACTGGTCACCAGTCTGAAAATAAAGTGGATTGCTTGATTTTTCGATCATGTCCTAAGCCAAAAACTCACCATGTCACACAATAGGTCGGCCACCTGCTTCAAAGTTTCGCTATTGCGACCCACAAAAGATTTTTCTGTTTGCAGTTTTGACACCAGTTCTAGAAGAGCTTTTCTCAAGTATTTAATTAAGTTTTATTATCCATGCTACTACCATTGTTTTCGATTTCCAATTGTTGCACTCTTTTCTTCAGCTCAAACGAGCAATCATTGAGCTTTTGTATTCTTTTGCGTACGCCATCCAACATCTTGGCATCCTTGTCATTCTCACTCTTAGAGCTGAAGCCAGAATCGCACTCGTTCCAAGTGCTACTAGAAGGTTCACCTTGTTTAGCCTCTAGTTCTGTCAATTGGCGACGTATAAAGTCCAGCTTACGATACGCTTCAATTTTTTCCGACTCCTTATTAAACAATGGCATGTAGAACTTAAAGCTTAGTTGTGCTTTTCTTTATTTTATAAACGCGTTGGACACTTACTGATTTCTGAAAAATATCCGAAAGACGTTTCTTGTGAAACTCGTAGTTTTGCTTCTTCATATCCTTAGTCATTTCGAAAAGCTCATTCAGCTCACATTCGAGCACTTTGAGCTTTTGTTGTTCCAACTGTTCCGTCTGGCTAAGCGACTCAAATTGTGACATGTCATCATTCATTTCGAACTACGCAACAAATAGTAAGATTAAATAAATTTTATTATAATGTATGTAAAGAAAGAAGCTTTAAAGCTCATTCATTACCAGCTGGTGCTGCGCACCGAGGCCATCTGAGATTTGTGTGCAAGTGCTGCGCGGTGTATTTATTGGTGGCATTGCGACGATTGTGACAGTGGATGAAGAGTTCTGTGGTGATGACGTAAGCTTTTTGTTTTGCCAACAAAAAAATAAACATAAAATAAAAAGCTCGATTAATACTTCCCGGTTTAAAGAAATGGAAGAATTTAGAAGATAAGAAAATTAATTTTGTTTTGAAGTTTTTAAAATCGTTGTTTTTTTGTTTGTTGCTATATTTTTTCTCTTTCGACAACTATCACTGACAACAATTTCAAAAGCACACTGAGCCAACAACAATAAGACACATTAAGGCGTCGAACGATACAAACCTTGGAGTTGGCGCACTTAAGATCGTTGCGCAGCTCCTTGATGACATTATCCTTGAGCTGTATCTTCATCTGAGCATTTTGTATCTCATCCTCCATGCAGAATATCTGCCGTCTTAATTCGAGTATCTCGTCATGCCTTTCCGCCACCTCGATGGCCAGAGCTTTCATATTGGCAATAAGCTGTTGGTTGGTGTTTGGTGTGCGTGCGTATTGTGTGTGAAACAGCCCAAAACGAGTAGAAGCAACATTTGGAAGAAAAGACAAAAAATGCAAAAATTTTAGTAAATTTATTAAAGTACAAATAATTTACAATAACAAAACGCAAGAACGTAACAAAATTTTGCAAATTTAACATGACAATTTTTAAAGAAAAATAATTTATATGTGCGCGTGAGTTGCGTTAATGCGTGAGTGCATTGAGAGAGTTTCAAAAATTATTGCGTCTACGCACCTTGTTCTTTTGCGCAGCCTCTTGATCTATGCTGTTCTGAAAAAGGAAATTGAATCATGTTTATCATGCGTTATCAATCAATAACGGTGTTTGTATGCCTCACCCGTACAAAACTGCCCTCAGCGGGAATGTTCTGGAAGGAGTTTGAAAAGAAACAGAGAGCAGAAAGGTAAAAAAAAAGAAGCAGAAAAAATACGCAATTAGTAAAAAAACAAGTTTCTAGTGAAAGTATTAATGCCCACCTGATTACTCTGTCCCAATATTTGTTCTGGTCTCAATGTCTCAAACTGCAGACCCTGCAGGTCCCAGTTATCATTATGATAGCCATTTTGTATTACCTTTAGCAGCGTACAAATGTCTTTGCGATACTTGGCCACCTCATTGTCCTGACAATGCCGCATGGCAGCTTTGCGCTGTACACACTCCAAGCGATCGGTCACCTCGCATTCAAGGTCTTCCATGTTATTGATAATGGCATCGTTGATTTTCAGCAGCATATCGATCCATTCCTGATATGTCACCAACTTCAGCTGTATTAAAATTCAGAAAAAAATGTTTGGAGAATTTTTTAAATTGTTGTTTAAACAAATTCTATATAAATTCTCTCAAAAAATTATAGTGTAGTATTCTAAAATTTATTAAAAAATTTCAAACCCTGCTTTAAAGAGTTTTAAATTTTATATAATATATTTATATTTTTCCTTTTTTAGAAATTTTTTTTTTGTTTTCAAAAATCGTTTTTTTTTGCATTTTTTCTAACTAATGTCTTGAAAATATTATCTGAAAATTTTAAGTGAATCTAATAAATACTTTTATTGAAGGGCTCTCTGACCCTCAAGAACAGGTAGTGTTAAAATTTAATAAGTTTTTCTCGAAACTATGTTTTCAAAGGTGAATTTGAATAAAATTTATACAACTTTTACAACAAACATATTACACTTGTATTTGATTGAAGGATTTTTGTTCTTTTCAAAACTTCCATTTTTATAAGCAATTTACTTTCTATCTAAAAATTTTTGCTTTCTATCTAAAAATTCAAGAGTAAATAATCTGAGGCCGCCAATTTATATAAAAAAAACTTCCATCAGGCACTAGATTAACTATTTAGTAGGCACTAACTATTTTTATTTGAATGATTTCAGGTGAACTGTTTAGAAGTTATGATCATTACAAAGGACTACTTGTGGAACAGGGGTCGATACATATAACGATAACTTTATATATAATTGCATATATGTAATACTTCTATATTGGCAGTAAGCAATATTTTCAATGAATTTCAACTGTGAAATCAAAGAGAGATAACCTATATTAGATTTTGTTGTTTGTATTAGATATTTGAATGTATGAAAATTACTACACAGAAGAAAATGTTAAATCGTCACAGGGGCGGTTGTTAAGAAAAACGTGTGTCCCAAACATAAAATAAAACAAAACGTTCTTATTTGTTTTGCATAAATCATAGGTACGCATCATAGTAAAATAATTATAACACCAAAGCGTGAAATATGATTAAATTAAAAAAAAAAAAAAAATTTCAAGCAAGCCAAATTTAAACCATAAAAATTTAAACAACAAAAATTTTAAATTAAATTTTTAATAAAGCCCGTATGATACTTAATTTTTTTGTCCAATTTTATAATCTGAAAACAAGTGGCGGGTGGGCAAGACAACAATATTCTTGCCTATTGTGCGAGAATAGGATAGAAACATATTCAGTGGCAAGAACCAATTTTGACTGTTCAGCGACGTTGCTAGTTGGCGTTGATTTTTTTTTTCTTGCAAGGAGCTACACCAGCAAAAAAATTCTGAAAAAATAAAATTGTTTTCAACTAAACAAGAATCTTGTTGATAAACAACCATCAAGAAATCTTGTCAATACAAAGATTTGATTGTTTTAAACTATTTTTAATAACGAGAACAATTATATATTAATAATATTTTCTGAAATAAATACAACAACACTGACATTGTTAATAATACCAACAAGTTTTTTTGGGTGAAGTTGCGTTGAAACAAGAAGTTGACAGCAAATATTTGGTCGAAACTTAACGATGAGCGAATTGAGAGAAACGTCAAAAACAATGCATTAAAAATGCAGTCCGTCCCACATTTTTTTCTCTAATTCGTACGTACAATTCGAACTAACTCACACCACTGGAATCTATGCATTAGTACTATTTGAACTGCTCTATTTTCATTTTTAATGACAAAAAAACGAGCAATTTAATGAAGTATCATACGGGCTTAAGGGAAGCACCGCTCCTGAGTTCTTTTTATTATGAAATTAAATTTCGGGTTTCAAATAAAGCAACACTGGTTGTTTTTTGTTTTTTTTTTTTTTTTAAAGTCTTGAGATTTTTACATAAAACCATGGTAGAATAACAGAGGTAGACGCATTTCGGACTGCGCACTCTTCCTCATGACCAAAATTGTCTTTCAATAGTAATTTGAAAATGAAAAAAAAAATTGAAAAAATAATCGCTTTCAGATTTTCTATGGGCAAAACTGTGCATTTACTTACAAGATTTTAGGCAATTATTATATTTTGTGTTTATATTTTAATTAAGGGAGTAGTACCAATCTTTTGGTAGAAAAAACATATATTTTTATTTATTTTTTTTTAAACATATTTATTAAACATCAATTTTAAACTTTTTGTGACATATTTATAAATGTTTCAAGATAACAAAAAAATAAAAGTCAAAAATAAAAAATATACAAATTTTAAAAAAATTTTGAAAAATGGGCAAAATTTTTTTGAAAATTTTGGATACACTCCTTTACATAGGGAACTTTTTTCCCTAAATGTGGTTAATTTTCACGTAAGAGGTTGTCACCAATAATAACCAATTTGAGGTTTTTGTTTCAGATTAGCCGTTCCTGACATTAAGTTGCAGCAGCGGGACAAGTCATTTTTTTAGTGCTTGATTTCATCGCCCTCTACCGCCCTCTTTAGTGATAAAAATAAAATTTTTTTTTGTTATCTTGAAACATTTATAAATATGTCACAAAAAGTTTAAAATTGATATTTAATAAATATGATTGAAAAAAGAAATATTAAAAATATATGTTTTTCTACCAAAAGATTGGTACTACTCCCTTAAAAAAAAACTTTAGTTAATTCTCAAAATTAGGAACAAAAAAATAAAAAAGGCAATTTTTTATTAAAACAATTATAAAATAACTTAAAGCTCTTAGTTATGTGAACATAAATATTACGAAGCATTTGCAAAGAAATTCCTTTTTTAATTATTTATAAATTGAATAAAAAGTGCCACAAAATTAAGATAAATTTCAAAAAATTTAAAAAAAAAATTTTAAAAAATTAAGTAAAAGCATGTGAGAATTCTAAACCATTTTTTAATTTAAAACAATTTTTTTTCTGAAAATACAAAGTTTTATCATAAGAATTCATGGTTTACCCTCTAATGCATGAGTTTTGCGTGCGAAACGCTCACTTTTACAATTATAACTGACAATAATTACAAATTGTTAACAAGCTAGAAAAATTTCCGTTACAAAAAATGTTACCCGAAGTGCATAGGAACCGATATATAATCTATTGTTTGACTTCTGATTTGGAATAAAGGTTTTCAGTTCTAGATTTGACCACAAACTTCAGTGTGCCTAAAGGCATTGTTATGCAGTAGAGGGTTAACAGAATGCTTGGTTCACTTAAGTAAGGATATGAAACCGGAAAGAGCAACCTCCAATGCCTCAAAGGTTTGAAAAGCAACACAATGTCCCTTCTTACGTTAATGGGTTACATAAGTCACATTGTTATGTGACCCCCACTCTTTTTTTAACATCAAATCAAGGATTTCAGGTATTGCACCCATTCATTCAAGTCTGCCTTGGTTCAAAAGTGATGTGATAGATTAGTGGAAAGAAGAGGCAATAAAATAAAACTCGCAAAGGATGTTCTAAGCTTGGCGTAGAAATATGAGAATTAAAATCTAGGGCATGTGTTATGCCTTTAACTAAGTCAATTCTAGTTATAAAGCAATCCTATTCACAAAATTCTCTAACACCAATAACAACTTTTAAGTCGTTCATTTTGATGAATTTTCAATTTCAGTCGATTAGAAATAAGAAAAGATATCAAAGAAGATTAAACCGTAGAAACATGATGAGGATTGAATTTTGGGACCTTTGGGATGAATTTGACTATTCGACTACAGAATTTGAATTTGACTACAGGCTGCAGATAATTGTCGTCGTGTTACTTTGTTTGTAACGCCCATTAGAAAGCGCGGTACGTATAGGAAAGTATACGAGGTGTATTAAAAAAGTAACGGGAAAACGTTTATACTACTCGTAAACTCTTTTTCATTCATAGCAGATTCACCGAAAGCGATACTTAACATTTCTAAAACTTTATTGTTCTGTAAAGCATTTTTGTTACAAAATTTAATGGTACAAAGTCGTCAACAGTATCAAAGCACGTCTTATTCTTTGAACTAGCTAACAAAAAAGTAAACAATCAATATGGCTGAAAATATATAGATACTTGCTAGATGCTTGCCAACACAAAAAAAAAAAAAATTAAAAGCTATACCATTCGGATAGACACAGTCAGTGAAATTTCACTCTTACCGTTACTTTCTGAACACACCTAACATTTGTTGATGGGTCAAGTGCATACATTTTTTTATTTTTATTTTTTTCTGAATATTCCCGTTTATTTTAGAAACCTTCAAAGCAATTGCCAAATAGTTTTTGTGTATATTGGACGGATTTTGTTTTTGTTTTTTTAGAAAAACTTCCGCCATTTTGTTATTTTTAGTAAGTTTATTTTAGCTCACGCAACAACGACTTTACCATGAAATAATCTCATTTTTTAGTTGAAATTACGGTGACCGCAATTTTTTGTTGCTTTTTAAAAAAATGTCACAGTTATAATTGTTTCAGCAAAAAAAAAAAAACAAAAAAAAATTTCTGACCCGAAGGTCAATTCAATTTTTATCTCTAAGAAAAAGATATTCGGATATATTTTCAAAATTTCATGTAAAGTTTTTTTAAAATCCTTTATAAAAAACAAATGTTTCCCTTAAATGCATTTTTTTTTTTAAATTTAATGAGACTTTTTCAATTAATTATATTGAAACTATTTGTTGAGCTTTAGGCCAAATATGTTAATGAAGAAAACAATGAACGGTATAGAGCAAATCATACAGCTCTAGAACTAGAAAATGTAATTTTCGAAAATTTAGAAATGGTACCTAATATTTCTATATTTCTTTCTGGAATTAAAACTTCCTACAAAATATTTAAGTTTCGTAATGATCCAAACTCTTACTCAAATTATTCAATATGTTTTGTTTTTTTTTTTATTTTCCGATAGAACAAATGTTTCCAAAAAAATTTTATAAAATTCTAAAAAAATTTTCTAAATATTCTTTTACTAGTCCTGAGATATTCTAAGAAGTATTTGAAGAAAAATTCGTAGATGCCAAGAAAAAACTGTATAGTAAACCTAAGTTTATTGCATGTCTTCGTTAAACTGAAGATTTTAAATATAAACTTGAAGAAAAGAAACAGAGTAGCCTTTGCAACGCCGGGTACTCTTAGCTAGTCGCATTGAAATTCAGTTAAAACTGATTTCAGTAATTTTCTTACAAAATATATTGTTGTAATCGGCCTTCTTAAGAAGCATTTTTGTTGCTTGGTTGAACTATTGAAAATTTAATTTTATGTCCTGATGGTTTAAAAAGCCGAAATATCAAAGAAAAAAATAAAAAACTACAAACATTTTTTTGTTTTATTGCTACGGCCTTAGCTCTACCAAGTAACAAACAAACATCACAAAATATATTTTAAAATAATTTGGTGCTAAGGTTTATTTGAAGCTATCGCATTCTCGCATGAGATTATTTCACAAAATTTCCTTTATATTCATACAACACGCTTACGTTGAGTGGCCGTAAAAAAATTAATAAAAATTTAAAAAATTTACTAATACATCTGCCTTTAAATACTTTCCTTCCCTCTTCGAATGAAATATATTGCTTTGGAAGAAAATCTCTACCTATATAAATTAAAGCTATAACTCACATCCGCATCTCCATCCGCTTTGCAGTCAATCTCCTGCAGTCTCTTTATAAAAATCTCATTCAATTTAGAGTTGATCTTTGCCGAGTCGCCGCTGCAGCACGGTTCATCCTGCTGCACCTGTTGCTGTTGTTGGGAGTGTTCTTGTTGCGACAAATGTGCTGACGAGGTTACCGTCGTGATTTCATTGCGTGAAGAAATCGATGAATACCTTGAGCCGGTGCTAGGCGCGGCACGCGCTGCAGTAGTCATGCTGCTTCTGCCGCCAGCACTAGCAGCTAGTGAACTTCTACTGCATAGCTCAGACTTAATCTGTGGAGGAGTGGCTGCGGGTGCTGCGCTTTGCTGTTGTTGATACGAGCTGAACAATGTTGGACTTGCAGCTCCACTGCGTTGTTGTGCCATCTGTTCTTGTTTTAAAAGTTGTTGATGCACTGCTTCTTGCTGTTGTTGTGCTTGTTGTGCTCGTTGTTGTCGCACACGCTGTTGCTGTGCCAATTGTGCTAGTAGCTGTTGATGTTGTTGCTGTTGTTGCTGTTGCTGCTGCTGTTGTTGCTGCTGCTGCTGACAACAAAGCTGCTGTTGCATTAAAAGCTGTTGCTGCCTTTGCTGTATTTGCTGCTCATGCGGAATGATGCAGAATTTACGCGGTTGATTTGGATTTCCACTCATGCTGATAGATTTTTTCCGTGGATCTTTGTTGGCTGATGCTTGGACGGTTGGATGGTTAGCCTTTGCTTGATTTGCAAAGATTATAGAATTTTAGCAACAAAAAATAAGGTAAAAAATAAACATCTGTTTGTATGTGTCTATAAAATGTTGTTGTTGTTAAAAAAACAAATTTCAAATTGTGGAACGCCGTGACGTATGAGTGATGTTTATCTCAGTGCCAGCGTGTTTTTTGCTATTTCACTGAAAACATTTTCGATGTTGTTGCTGTTGTTGTTGTTGTTGTTTTTGTTGTTGTTGTTGTTGTTGTTGTTGTTGTTGTTGATTTTATTGCTATTTGTTTTAATTGATTTTGGCACAGCTCAATGGCGATATTTATATGCATTAAGCATATTTAAAACATTTGCACACACACAAGCACACAATAACTGCTTTTAAAACACATGGGCTTCAGAGACCAAACAAAACATCTGCTTCTGTGCTGTTTGAAAACTTGTTGCGGGGCTTTTTTATTATTTATTTTTGCCAACTGCTTTTTTTTTTGTTTTGGCTGTAAAGCTTTGACGTTATTTTAACGCAGCGTCACGTATATACGTCACAGTGCGTTTGGGTTCCTTTTGTTGGGGTTTCTTTGACGAATTTTCTTTGCTTAATTATAATGATCACATTACGCACGGAACACTAAAGGCAAACTGAAAAAAGCTCAGCAAATCATCAGATATGGACTTAGTTCAAGATGCAAGATACTGAGTAGTGCTGAGCGCAGCTATAACGTAGCGAGCACAAGCTAAGAGCTAACAAGAGAAGAGAAAACAGGGGCCGAATCGCCGCATCCGTGAACGTAACAGCTTTCGTATGAGAACAAATTAATCGTATGAGAATCTCATGAGATACGATATTAATCTCATGAGATTCTCATACAATTAATTTTGTCTCATACGAAAGTCGTTACGTCACGGATGCGGCGATTTGGCCCCAGTTTCAAGCGGTGAGCAGCAGCTTCACTTGACGTTTCAATTTTGATGCTAAAAAAGCTCAAAGCTGAATTTTATTTTCTCGCATGCGTTTTTTTTTCTTTTTTCACAAATTTAACTGTTTTAATAATTTTTTTATAGTAAAACGAATTAAATTTCAATTATTACTAGTTGAGTAATAAATAGAACAAAATATTACACTATAAATCATGAAAGTTTTTATTAATTCAGTTTTTTATATTTAATTTCAACATTGCTTATTTATTATTTTGTACTAGTTAATTTTTATATCAAATTTCTGCGTTTTCAAAATAATAAATTTATGGAATAAATTAGCATACATTTCAATTAAAATAGCATTAATTAATAATTTCTCGCTTGAAATTAATTTCTTTAATGATCGGTTTTCTATATTTAATCGATTTTTGTACAGGTTTAAATGTTCATTTCATTATTTATCTAATGCTCGCTAAGGTTTAAGAGAAAAATTTAATACATAATATTTATTTCTCGCATGACATACTAGCTGTGTTATACATTTTGTTAATAGTTTTTTTTTTCAATATATAATGTGTACACAAATATGAACAGCTGAGATGTGTAGATGTTAAAATTCCATAGAGTTTTATTCCACTGACATACAGTGTGAATATTAAACTAGCATGATATAAATAAACTATATTTATTAAATGCTTAACATTATTTTCATTGAAGTTTCTTTTAACGTTTAAATTTTCTCCTTTTAATATAGATTTTTAAAAAAAAACATTATCTCATGATATAAATTTCTGTTATAATTTGGGTGAACATTTTTTTGCAAGTTTTTATCACTTGCAAAATTTACATTGCAACGTTGTTTTTTTTATAAAAATATCTATCTCTAAAAGATTTCTCTCAAAGAAAAATTTTCTATTATGATATATTAGCTTGCAGTTTCAGAAAATTACGATATATACCTATTTAGCTTTAAGACTAATATAAGAATAATGATGTGTAGTTAAGTAAAAAAGTTATAAAATTAATTTTCCTCATTTGTTTTACAATAAAAGAATTGTCTTAGTTTGCAATTTTTCAATAAAAAATAAATATTAAAAAAAAAAAAAAGCTCAAGCCTGTGTTAGATAACACGGGCGCATAGATCAGACGTAGAATACGTTAGTCATTAACAGCCTTATTCAATAGATTTCCTTAAACAACCTTTAAACGCTTGTTTATTTACGCACTGTTTAAGGCTTTACGCAGCTTCTATGCAACCTTGCTAACATTGTTATTCATAAACATTTTTTCATTTTCTGCTTATGATTGTAAGGTTTGTGTCTGAACTATAGAAAATCTCTACAAAAATTAAGAATTCCTATGGACTTACAATGGCCGCCGCATAAAAAAATGCTACAAAGGGCGCATATGGAACATGTCTTTGATATTAAAAGAAAAGACAAACAAAAATCATGGTTGTAATTACGTAACCTTTAAACGCCAATTTCGGCGTTTAAGTTACGCAGCTCTTAAACAACTACGAAAAATGTTTATGAATAACGTTTTCTTGTTTAAAGCCCGTTTAAAGTTACGCTGCCTCTAAAATGTGTTTATGAATAAGGCTGTAAGACATTGAGGATGTCTTAAAGACGTGGCCAACTGGGTAAGCACAATTTTGTTTCTCTGCTTCGCTTATCAATGTTGTGTATGTACACATCGTTCGCTACTTGGTCATTATACTTTTTCTCTTTCTCACACTGGTTCTGTGATGAACACACAGATAATCGTACTGCTCTTACACATGATGTTATAATACATAAAATACAAAGCATATGAAAATTAATACAAAATTTGAAGGAGTTAAATTTTGATTTACTTATAGAATCAAAAAAATTATATGTAGCAATATGATTATTTAAATACAAATCAAAAGAAGACATATTAAATATGTTACGACCATACTTGAATTTTCTTCAATGCATGCATAAAGTATTAAAAACTTATAATGAAAGTGACAAACATTTTCTCAAAATTTTGTGCTCCAGATCAACACCCCCGTATAACGTATTCTACGTTAAAAAAAATATTTCTGGGAGCTTTGTATCCATAACTAAAAAAATTTCTCTCATGGTAGGAATTTCTATAATTCATAGCTAATATATGATATATTGAATGATATATCATTATATGCTGGCATAGAATTCTGAAAACATCATTACGATATATTAGTATGGAACTTCTGAGAACACTATCGTTTGCTAAAAATATTTCACAGAACTATATAAAAGAAATATCTTTAAGAAGAAATTTATATCATTATACACAAGAATGGATTTTTTGAAAACTTATAAACTTAATGATATATATGAAAATAAATCAAGATATACTTGTATGGAATTTATGATAAAATTCTAACGTTCCCCTTCAAAAATCCATCTCTCATGGAGTAAATAGCCATAATGATATATTGGCATTGAATAGTGTTATGGAAATTGTGAAAACATTCTAGTCCATGGAACAATTTTTGTTATATATTGTGATATAAATTATTATATATATCACAAAATTATTATATAATTCCTTTAAAAACAAAAAAATGTTGATGAATTTTTTATTCACATCTTCATATATATATTTTTTTTCATACGCAATTTTGCAAGATTTATTGCATGAAATATTTTATTTTAATTTTCCGTTAATAAATATTAGTAATAAATTACATAAATAAAAATATATTAAATGAAATCACTTTTTCAAGTTTTTTTTTTTTTAATTTGTTTCATTTGAAATATTTTCTCCCAGATATAGGTTATATATCATGAGATTTTTTGGTATTTAACTATGGAAAACATAATTCTAAATTTAAAGTTTAAATAATACTTGCATGATACTTATATCATACATGCATTTTATTTATTTTCATATGTTTTTTTATGTAATTTGTTATCCGATTCTACTATTTTATGATTACAACAAATATTTAACGAACATTTACGAACTCTAAATTACAAAGTTTGTTTTTTTTTTCATTTATAAGAGGTTCTCTTATGGAAGGAATTTCTGTCATGATGTCAATATAAGATATCCTTCCCTAAACAAATTTATTAATTTGACGTGTTTTACGTGAATTAATTTTTTTTTTTAAATTAGTTGTTTCATTTTGAAAGAATTTCTAGCATGCAATAAATTTCAAAAATTCTAATTCAGGGCCAAGAAGTTTCTTGAAACATCCTTTTTTAGAAAATAAACTTTGGCTTAATTTTGTAAAAACAAAAGTAAAGTATGAGTAAAAGTTGTTTTTTTTTAAGTTGCTAACTACTTTTTTGAATAAATTGGCTCACATAAATTTTCTCGCATGCAAGTTTCATAGTTTTCTATAATCGGTTTCGTATTGGAAAAAGCTTCTTAACCTTCATCGGAAATTAATGCGATATAGTCGTTAAAAATTATTTATTATTCATTATTTTATTTATTTAAAAAAAAAAAGATTTTTAAAAAACCAGCCAAAATCCCAGCTCGGTCGATTTGCTGAAATTATATTAAAAAGAATAACAGCTTGAAGTTGAAAAGTGTGTGTAAAATTTAAACAAGGGACCGATTTAGGTTAATGCATACTATTTAAAACTTTACAAAAAATTTCTTAACATTTTGTTAAAATTTCTCAATTGCTTAGTAAAATGTATTAGTTTTTTCAGGCCTAAAATTTTTATATTGCATGCGATTAAATATATTGATAAATATTTAAACAGCTTCCTTGCTGATCAAACCTTAAGCCAAGATCTGTTAAAATTAAAACTGAATTTGATGTTTTCTTTTTTTTTAAAATATCTTTTTTCCGATTTACATATATATGTTTTCGATGTACAAAGTTCTCTCCAGCAGTATATGTTTTGTACAGATTGACAGGTTTCTTTCAGGCACACTGGAAAATTTTCTGATTTCTAACGCTCGAAGCCTCTCCAACTGACGCTGTTACTTGTTTTTCTACACAAAATAATTCATAAATTCGCTTAACCATTCGCCAACAAACCGCATTGTCAACAATCTATGGAGAGCATAAGGTACGCCATGCAAAGCATCCGCTCTTATATGACGCATGTACAGCACTTTTAGCGGCGACATTAAGATGTTAACTCTCTAGACTTTCGTGGGATTGCTAGACAGTTAACAAACTTTTTTTTTCATCACCTTAACCTTAAAAAAAAAAAAAAATCGATGCACAATCGAAGCATTGATTCGATTATTTGAACTTGCAAGTCACAATACAAACTACGTAGATTGCTGCATTCGTCTGTCCAAATTCGCTGGCTAGTGTAGATCAGCTTAATTAGCTGCTTCTAAGCTAATCTTATTGCAGCTTGTTTTGGCGGCTTATCTTATCGTTTACAAATAATGTAAATAGCTATTTGTCAACAACCTGTGTGTAGTACCGTTTGGCGTAGTACCGAAAATTAATTAAAATTTTTTAGTTTTTCTTTTTACTGTTTTATTTTCCAGCTATACACTTGTAGGTTTTTGTTTACTTCTGTGCCTTGAAGGCATGTTTGCGGCTTTGAATGTTTGTTGTTTATTAATTTATCTTGGTTCTCGAAATGCGTTCAACTTGAACTTGACAGCACGTTAAATGGAATTTTTATGCAAAACAAGAGATTGTTGTACAACTTGAAAGAATTTAAAATTATTTTCACAGGAGATTTCTTGATATTAAAAATTTATTTTATGGAAAAAAGTCATCTTTAATTAATCAAAAATTATAAGTATGAATAAGCACTGAAAATTTTTCATATTAACGAATAAACTTCACATTACTGGCAAAATAACTTTTATTAGCCTTGTTATGATTTGACATGTCGTAGAGGTAAAATATATAAATTCGATAAGACTACAAATATGATGTTGGTTCTAATTCTTTCTCTAACAAATCCGCAATGTATTTGGCGGTAGAAGGAGTTTTGCGTTAAAAAATATTATCTAGAATTATCGTCTTTTTCTCATTACCCCTAACATGGTTATGGCTTTTATAAATACGTCCGTTTCAAAAAAGTATTTATAATTTCTGAAAATATATTTTTATGTTTTAAAAAAAAAATTACATATTCAGTCCTATCATGAAAATTTTTCTACCGGTAATTGTAAAAGGGAGTTTCCGCTTTTAAGATAAAGCTCGACAGTTTTTTGGAACTTTTTAATTCAAATATGTTCCATCAACCTTTAATATTCATAAGTGTAAAATAAAAAAAATATAATGTCTTTATAAGCTATCTTAAAAGCGGAAACTCCCTTTTAGAATTTTCGGGAGAAAGTTTTACATGATAGAGCTGATTTTGAAAAATTACAGTTTTGTGGGAAACTGTCCCTGGGACTCAATCCTAGCTGAAACTGATGATTAGTTTATTTAATTTTTAAAACGTTTTTATAAGCTCACTTCATTTGTCTGTCTCGTACAAATCTTGGCATCCCTTTTTAACCAACTTCCCGATGAGCTAGAGTTTTGAAACTTAAAATGTAGCTCAGAACTGGATGACAACACAATATTATCTAATTTGTTTGTCTGTGCGTTTATTTGTTTGGCTAAAATGCGAAATTATTTGAAACATACATACATACATGGTAGAATAATAGAGGTAGACGCATTTCGGACTGCGTTCTCTTCCTCATAGCCAAAATTGTCTTTTAATAGTAATTTGAAAATGAAAACAAAAGAAAAAATAAAAAAAAATCGCTTTCAGATTTTCTATGGGCAGTCAATTTCGTTTTGACAGTTGCGGCAGTCTGCCTCTCTGAAATACTTCTACCTTGTTTTCATTGTACCATGCATGATACAATTATACAAGGTAGGAGTGACAGTTCTTTCGTCTTGCGCTAACTGTCACAAGTAGTATAAATTAGAGAACGAAAAAAGAAGAAAAAAAAAATAGAAAACAAAATATACAGGCAATTGACAATCGGTGCAAGGTACTGGTGAGAAAAAAGTAAGTTTTCACTCCTACCTTGTATAATTGTATCATTGTACCATGCATGCATACATATAAAAAATCAAACAAAAAAAAAAAAAACTGAAAAGCTCATTGACATTTTTAAATTTCAAAAATTCACAACTGAAGTGAATTTATTACCTCATTTAGAATATATCTTTCTGAGTTCTATAGCTCAAAGCGTGAAGAGATCGTCTTGTTATACGCTTGTTATACGCTAGAAGTGAGTTCGAGCCTCACCAATGTAAATGAAATTTTTGTTTTTTTTTTTTATTAAACAAATTAAAATTTTTTAAAATTCACCACTGAGGGTGAAAAAAAACAAATTATGAAAAAGTAGTTTAAATAATTTTTTTTTAGTTATTTTTAAAAAGTATTTTGATTTATAGCTATTTAGAATATCTGTGTGAGTTCTGTAGCTTATAGCGTAAAGCGAATGCTTTATAAATTTAGGTAGTTAGTTCGAGCCTCGACAATGTTAACGAATTTTTGTTATTTTATGAAAAATATTAAAATTTTCAAAAATTCACCACAGAAGGTGGAAAGAATTTTTTAAAAAGTAGTTTGTTTAGTAGTAAAATTTATATGAAATCTTTTAATGGATTCTGTAGCTCAGAACGCACGGCCATTGCTTTATAATCGTGAGGTTGAGAGTTCGAGCCTCGACAATGCCAATGAATTTCTTCTTTTTTTTAATATTTGTGGAACCATTTCGATTTTTAAAAGAAATTTTGTACTGATAAAAATATAAAACGTTCAGAATCTATTGTAAAATTTTAAAAAGACTAAAAAACAGAAAATAATAATTTAATTAAAAAAAAATTTTAATATACCACGTTTTTAAAACGAACTAAAATGTATAAAATAGTTTCTGCTAGAGTGGGGCTTTTAGTTCTCATAAAAACGTGGGGCGCATACTACAGACAATATTAAGGAGTTAAGAAAACCTTGGCTAAGAAAGCATTTGTCCGCTTATATATTAAAATTTTTTTAATTTTTACTTGCTAACAAATAATTGTTCAATAATTGATCAAAGAAAGGCATAGATAGGAACTTTTTAACAAAAAAAAATCGTCAGTCTTGATAACTTCGATAATTTTAAAATTTAAGAATTCTGAAACCCAAGTAGAACTTACTGGACTGAACGTAATAGATGTCTGCATACTATTCTCCATAGCGTTTTTATGAGAACTAAAAACCCCACTCCCAGTGGCGTCCGTGGCGTAGATGGTTAAAGTGCGTGGCCGCTATGTCAACGAACCTGGAGACCCAGGTTCGAACCCCAGCAGCGACAGAAAATTATTTGCTATAATATAATCATATTAAAAATGACATGTAAACCTTCTTGAGGACAAGAACATTCTGTTCATCGCCGTTCGGAGTCGGCGTTAAACATGTAGGTCCGGTTCTCGGTCAATTGTTTACAAATTTAATAACACGCACAACACAATTGATCATAAGAATCTAGGTCAAAGTCCTTTCAAGGGCTGAAATGGCCAGTTATTTATTTTTTTTTTTTTTAAAAACCCCACTCTAGCAGAAATTATTTTATACTTTTTAGTTCGTTTTAAAAACGTGGTATATTAAAAATTTTTTTTAATTAAATTATTTTATTCTTTTTTTTTAACTTTTAACTTTTTGGATACTTATAAAAATCCAACACATACTAAAATTTTAATTCAACCATTTACTCAGAAATCCAGTAAAGCATTTGTATAATATTCCAAAAAAAATTTAAGTTATATTTTTTTTTTCTTTAAACCAAATATATCCTGTTAATCTCCATAAATAGCAAGCGCGAGGTCTGTATTCGTAATGTATTCGTACTACACGTGTTCACGTGAAAATGGGAGCTCTATTTTTGAGATGATATCTGGGGACACAGTGACTTGCATAGTATCATGTTAGAGGTTATAGATAAGATTTGGTTAGCTTGAGTTAATATTTTGATTAAGCTCGAGAAAAGTTCGAAAGTTCTTGGTTTGTCGCTGTCCATTGAATTATGTCAGTTGCACCAAAACTTTTTTACCCACAATTCTTTCAATTTTTTTGGTACAGTCAGAAACTAGTCTTGATATAGCCTCATAAGCTTGTAGGTTTTTAATCTCGCTTGATTATCTGATAGTAGTATATAGCGGAGTAAATCCCGGACATATACCTGCACATAATAAATTTCTGCTTAAAACACGGTTGAAATAAAGCCCATTAGAAGTGAGGATGGGAAAATGAGAACCACAAACTCCAACTCCTTTTACTCCGTTCAAATTAAGACCCATCAATATACCATAACTGTGGGATAGGTTCATCGTTTCTTCAGATTTGCCTGCTTGGCATTGCTAAACGTAGCCCCAAGAACTTGAATTTTGGCAGCATCTTGTTCAGGCTTTTCAGAAAAGGGTCATCTTCGAAGATTTAAGGAATTAGGATTATACAATATTTTGGTATTTCGTCTTAATTAGGATTACTGTAGGACCCATTCAGTTGGTTCTTTATAATCTGAGAATCTTTAATCTTACTCTCGCTACCAACGAATCAGGGTTGAAAAGTTAAGTTTCAGATATGGAAACCCATTTTTAAACCTGAAAAAAAATTTTTTAGTTTTGTTAGAGTTCCTTACGGATCTACAACTCGTTACTTGTGATAACAATCCCTTGAAGATCATGTTCTTTTCTGGAAACTTTAAGAATTCTGTCAATATACTTTAAGATGGTAGTATTTGGAAATTCTAGAAAGGAAATAGAAACACAAGGAGTATTGGGAACATTGTTTTTATTTACCTTCGAATAGTGCTATGCCATCCCCATCTTCTTTAGAGAAATAATTCAACTATATTCGATTGATGTCTGTTTTGTTTCTTTGAGTGTTTATTTTTGCCATTTTTATTTATGTTAATTAATTTCATATAATTTTACTTAATTGTTAAAAACTTCACATTTATTTTCAAACAATTCATCAATGCTCAATGTGTTGTTTAATTTTATTTAGCTTTTTGTTTTCTTTTTTAATATTTATATGTATATAATTAATGATTTCATAAAATATTTTGCATAATTCAAGTTTTATTAAAAATTAAAAAAAAAAATAACTCTCATATTTCGCACTAAAGTGAGAATTTTTTGCAATTTCATTAAAAACATCTTTTGCTGCTGGTTATTACATCGTCATAATTTTTGTTTTTACTTTTGTTTACAAGTTATCAGCAATGCTCCCTGGCGTTTTGCGATGCGCTTCGTTAAATGTTACTCATTAAATACACAATGAAAATATATATTTATATGTATATGTATGCATATATATTTTATGCAATTCCGTCTGTTATAAATATATTTACTTTTGTTGTTGCATGTCTTGAGTGTGTGTAGGTGTGTGTTTGTGTATGTGTGTTTATGAATTAGAAAAAGCATTTGCAAAAATTAAAATAAGAATAAAAAATCAATATTACTTTATATTATATTATATACATAGATATACATAATATATATATTATGTATATATATATATTTAAATTTTATTTTTAAATTTAGTTTTATATTCTTTTTGTTGCTTGTTTTTGCAGTTTTATTTTATTTTATTTTTAATTTGATTTCTTCAGTTGGTCTACAGTTTGAATTGTTAAGTTTTACTCTAAACAACAATTTTAATTTCACATTTTCAATTTCTCGCAACTCAGCATATTTCACAAAAACAAAAAAGTTTTATTGTTTGAAAGCGTAGAGTTGATATCCTTTTATATTCTGCTTCGACGTTATTGAGTGTTTGTTTGTAAGTCAGAGGAGTGTGTGTGGGTGGGTGTGTTTGGAGGAAGGGTTGAGCGGGAAATTTTTATCAAAAGCATGTGAGTGGGTGTGTGAATTGTATAAACATAAATGAAAAAGAAGAGACAGAGAGAGCTTAGTTTGTGTAGGGTTTTAAGAGAAAAGTAGATGAATCAAGTAGAGAAAAATAAGTGTTTTGTTAGCTAATGTTCAAGAGTGGCTGCTTCAAAGAGTGACTGTTTTCGTCCTGGCGCTACAGCTGTGCACTTGATTTTTTTTTTAATTGGATGGATGTAGTTGTTGATATTGTTGTAGTGGCGTTGTTGTTGTTGTTGTGTTGGTGATGGTGGTATCAATATTAGTTTGTTTGATTGTAACTATTTCTTGCTTATTTTGAAATGTTTGTTTTTGTTGGTTTTTGTTGTTCCTCCTTTCTGCCTTTTCTTAAAAGTATGAATTAAACAATTTAAGCCAAATAAATATAAACTTTGCGGTCTTCCGGCGTTCGTGCCAAGTACTCTCTTTCGATAAGGCCTTCTATTCGCTTCTTAATCAATACGGGCGATGGTAAGAATCTTGATTTCAACTGTGTCGTTACATCGGACACTAGCAGGATGTGCTAAAAAATCACAAAGATTCAAATTTAAAACCTCTAAGCGGGATAAGAGTGAAGTTTGAACTTACCGTCATTCGTTTTCTGGCCTTCATTATTCGCACGATGGCCGCTTCGATTTCATGCTTACGATCCTCATCAACTTTGCCGCGTGTTTCCTTGCGTTCTGGCTCTGACTCGCCCTTGGCGGCCACTGTTTGAATTTTCACTCTGAAAGGAAATTTTTATTTATTTTTGTTTTTAAAGAAACGTTATGTAACACTGTAGCTATGCTTTTATTACCTATGAAATTTGGAAATAAACGCATCATTTACATGGAATTCGTCCGTTGGATCGATTTCTTTTGTCTTCGTTTTGGAGTTGCGGACCAGCAGACGTTGAGCTGGTTTGCCCATCGATAACGATTGCAACGCACGCACCAATTCTCGCTCAGGGATATCAGTTTCTTGTTGAATATCCTCATAGGTTAGCAAATCGCGATTATTAAAGAGCATCAGAACGCACATCTGCAAAATCGATGACAGTAAATTAATCAAAATACGTAAATAAAGTTGCGACCCTCACCTGGTACGTTGACACTTGAAGTATGTGTTTGCGTGTTGTTGTTGGCACGACACAACCTACTGTTGAGCTAGACATACTAGAGCTGGGGCCATCTTTATCTTTGTCCACATCAGCTTTGCGCCCATAGAAAACAGCGTTTATGTAGGCAGTACCTAATGACATGGAGTTAAATTATTTAAGATTTTTGATAAGTTGCAAGATTAATATTAATTATAAGAGAGGTAGATCAATTAGTCCTTAAAACATAATAGTAGCAGGCACTTTGGTTAGAATTCTAACATAACTTCCGAGCTATTTGTGCAATAGTGTTACCCTTAATCCATTTGATAGCTGATCGATCGAATTACAAGCAAATTTCAGCTATATTTAAATTTCTTTGATGAACTTTGATGAGAATCCACAGACTAGAAGTCATATTTCACATATATTTCCGCATACATATATAATGAAGTGAATACAATTTCTATAACCCTATATTATTGATGTTTATAAATCGAAATGTAAGTTTACTTAGTATCTGTTGACAAACTTGTCTGCTGTTCCAGATTTATTTGCAACTTCTTTCTTATTCTTCTTCAGTATTTTTGCTTTGTATCTTATATGAAACTCTTCTTCTAGATTATTTAACCATCCAAAATATATATATATTTTCTTTAGATATTTTAACCAGATGCAGTCTCTGCTCTTTCAAAAACTCTTGCAGCCGTCATCATCTAATTTTAAGGCCTGATGCAAAATAGACCCGAGTGAATTTCGAAAACAAAAATTACTACATTTCATAACTCGCTCTATTCTTTTTTGCACTCAATATGTTCTAAATCTGTTTGTTTTTATACCAATACTACCAAGGCATCTGTGATGAATCTGTCCTGAAGGCTAAATTCTACGATGTTTCAAGCTGCTGACCTAAACATTGTATTGGCAGCAGCACTTTTTAGGGTTCAAAGTATCAAATTAGCTTCATGTTGCGATACCATGTCTCACCTTTTGGTAGGTGTGGATGTCTAGGTGGAAAATGCAACATCAAACTTTCAAGTCATACCCCATCCCAATCAGTTGCTGGGTAGCATAAAAACGGAGATCATTATTCGACAATCCCTTCTGGTCTGCCTCTAACCTCTATCATTTTAGATAAAGTTGAAATTTGTTTCAAAAATGTGTTTACTCGAATATTTTGTTATAAAATACTTATTGACCAATACCTCCTCCGACACAACTCAGCACTAACAACAAGAAAAATTAAAAAAAAAGAGAATATACATTACCCATTTGCGGCTGTAACGTCAGCTGGCGTCCAGAATGTTTGTCCAGATAGAATTTTTTAAATGTTTCAAATGCATCGCGTGGCGCAGCGGGTATATTGCAATTAGGTGTTGCAGTCTGGGGAGTAAAAAAAAAAATTAAAATAAATTAAGAACCCATAAAATTATAGGCGCCGAAACTTCTTACTTGTGTGGGCCAGAAGCCCGTTGTCAATATCCGCACTGTCAATTCCACGCCAGACAGTGACATGTTGTTGTTATTAACATAGTTTTTAAATTCTTCCATAATGGTATTTGACACGGACATGTCCTTAAACATGCCTTCTAATTTGGAGGTAAATTGACAACCGCATTCATTCTGAAATAAAAAAAAAAAAAAAATCACTAAATAGCCAAATTTTTTGGATATTCCGAAAAAGGTCTTTTATACCTTTAATTTTGATATCATGTTCTTCTCGAAATCATCAGAGACTGATTTGTTAAGCAGCAAACGCTTCGCTAAATGTGTCTTATAGTAACGTTCGAAAACGTCTTTCTCCAGCAGGAAACGGAAGAGTACCATTGTTTTATCCAGTATAGTTTCAATCTCCTGCTCGCTCATCTGTTAAGGAATTAAATGTCGAGCATTTTGATAATTAAAATAACAATGAAAAAGATAAGTAAACGTACGCCTTTGCCGCCCTTCTTGAGCTTATCATCGATAAACAGCGAAAGATATTCCGGCGACTTGGTATTCAAATTAAGGAAATGCTCAAAGTCCGATGAGATGACATTCTTGAAGATTCGATCGTTGTTAAACGAATGATGCAGAAATTGATCGAAACGATCTTTCAGATCTAGTAAATTCTGTACAAATGTAATGGGATTTTCCTCCTCCTTCACTAGGATGCGACCTTGTTCGCGCAAGTACGCCGACATGGTGTCCGCAATTACCTTCAGACCCTCATCTTTGAGGCGTGAGAATAGTTTGTAGGTGCACGCCAAGTCCTCGGTTTTTGAATTTTTAATCATGTACACCACACCCGAGTTTTCCATTTCAACAATTGTGCGCATGTGTTTCTTAATCAGTTCATCTTCGACAACTTTAACAATGCGCGGTTCAGTGTCCTTGTCGAGATACAGCGCAGCGCGTGCAGATTCCTCCTGTATGCGGGCCTGAAATAAAAATCAAAACAGTGTGAGCACGCTATCATTCTAACGCAGTCACATTTTACCCACCTCAACTTTCTTTATATAAACGCCAGCGTTGTTTTCCGCAAGAAACTTTTGCGATTCGAATTTATAGAAAGAGGCCGACTGCGACAGGAATGGTTTCTCAAAATCATCCTCATAGACTGAGCGCGTATTTATGCCCAATGACATAAGCATTTGGCAGGCATTTTTAATGGCCAGATGGTTGATAGCTTCACCGCTACGTTCGTCCATCACCATACCAAGCAGTGTTTCGCGGAGAGCCTTTTGTATTTCAGAGTAACGAACAATCTAAGAACAAAAAAACAAAATTTAACAATTTAGCAATTTGTTACAACTAATTGAGACGCCAACCTGATCTCTAAACAATATTAATCCCAAGTTGTAGACATTATCCACCTCGCGCTGCTGCACAAACACGCGATCCATGTACATTAGTATATCACGTATCATCACCATAGAGGTCTGATGATCGTTCCAAGCCTGATTAAGCTTGGGCAGAAAATTATTGTGCAGATTTTCGAGAACATCGATCCGCACCTTGTGCTCCAAATGATCGGAGACCACTTCGCGCAACCCAAAGTATAGACGATTACCGTGCTTATGTAGAACCATTGTGTATGCATTGCGATAGAGTTCCTCAAACGAGAGACCCGAATTGTTCTTCTTTTGTATTTCTTGTATAGCGTTCTTTAGACTTGCCCAAATTGTTTCCACATACTTCTCATCCATAGAGGTCTGCAAGTTAGAGAGAGGGGAAAATTGAAAATGATCCTACGTTGAATAGAAACTTAATTAAATCAAAAGAAAACAAATGCAATCGGCTTGAAGGCTAACATTAAATCCGTTCGTCCGGTATTCTGGCAACCATAGTGGAAACTTGCGTTGTATATCAGTTATTTTTGAGTATTTGTGGCCAGCAACGCCGTGCGGCACCAAGCGTTGAGTTGTTGTTGCTGCTGATGAACCTGTAGCCGCACCCATGGCACCTGGCAGGCCCAATGCGCGTCCGCGTATAAAAAACTTCCGATATCGGCTGCCATTTGTGCTGCTGTTAGTGAATAATAAACTTTTTTGTCGCTCCGTAGATCCTGGTAGCTTATCTTCCTTGGGCATTTCTTTTTTGCAATCGACACACACACACACACACGAGAGCTGCGAGACAGACGCTCTGTTGCTGCTGTTCGTTTAGCTTTTAATCTGCTGTTGATTGCTACTTTTAGTGCTTGATCTTGGGTTTAATGCTTCAAATCTGTTAAAATTCTCCCCTCTATTCGACGTCGTTTTCTTTTGTAAAATATTTGTTCACTCATTGGTTTGGTTTTAGAATTCAAACATTTTCTCTTCTACCCAATTTTTTTTTTTTATTTTAAATCGAATTTTTTCAACACTGATGGATGGTAGGTAGATATTGGGAAAATATTTTATTTATCCTAAGCGTTGTTGTTGTTGTTATTATTGGTGTTGAGTATGCTTCTGCGTGTCCTTGCTTCCTTTTGTCTTCACACTCGCTGGTTCTCTCAGCCTCTTCTCTTCTTTGTTAAATTTAACAAATTAAAAAAAAAAATGAAATGAAGTCGCTTTTTTCACAAATAATAATTTTTTCTTTCTTAACTTCTTGAAAATTCAATTTTTTCAGAAACAAATAATTTTGTTTTGACACAAAAAACTCAACATGGAATCGGAATATTTCTGTAGTATTGAAGTGTGTGCGGGAAAGGAGGTTGAATGGCAATGGTTTGGTTACAATTTTAAATTTGGGGTGTATTTTTGTGTAGGAGGTACTCAACTACTTGAAATTAATTTTGATATTTTCAAAATTTTCGATAATAGTTTGATTTAAAAAAAGTGGGAAAATTTGATAACTTTTCAAATGAGCGACAAGGTGCGCAGCTGTTGAAGAAATGTAGGAGCTTTTGAGGTGTTTCTGTGGCGGTTAGTTTTGAGCTATAAATGTTTTGGAGAGGTGAATTTAAAAGATGTTCGAAACTATTTACAGTTTAAATTAAAAAATAAAATAAATAAATAACTGGCCATTTCAGCCCTTGAAAGGGCTTGACCTAGCTTCTTATGATCAATTGTGCTGTGCGTGTTATTAAGTTTGTACACAATTGACCGAGAAAGGGACCTACATGTTTAACGCCGCCTCCGAACGGCGATGAACGTAATGTTCTTATTCTCAAGAAGCTTTACATGGCATTTGATTACTCTCTGAGGTTTGCCATTGTCTGCAGAGAGGTGGCGGCCGTACAGAAAAATTATTTTAATTCTGTCGTGTTAATTTTCTGTCGCTGCTGGGGTTCGAACCTGGGTCTCCAAAGTTCGTTGACATAGCGGCCACGCACTTTAACCAACTACGCCACGGTCGCCACAGTTTAAATTACTGATTTAATATTTTATTAAAAACGCCCAAATATGCAATTCAATTTTGGACTCGAAAATCTGTTATGATACGCAAGGATCATAAAGTCTAAATTATTGTTAGATATTTTCTTTAATTGCCACATATTATTTAAAACTAAATTTTAAAATTATAACAGTCATAACGTCCATAGGATGGACAGAAAGACTAATTTTTTAGCTTTAAGCCCCAGTTTTAGTTAATATACCTATTGAGTCCAGTCTGTATTGTTTCAAAAATAAATAAAAAAAAAAAATAGATACCAAGTGAAACTGTGAAAGTGTTTAGGATGTTCTGATCGTGGGGGAAGCCGTTTAAACATATGAATTTGAATCTGAGGCAACTGTTACGTCTTTACCTTAGTCAAATCAAGTTACGATTCAAGTTTCGATCCCTATAATTTGTCTACTTATTATATTGAAAGTACTGATGCTTTTTAATTTCATTTGACTGGAAATACGGAAAGAAAAAGGTTTAAGCGTAGAACCATGGCATGGTCGGGATTCGAACACGGCACATTTGGGGTTGCAGTGAAGTGCGCTACGACTCTGCCACCCATGTTGACCCAATGTTTTTTCCCAATTCTAAAATAGTCTGTTTAACTTTGTTCAAATTGTTCAAACCAACCGACGCTTTTTACGAGTATGTCATACGAAAGAATTATCCCTTCAGTTTGCTCTTTCCCTTGAAACTGGTCTATACGCTCTACGTAGTCAATAAATAGCATTAAAGCATGGAGGTTTTTAATGTGATTAAAATATATTGTTAAACTACTCACGAAATATACTGCCAATGCAAAAGAAATACAAACAAGAAAAATTAAGTTGAACTGTTTAGCAATGAGTTTTCTAATATTTTCACTATTTTTGGTTTGTTATAAGTTTTAAGTTAACTTTACTTTGTAATAAAAGCTTAACACTTTCTTTAATTTTTTCAAGAAAGTGCTGTTCTTTAAAGCGATTCTTCGCATTCTTGTTTTTGGGGAATTACACAAAACAGAGTATTGTTCAAATAGTTACCCTAACAGATATTATTAGAGCCAGCGTTCAGTAAGAAAGTATTCATAAATAAAAACATTAAAAATCTAAATTCTAGAATTTTTCTTCAGTGTGTTCTATTATATTGCCCCGCACTGTAAGAACTCACAAAACAAAAATGGAGAACAGCTAAAAATTAAAAATTTTAACAGTTTGCTAAAAGATAGTGCGTGAAAGACATGTATCTTCAATGGCTGTACGTACAAATTTAGAATAAATCCTTTAAAAAAAAATCAGTTTGAGCTCACCAATTTTTTTGCATCTTAAAATTTTGAGATGAGTCCATTTCGTAAATAGGGATATGTTGAGAACAAGGAAAATATTCTAGGGAGATTTTGTGATTTAAAACAACGAAAAGCGTACTTATGAGTTGAAACAATATATCTGTGTCAACAAACACTAATAGCTCAAGTCGGATTTGAAAGTTTTGAGAAATCTAATTTCAAAGTTTTTAATCGCCATATAGGTTCTATGAAAACTTAATTGGTTTTTGTGTCATAACTTCGATTTGGTTTGAGCTAGAAGCTACAGATTTTGTGTGTATGTGACTATATATTCAATGAATTAAGCAATATAAATAACTCAGTTCTGACTTAAGGCGACTTAAGCGATTATTACTTGTGGACACAAATATAGACAGCTCTGTTTATATAAAAAAAAAAAAAAAATTTTTTTTTGCACTCTTCAACTATTAAAATAATAAACAATAGATATAACAAAAAAGGCCTTATAAATAATAGCGAAACACAAAATACACTTAAAAAAATGCACACAATAATGCTGGAAAAACAAGTAAAATTTTCTTTTTAATGACAAATTAAAACGATAGCTGCACCGAATTGCGCTGCAATAAAAAGTTCAAACTAGATATAAACAATAGAATTAACACAATAATAAAGAGATTTATATAAAAATAGCTGACCTCAAATTCCAAAAAATACAAAAACACACTTAAAACAAACTAAAATACAAGGCGATTCCAAGTGCATAACAAAGAATCGCCGCTAGTAAGGAAGTAGAAAAGAAACAGCTGAGACATGAGAAAGTTTTCCACCAATATAGGTGCTGATACGCTGCTAAAACTTACCGGAAAAGCTCGAATACGCATCTTCCCCTCCTTCTTTGGAGCGGTGCCCCTTAGATTCATGGTCTGGAGACGACGACAGTTCTCCTCCACTTTATCCACTTAATAATGCCGACAACGGGAAGAGCAACACACGCTGGCCGGCAATGTGGAAGTGCAACAAATGAGCTGTGTTAATGATGACGATGAACTAGTTGCCAAGGGCCACGATGTTGCAGCCTGCTGCCGCTGTTGATTATATATTGAATATTTGTATATTCCGAGTGCTGCGCCCAGTATTACGCTTTATATGGTTCTGGTTATCTTTATGCTCTGTAAAAAATATCTTCATTAAGTAAATAATTAAAATACAGTTTATTTTAATACAAATCTCAAGAAAGTCAGAGTTTTTTCTAGCCACGAAAGTTTTTGGGTATTCTTTTTATAGTCCTAAAACTTTGTAACAAATCTTCTTTCTGATCTCTTTGAAATAATAGACGTTCTTCGTTTTTCGTTTTTATTTATACTTTTTATTACATTTTACAGTCTGGGCGATTCTCAACACCATTGCTTACCTGGTTTTCACTTTATTTTTTTTTTAATCTTCTCTATTAAGTTTTTATTTTATTAGTTGCCTTCGGTTCACCTTTTATTTTGCTATCAAGTTATTTTCAGCTTAATTGTCCTTTTCAACACTTGCAACTCATACTTAAATAAATAGTTTTTATTGCTTATTTATTTTATTGAAATTATTGTGCAAAGTTTTCAGCTTCTAACAACTATTTTCAGCTAAATTTTATCCTTTTTCTTTGCCGACGATGATGATGGAAAAGTTGAACATAGAAGAATAGAAAATGAAGCAGCGTAGATAGAAGAAAACAATAAAAATTCACCACAATATTCGACATCAAAGGTATGTTGAGGCAGCAGGGTGGTTCCGATATATTTTATTTATGCATCGAGGTAAACTAAACAACTTCCAAAAGGAATCGAAGTTTAATAACAATTTGTTGTTCTACATTACTGTTAAATAATTACTGTGAAAAAATAACTACTGTGAATTCTCTATTCTAGTTGGCAGAGTGTGGTGACACAAGTCACCTCGACTCTAAGCCATATTCTAGTAGTCACTGAACAGCGACCTGCGTCACATGTGTAACTAAACACAGCCAAAAAATGTTTTTCGTCATATTATAGTTGTCACTGTAAGCCGTCCTGTGTCACGTTGAAGTCATATTTTAGGCGCCGCAATTTGTGAAGTGAGATGGTGCCAAAGAAAAGGTAATTAACAAAAATTCTAGTTTATTGATGGAAATTGTTTATAACTCGATTTTTTTAGCTTAAAAATAACTACCTGGAAGGCAATTCGAGGAGATTTTCATATTCATGACCAAAAACTAATCTATAACCAAGGGTTTAAAATGTTTTAAAAAATTGCTGCATGAATTTTTAAAACCAAAACACAAGAGAACTCATAATAAATTATTCAAGCTAATTTTATTTGACTTCGTTTGTTTTTTTACACAGCTGTCATTTATTTAACATTTTGAGATGTGTTTAATGATATATTTAGGGTATTTACAAGGTGTGCTATCATTTATGTCATATTATCATAATGTTATACAACCTTACATTAGTTTCAAAATGTAGTTGTTGCCTCCCATATAAAAACAGTACTAAAATATTACTACCCTAAAAGATATGTTTATTGATTGTCGTATTCAATAACGTCCAACATATGCTTTTTCCACAAACCGGGTATAATTTTTTTTCGCTTTTCTTGGCATTGTGATAACAAATATTTATTTTAATCTGATTGAGAGTTGAAATAGTACAATAAGTTATAAGAGGTCGTTCACACTAGTTGTAAATTTTTATGTTTCCAACTTAGGACATTTGACTTTAGGAGACCTTGTGAATACCCTAATTAAGTTTCATTTCAAATGTTCCTTCACCTCTTGTCACGTGACAACAATGATACCACTTTTCAAGTGACGTGACATCGACTCCGATCAAACTCAAGTAGGTGAGGTGACAACAAGAATCAGGCTCAAGGATGAAGTTTTTGAATAATTAAGACTAATTCGCATTTACCCTGCGTCCATATTAGTTTTCATACATCATACTAAGAAATTGTCTTTCACTATCACGAAGCTTCCATTTTTAAGACAAAGTGTAAGAAAGCATGCAGATAATTCAAGTAATTAATACAAAATATATTAGGTGAGATATTTTGTTGGATATCTTCGGAAAGATATCATGATAATATGCTTATGAGCTGTAAAAAATATTTTACATTTTCGAAAAAAGTATTGTGTATGGTAGTATAATATTGTATACCACCATTATAGCCTGTGAAGATAATAAGCGTACGGGATATACAGTTTTTAGTAGAAATAACAGATGAAAATTGCCAAGATTTTGTTGCTAGTACTTTATACTTATTTCCTGGAGAGAAGAAATTATATTGAACTAAATATCTTCACCAATAACAGACATATTTTTGCTTAAGTATTCATATTTGCCAAGTATGTTCATTATTAACTACAAATTAGCTGAAAGCTTTGGTAGATTATCTGCAAGATTTATTTTAAAATTGAAGTGTTTACATAATTAACAGATCTTTTAAACTATAATAGACACATACGCTAATGCTAATAATTGAAAAATGACAGCCAGCTTTTGTCGATATCAAAATACCATTTGATTTGAGGAAACAGTATTATATTTGCCTATTCTGTGAGCGGTTTGAATCGCTCTACAAAAAGCAGATGAAAGTCAACGAAAACTTGAGAAACTGTATAAATTTGTAAATATATGTAAGCTCATATATTTTCATCAATTCAGGTTCAATTTGACACAAGCATGCGGTGTATTATGGTCAGACCTTTATCACCCCTAAAAAAGCATTGGGATCACCTTACAAAATAAAATTGATTTGGCAGCACTCAATGTGTGCGATATTTAATTCACCTTACAACGCTTATTCCCCACAAAACAAAAATCAGCCGAAGCTCAAACAAAAGAAAAACAAAAAACAACTTACAATAGAAAGTAATGAATTCTTTTACCTGCTAATAACGATCATTTAGCGCAAATATTATTTTTGCGCCGAGTTAGCATCTACAACCAAAACATGGAATTGTTATGAACTGGATTTTATTTTCAAACGTTTTGGCTGCTTTTAAGACGGCGCATCAATTGATTAAAATCACGCACACAGCCTCACGAACACAAGACACCAAATGAATCAAAATGACAGCAAAAATATATTTTCACATGTGAACAAAGAAATCACAGTTAAATTATGTCCAAATTTATGTCTTCGACAAGAGTTTTAGTAGATATTTTCTAGACGTTGCTACAGATTAAATATTAATACACACGTTGGAAGTATTTATGAATTGGTTTTACGTTTGCTATTGTAGGATATTTACACTTAATTATCAACGCGATGAAAAATAATGCAACGATTATAAGCGCACGAAATCCTACAATTCAACAAACAGCGCTGCGTTCGCAAAGAAATGATATGGCAGGTGAGTGGTGAGCTTCGAACAAAACAGTGTTGCGTAGGTCTTAAATTTATTTGATGAGGGAATAGTTGCAATTTAAATCAAGTTTGTTGTTGATAATAAATAATCATTAAAATAATTTATACAAATGTAAAAAATAAGTACATTTTTTTTAATATGATCAAGATTAGTTATGAGGTGAGAATTATAAGTTTTTTCTTCACCCAAATCAATCTGTGGTTGTTTAAGGTAGAATGCAAAGGATATCGTGTTTTTAATGTATAACCGCGTAATAGCGTTCTTTCAAGTAATTTTAAAATAGACAAGCCTCCTAGAGTGCCGCAAGCAACTTAAGCCGATCGTCAAAGATCTGTGGTAGCGGATGACGTCATTGGCTGCCACAGTAGTTGGTTACCTTTACCTTGCGGTTCTGCCACAACTACGCTACATTAATTCTCATTAAGCGCTGCAGCTAAAGATTAGAGTCAGCGAAACAGCATACATAGCTTGATTGTATGACGCGAAGGGCAGGATAGTTTTCCTAAGGTTGCTTTTGGCCTGTACTATATAGTATATTCTTGTTGTGAGCTCTGGACAGACTGAAGATCTTTTAAGGTAATAAATTAAAAGAACGATAGTGAAGAAAGAGTCTGAGCTGAGAAGTTGATACGTCTTCACGTGCATTACATCGAACTACTTAGTTTTCTATTTTAGCTCCTTGGCTAGATTTAGTTTATCACTGATCTTGCTGGAAAAAAAGAAAGAAAAACAATATGTTGAAGTTATATAAGCCGCAGGGTCCGTTGCATAAGAAACTCGACGATGTGTAGAACAAAAATTCAGGACAAGCAACGTTGAACGTTATTCTCGGGATTAAAATATTTTCTCTGGCTTAAAACATTTTTGAGCTCAGATAGAGATGGACAAATAATATTATTTAATATTCATTTTGTTTAATATTCAGTTTGGAAAACTTTGAGGAATTCAGCATATCACAAATGGAGTTTTGACTGAAAATTAAAATTTGTTATTATTTCAGTGAAAATTATTTGAAATTATAAAATTCATTACGGAAATTTATCCTATACACAAACCTTGCATATAATTGATTTTATTTTGGTGAATTTCTACAACTGGATAAAATTGTCAAGAAGCAGCTGACTTGATATACTTCAAATAATTTTTTCATGTTTTTGTTTTGACAGCAGATTTAAAATTTTAAAAATGCCAACAAATTTCAGAATAAAAAATTGAGAAACAATATTTATTCTTGAGCGAAAAAATAAAAACTCAGAAATAATTTTTATTCTTGAGGGAAAAAATAAAAATTGAGAAATCATTTTTATTCTTGAGTTAAATAATAAAAATTAAAAAATAACTCTTTTTCTTGAACAGAAAAATAAAAATCAAAAAATAACTTTTATTTCTGAGCGAAAAAATTGCGTATTCTGCTTATATTGAATTAACATGAGCGTACCGTAAAATATTGCGTTAACTGATTTGCGTAGCCTCGGTAGTCGAGTTGGTAGCGTGCTCGACTGCCACCCCAGAGGTCCCGGGTTCGATTCCCGGCCAGGCCATGGTCCTTCGCTTTAAAACCTTTCTAAATTTTCTATCCTCATTTCTAATCAACTGAAATTAAAAATTCATCAATATTTACGACTTGAAGTTGTAGTTGATGGTAGAGAAGTTTGTGGATGAGATTGCCTTTATAACTTGAATTGACTGAGGTAAAGGCATAACACTTGCCTCTGATTCAAATTCACATGTTTCTTTGGCTTTCCACCACACTTAGAACATCCTACATATGTTTCACTTGATTGACCTTTCCTTCCCACTAATCTATCACCCCATTTCGAACCAAGGCAGACTTGACTGAATAGGTATTTCACCTGAAATCCTTGGTTCAAAGCTAAAAAAAAAAAAAAAATACGCATCAGATTTGGTGCGTAAAGTTTTACGTAAATCGTTTCGAAAAATCATATAAAAAAAATTACATTTCCTAAAAATTTACGACATATGCGGTTACGCAGCATATACGCACCGACTTGAATCCCCTTAATATTTTTGAAATGGCCGCATCAGCTTAGCTTTCAAACCTTAATATCTTTTGTTTCGAAATTTTCAATAACACTTTCTCGTAATGGGGTCTATATTTCAGCTTTGGCGACTTCAATTTTCGCTTTGAGAGTTCGAATTCTTTACGGATGGTTAGCGTAGACCTTACTATTAGCATAATCAAAAAAGAAAAAGGTCTAACGGTCTTGAATCCCTAGATCTTGGCATCCAACTGGTGTCTCCAAAAGGCGAAATTACGCGACCAGGGAACTTCGTGCACAATAACTCGATTGTTTCGCGACTTGTATGACACATAGCACTATCCTGTTGAAAGTAGAGATCGTCTGTATCTGTATATTCCATCTCTGACCACAAAAATTGATTATCATGCCTTAGTAGGGCACTGCATTGATCGAATTGACACTTTCATCGTTATTTTCGATAAAGTATGGAACTATGACGTCTCCGGCCTACAATCCGCATCAAACAGTCACTAGTTGCGAGTCCATTGGCATTTCCTGAATCTCGGTTTTCGGAAACCTAAATCCGGTTTTTTTTTTAAGATTTGAACCAAGGATTTCAGGTATTATATCTTTTGAGTCATTCTGCTGATTTCTATACATTAAATCCTTTCGAGATATCATATCAAAAAAAAAAAAAAATATTAAGAGATAAGAAAATCGCTAGAAAATCGATTCATTCAATTCACATTCACTTCACAGCAAAAAACATTAGTGAAAAATTACATCGATATTTAATATCAATCGTTATTATTTTTATATACTTATAAATATGATGAAGAATCGATAATACTTGATTTCAATAAATTAAATCGAGAAAACACCGATAAAAAACCTTAGAAAAGTTCATCAAAAATCAATATCTTTAAAATAATATATCGTCAAAAATCGTAATTAAAAAATAAGAAATTAGTAAAAAATTAATTTATAAATCTTGAAAAAATAATAATATGAAAAGTTTTAAATAAAACAAAAAATACATTAAACAATTGATTAAAAAAATTTGTTAAATAATGGTCACTTAAAAATAAATAAATTTTGATAAAAATATCGATTAGAAACAAATTTTTTCGATATAAAATCGAAGATATACTTCAAAGATTTATTTAAAATATCGATTTTAATGAAATATAAAGTATTTGTTTTTTTTCAATTAAATCGATATTTTATTTAATGCTTAATATATGAAAATATTTATAAGAATGATTCGCGAGCATAAGTTGCAATTAAACTGTCTCTTAGAATTACGAAAAAAAGACACGATCTGCTAACTTATGTTGAATTCTAGTAATTCTAAAGCGGTCGTATCTAGCCGGGAATCTTTAAGACTTGGCATAAAAATTTTAAACATTTCGCAACGCCTTCGTTTTAATTAACCCTTCAAATTCCTTTTTTATTTCTTACACCAGCGCCTCAAGGTTTAAGAGGCTCTTGACTACCGAGCACAACAGCGATCTTGCTGTCAAATCTATAGAACCGATCCGCTGTTATTACCAAAGGCATCATCAACTACAGGCAGACAGGCGGCATTTGGATTAAAATAAATACATTTCCAAACATTGCTTCAAATGTTCTTTATACGCTTGTTGCCATGATTAGGGGCAGATTTTCACGCAGAGCTGAAGATCGGTCCTCTGTTGATCGCGAAAAATAAAAACAAAATTCTAGATAGAAGCAAATGTTTAATGGTCAGTTGGTAAGATTTTGAAGGGTCTTTTTTATGGCCGGCTGCTGAGGTTGTGCTTGTTTTTGTTGATCTTGTTGTTGCTTGTGAATATCTGCATTTTAAGATCATCATTCTTTGCCACTTGTTGCTGAAACATGAGTTGCGATAACTTCGTCTGCGATATGTTGTTGTATGCAGTGGCAGTGTTTCTTTACTTGTTGTTTTTGTTGTTGTAACAACTACAAGAAACAAGCAATAGCACCATCATTATTGCATTTGTATTACTTTGTGCGAAATATATTGTTGAGAATATCCGAGATATTAAAATATATCTGCGACTTGCTCCTCTCCTAACCAATTGCAATAAACTTGGCTCAGCTCTATCTAAAAAAAAAAAAATAATGAAGCATGAAAGAATTAATGCTGAACATGAAAGCATATCCAGGTCTACTCTAAGAATGCTTTTGTTCAGTTCGGGCTGGAATAACAACGAAATAAATAAAGCTGTTGCGCTGACGGTGCACAGTGAGTTGACCCATGCACAAACCCCCAACATTTCTGTGTTCATAACCTAACAATATGGGTATAGATCGACAGGTTATCTGAGTAACAATAAAACAGCTACAAATTGTTTGTTGCGGATCCTACCCATATCGGTATAAAACGATAGGTACTTGTATAGCTTAGATAAATAGAACAAGACAAGTTTTGGGATTTAAAGGGTTTTCTGGTCAGAAATTTAGATGAATGGGATTATCTAAAAAAAAAACCCTAAATTATTTGGTGTTAAAGTAGTTACAGCACGAACAAAAATGACAAATGACATATATTTTCGAATAAAACAAAATTAGTTTATCTCTAATGGCTATAAATAACGTCAATATTGGTATCTGTATTATCAACAGCTTCTTAGTTACCGAATAAAATAACCAAATTCAAGAGTTTTTTTAGATATCCAGTTTAAATATTCAGTTGGGTAAATTTTATCAGTTTTCAGGTTAAGGTTGGTAATACTGCCCAGACAAGTTCTGAGCATTTTACAATCATTTTACAATTATTTAATTAAAAATACCAAAAAAGAGCTTTTTTCCAATCTCTTCCTCTTTAAAGAAAGAAAACCTTATCTTCCACCATGTTTTTTTAAATGGGAAAGTTAAGACCCCTTTTAATTGTCAAACTTTGAACATCAATATTTCAAAACTTGAGATTTACATGCTAGAACTTTAAAATGCTATAAGTAAAGTAATTTTTGAAAGCTTTTGGTGATTGAGGTGTCTTTTTGTTAAAAATAATATGTAATTTTAAGAAATGCAAAAAAAAAGAATCTTGATTCCGGGAAGATAAGGTCCCTTTCCCTGTGAAACATCACAAATAAAGCAAACATCATCTATGTATGTTATGGCCAAAGCCTGCCGTGATTGCGCGAAGTAGTGACATTTGGTTACACCGTTTTTAATCCAGATTCTAAAATGATATATACCACCTTGATCAAAAAGTTCCCGGAATTTATTCAGGAAATTAAAAATACAAGATTATACATCAAAATCGACATTGTCCCCTTCAAAGTACGCCCTATCGACTGTAACGCACTTATGCCAGTGCTTGATCCAATCCTCTAAACATTTTTTATATTCGGTTTGCGGTATGGCCATTAGAGGCATATTCGATATTTCCATGATCTCATCTTGGATGCTGAAACGGAAGCGGAGCGGTTTCTTGAGTTGATCGAATAGGAAAAAGTCGCAGGGAGCAAAATCAGGTGAATTCGGTGGTTTTTAATGGTATTTGTTTCGTTTTTAGCCAAAAGTTAACGGATAACGATGGCATTGTGCGACGGTGCGTTATCGTGATTGTTTCCCCACAAATCCGGTATTTTTAAGCGAATTGCTTCACGCAAACGTCTCATAACGCCCAAATAATACTCCTTGTTGACTGTTTGGACTTGTGGAAGGAGTTCATGATACACAACACCCTTCGCCTTCTTTTTCGACTTTTCTTTTTCGCCTTCTTTTTCGGTTTTTTCGGTCGTGGCTCATTCGGTGTACGCCATTCACTCGCTTGATGTCTGGATTGCATGTTAAACTCATAAATCCACGTCTCGTATCCAGTAATGATCCGTTTGATGTCAACGCGGTCCCTTTTTTGCATGAAATTCAGGTCTTTCGGCACCAGCTTTGCAGCGACACGTCTGAGGCACAAATCATTAACCAAAATGTCTCGAACGGATCCAAAAGCAATGCCCAACTCCTCTGCCATCTCTCTAATGGTCAATTTGAGGTCTACGATCATCCATTCTTTGATTTTGTTGATGTTTTCGTCAGTTTTCGATGTTGATGGCCTGCCACTGCGTTCATCATCGTTCACAGACTCACGGCCACTTCTAAAACGTTCGTGCCTCTGATAAATGACTGTTTTCTTCAGAGTATCGTTGCCGAAATACTTTTCTAACATTTGCAATGTCGTCGCACCATTGAAACCATTTTTAACGCAAAAACTCGTTTTTGTAAATTGAATTCCATTTTTAAATTGTACAAAACCGAAAACACGTACAATTGCAGATGTACTCAATACGGCGTCATTTTTATAAATGTCAAGCTATCAAGCTGAAAATATCATAGAATCTCAATGACAGATGTGGCCACCTAAAAAAATAGAGAACTCAAATCGGGTGACTGAGAGCGCCACACGGTGGTGATTCCGGGAACTTTTTTAACAAGGTGGTATACGTGATTTTTCACTTTAAAAATTTTCAAAAAAATTACACTTAAAAAATTCTTTATAAATATCAGATTTCTGAAAAAATTGCAAGGATTACAATAAAATATTAGTTTAGCGGGCCTCAAACTTAATAGATTTACAACAACTTTATCTGTTTTTGTCCATCGCTTATTTACTCACTGTGCGGTGTATATATTTTCAAGGACACCGCTTTGGGTTCAATCGGCGCAGTTGTTTTGGTGTTTGTTGGTTCTATTAGTGTTTGAGGATGGTTTTTGTTTGTTTTGAATTTCACCAACAATTTGGTTTTTTTGTTTTAATTTCATTCATTTTCGAAATTAAATTCTTTTAAAATTCAATTCTTACCTTATCTTGGCTACCTACCAGCTCAATGACTTTTGCTCTTTGTTCCACTCCATTAATCTTAACAACACTTTCAATTAATCCATCATAGCTCCATATAATGCCTCATTCTCCGGTGCTGTCATATCGGGCGTTACAATAAAAGACCCACTTAAATTGTTCAGCTATAAAGTGGTGCACCATAAAAATTAAACACTTGAAAGATATAGCTTAATAAAGTACAAATACGAGCTGCTTGGAAATTTATTTACCAAAAATTGTCGCCATCGTGTCATCAATCAAGCATGCTTCCTCTGGTGTAGGCCATCTAAAGGTGGGTTAATTGCATTGAGAACGTGCAGAAAATGCTCAGGCTTAGTTAGATTCGATACAAGCGCCACCACCACCAACAACACCAGAACCACCACGTCAAATGACGCACTTGATCCCTGAGAGGAATGGATGGATGGATGATGATACCTGGCGTCATATGAGAAGACATAAAAAAGATTGATTTGTGGCGATAAGAAAGCGCGAAAAAAACCTGTCCAACGCCATCCTAGCAGCTAGGAGCTTAAAGTCAACAGCCAGGACTGAGACTCTCCTCTGCCTAGCTGCTAGAGCTACAGCGTTATCGGCAGCGCTGAACTTCCAAAGGATATCCTTTTGTTGTTAATGTTTGAGTTTTATCGTCACAGGATGTGTGTCGAGTGTCTGTGTGTGTGTGTGTGTTTGTGTGTGTGTGTGTGTGGGTGTGTTTAAACCACACCTTCGCATACTTTTGTCATTAATAAAAATTTAGCCTTATTACAAAATAGCTCAAATATTACCCAGAGCTCAACTCAGGAAGAAATTTATGAATATTTGAAATAATTGATAGATGAAAAGTTTGCACGGCCGCAAGCTCTAGAAGCGTTCGTAATGTATGTATGGAATTTTTAAGTTGGCTCACGTGATCGCTGTTAAGTTGATGAGTTTCTTGTAATATTTGTCTTGAACGCAGGGTTTTGTTTAAGGTAGTGGGGAGCGGTCTTGAGAGTTTGCCATAAAAAAATCATCCAAGGAAAATGTCCGCACATTAACACGCACGTTTGATTTTTAAGCAAGCTTTATTAAAAGCTTTACAAAAAGCCATAAAAAACCGCTACTCAACTTTGTTATACTTTAAAAAAAAATGTCTTAAATTTTGCTGAACTTTTCTCATATCAATTAACACTTTTTACAAGCCTTTTTTCCAAATAGAATTAAAAACCATTTTTTATCTATATTTTTATAACTTTTCAAACAAAACTTAAACTTATCAGGCAAAGAAGCAATTTTCAGTCTTTATCGGCTTTTCAACCCATACATTAATTTTTCCCTTTATTGTCATTAGCCACATTTCATTACATAACCTGCCTGTCTACAACAACGTGTTCCGCTTTACCTTTTTACGCTCACACCTAACCCTGCCCCAACCTATGTGTTTAAAGATTCTCAACTTTAATTTACCCGCCTCTATCCGTTTCTATCCTTTTCTTTACCCATCTGTGCACTTCTATCCGAAACCTCAATTCCATGCAACCTTTTTCCTGTTTTCAACCTTTTTTAAAGTCCTTGCAACCATCTTACTAACGACAAACTAAATTTCCACATCCTGCAGACCATAAAATGCGCCCGCCCATCATCCCAGACCAATGGTTGTTGTGCCCTTAAACAGTTTTTTTTTTTTCTTCTAAACTTTTAAGTTGAAAACTTTTTCACCGTTAGCTAAAAAACACAAACAAAAAAAAAAAAACAAAAAAGGAAAACACAAAAATAAAAATGCAAACAAACAATTGTCACGTGACTTCTGCCGAGCCTGAAATTAATACAATTTGATGTTTTTTGCCTCCAGACGATGTGGCAAACATCAACGTAGCCAAACTTTAACAACAAAACATTTTAAGTGCCATTATTTTCAACATTATCCTTCCTTATCGCAGTCGAAGTTAAACGAGCACGTGTTTTTGAAAGAGCTCTCTTAATGCGAAATGCTCTCTTGGCATTTTTTCCACTACATTCGCGCTCTTCTCTGTTGTTTTGTGTGAGCAACAGGACATGCGTTCTACACAGTGGAAAATGTTTTCCTTATCAGTTTGTAGAGTAGCTGCAGTCATAAAATGTTGACCCCCCCCATAAAGTGGGTGGCTTTTGGCCAACCAACCAACCCTCTCTTTATGGCTTATTGCTTTAAAGAAGTGTCGATTGCATAACTGATAAGCATGTTCGAATCAAATAAATGTATATACGTTCGGTAACTCCATTTTTGCTTAAAATACAGGGTTGTTCAAACTGGCCAGGACTACTCTGGTGAAAAAATAACGTATCGGGCTTAATAAGAAATGAAAGGGTCTTTCTGGTCATACATTTTTAAAAGTATTTTTTCAAAATTTCTTGCTTAGGAATAAAGGGCATTTATTGATGTAATTTTGTCAGTATTGCTGCTGATCTTACACAGATTTCGATTTTAACATTAATTTTTGTGGTCTTCCCAATTTTTGTTTAAAAGATTTAATAAAAAATGACGGTGGTTATAATTTATTTCCCGACTAGATCGTATGAAAGAAATATGGAAAATATAATTAGTGTTGAAATAGTTATGGCATGAAATGGAATAAAAAATAATAAAATGGTGGGGTTTTTTTTAAAACCCGATTTTTTAGATAAAAAAAATACATTTAAATAAATGTATCACCGATCATTTTTATACTAGTCAATACAATAACAAAAAAAAAAAAAAAACAAAAACAGAAAAGAAAATTTGTGACCAAACATACTCCTTAATAATTTTCTATTTTAAATCCTTACGTATGCAAAAAGAATCCTCTTCGTTGAAAAAAAGGAGGGAAATTTGAATATAACTGTATTTCCACGGACCGTCAACATTAGGAATCGATTTTTTAAATTATTATCTCTTAAATTAAACAAAAAAAAAAATAAATAACTTGCCATTTCAGCCCTTGAAAGGACTGACCTAGCTTCTTATGATTAATTGTGTTGTGCTTGTTATTAAGTTTGTACACAATTGGCAGAGGACCGGACCTACAGGTTTAACGCCGACTCCGAACGGCGATGAACGGAATGTTCTCGTTCTCAAGAAGCTTTACATGGCATTTTGATTACTCTCTGAGGTTTGCCATTGTCTGCAGAGAGGTGGCGGCCGTGCAGAAAAATAATTTTAATTCAAATAATATTCTGTCGCTGCTGGGTTTCGAACCCGGGTCTCCAGGTTCGTTGGCATAGCGGCCACGCACTTTAACCAACTACGCCACGGACGCCACTTCTCTTAAATTGGAAATAAAAATATTTGTATGATGTATAACTTTTAAATCAGAAAAAATCTTTATTTCTTTACATAATTTCCTTTTAGGTCGATACACTTTTCACAGCGATATACAATAGCTTCGATACTCTGTTTATAGTGAGAACCCTCAAGCTCCTCAAAATAGCCATCAACCGCAGAAGACTTTATTGTTGGCAAATCTTTTAGATTTTGACCATGGCGAAAACGGGAGTGAAAACGGGAGTGTGAACTCGTGCATTGTCTTGATACAACACCTTCTTTGTTTCAACGTTTTTTCTTGACTCCATCACCCAAAAGCTGCAATAAGTTCGCATATTACTCACCGTGGATTGTTTTTCCTTTCTGAAGATTTCCTTAATGAAAATTACCCCACGCGCATCCCAAAATACCAACGCCATGACCTTTCCTGCAGATGAAACTGTCTTCGCCTTGTTTGGGGCCGAGTCTCCTCTTTCAGTCCATTGTGTCGATAGGTTCTTGGTTTCAGGTGATGAACCCATGTTTCATTCATGGTTATGAATCGACGCAAAAACGCTGCTTTATTGCTGTGAAACTTTGCCAAACACTCGATTGAAACATCCTCACGACCCTGTTTTTGTTCCATTGGCATCCATCTTGCGGACAGATTTATCATGTCTAAGTTTTCAATCATAATGCGATGTACTTACTGCACATTTTAAAGTTCCTGCCACTTCTTCTATCTCGCAACTTCAGTCGACGGTCATCCAACACTATTTTTTGGATGTTCTGACAACTTGCAAACGAAGGATCAGACTCCCCCAAAGTAGAATCGAACTCCACTGTGATGTTGGTTGGACTGAGACCTTTCAAATGAAAGTATTGTATCACATTACGATGACCAATTTTGTCCATATTTACAAATTCACTGAGAGCGTTCACTATTGCCAAACAAATACTGCCAAAAAAATACTGAACATCGTAGCCTCGTCAATCTTCAAACTCAAGATTTAAGTTGGTACTTTATAAGGTTGGTATTCTCTATCAAAGTCGGCTATGGGCATCACTACATTTAAAGCTTTTATGTTATTTTTATATTTATCTTTTGTATTTGATTAGTTGTTGCGTTAGGTGTTGCTACATAAGCCTTTGCTCTCAATTCTTGCTCTCAACGCTCCAAGAGCGCTCTCTGCCCATTGCTGATCATAGCCATTCATTTCAAACATCAACTGCCATCTATACGTCAGGTCGGCTACTTCTGGGACTACTCTCGTATGTGCGCTTTGGTCGTTTTTCCTTTAAAAACTAATGCTTACTAATGCTTTAATCCAAACCCCATTGAAAACTAATGCTTGCAAAATTATTACAATCCTTTTTGCAACGAATCAAGCAAAATACATTTTTGTTTCTTTTTTTTTATATCCTCACATTGAACTTCTACTCACTACCGAATAACTAATCCAAGTACTCGCACATAAAATATCCCAAAATCTTCCTCAATTATATTTAAATGCACTTTATTCTTCTGTTACTTAAAAAACTGCTAACTTAACAGTAAATGTTAGCTAACATTATTTAGAATTTGGCGCATTCTCTCTTGCGTGCAGTTTGGCGCTCTTCGTTGTAGACTGGAATATTTAGCCATCATGTTAAAAATTAGTTAACTGTTAAATTGCTGTTATTGGCTTCATTGCCCAAACTTGCCAAATGTTAGCTCAGCAACACATACAGCTCTGCAGTAAGCTGCTTGTTCTTGTTGACCAACAAAATTAAGTCGAAAACAAAGTAAATTTTCTAGGCGAATTGTTTTTGTGTTTAACGCTTCTTTCGGTTTTTTTTCTATGATTTCAAATAGCAGAAGAATGTTCCATTTTTATTTTTTTTTTATTTTTCTATTTTAGTTTTGGTTTTGGTTCCTGCCTGCTGGCTACATGCAGTCTTTACGTCTTCATGGTCACTGTGACCATTAAACCTAATGACTTGTTTTTAACTTGCCTAATGAGCAGTAGCTTAACAAGCTGCAGAAGAAATGCTACAGAATACAAGCTTGAGTGGCTGGAGTTAATATTTGTTTTTTTTTTTTTTTTTTTATATTTTTGGTAATGTATGAAAAAGCTTAAAAAAAGTGCTCACAACTGCATACATTTTGTTAGCTTGTTTTTTGTTATGGCTCAAATATGTTTAACAAATTCTGTTTTCCATTAATGCTTACTTAGAAATTGCATGAAATGCTCTAAGTTTGTTGTGTATTTGTGTGTGTGTTGGCTACTTTACTTCAATTTTTAACTAAATGCAACTCCAGTTAGTATCTAGTATCTGGCTAGTTCTGCTTGGCTGAATTCTAGACCAATTCACTTCATTGCAGTTCGATTCGTTTTCTTAGCATGTGGCGCATGCGCTCAGCGTTATGTCTATAGGTATGAGTGTATTTTTCTTTCATTGCTTAAGTATGGATTTTTTCTTTACTTTGTGTTAATTTATATGTTAACGGTAGGTTCTGGCTGGCTATGAGCGACGACGTCTACATTCTCGCCTGTTCGTTTGTTATGTTTGCAATTTTTTTTTTTATTCGAGTAAGCAACCACAATAAAACCTACAATAACAACAACAAGAATGCATGGCATTTAACATTTTTTTTTCCAATCGTCTGCTGACATAAATGCTTTGCCGGTTTTTTCCGCTTCCAGCATTTTCTGTTACCAGTTTTGAATTAAAACCAATAAACTTGTAATTCATTCAAATTTTTCTTGTTCTCTGTCAATGCTGCCAAGGCTTTTAATGGGCAACATTCGTTTGACATACAATTTAATCTAATAACTTTTTGCAGCAGAAACCGTTTTTAAATTTTTTTTTAATATTTTTCCAATGCTAGTAACACTATTTAAAGAAGATATTTAAAGAAGCTGCTCATAAATAGTCAGATTTGAATAGCTTCTTTACCTTTATTAAAAGAGTGAATTGTTGTGCCCATGTCGGTGTGACATGTGCTCATAGAAACAGCTTTAATGCTTGAGCAAACCTTATTAACACCATCGTGGGTAGAGCCACACAATTTCAGTCATCTTCGGAGAAGACAATCAAAACTACTTTCAAAATTCGTCATATATTACTCAGCTCAAATCTTTTTCTCTCAAATCAAAGTCGGTTAAGTCGACACTATGAAATACTCTACAATTCGGGTTAATCAAGTATTTTTTATAAAAAAAAAAAATGTATTTACAAACTGAAGAAGAAGTAAATTCAATGAAATGTAAAGAGAAAATTATATTAAAATACATTTCCTTGTGCGAGGGTCTTTGTATTTATTCCCGATATATATGTAGTAACCTACATACGTATAATCTTCGGCTTTTCCCCCAAATCGTTGGAATGTTCTCAGCCTTATTAAATACAGATAAGTACGTTGTAATAAATAATTTTGTCGTAAATTTTTAATTTGGTTAAAAATATATGGACATTTTTTGCAAATATATTAGGGGTGTTCACAATGTGATGTATTTAGTCTTGCATTGTGTATTTTTGACATTCATAAAAACCATAATACGTTTAGTTTAAGTTTAAGTTAAAGTTAAAGTTAAAGTTAAAGTTAAAGTTAAAGTTAAAGTTAAAGTTAAAGTTAAAGTTAAAGTTAAAGTTAAAGTTAAAGTTAAAGTTAAAGTTAAAGTTAAAGTTAAAGTTAAAGTTAAAGTTAAAGTTAAAGTTAAAGTTAAAGTTAAAGTTAAAGTTAAAGTTAAAGTTAAAGTTAAAGTTAAAGTTAAAGTTAAAGTTAAAGTTAAAGTTAAAGTTAAAGTTAAAGTTAAAGTTAAAGTTAAAGTTAAAGTTAAAGTTAAAGTTAAAGTTAAAGTTAAAGTTAAAGTTAAAGTTAAAGTTAAAGTTAAAGTTAAAGTTAAAGTTAAAGTTAAAGTTAAAGTTAAAGTTAAAGTTAAAGTTAAAGTTAAAGTTAAAGTTAAAGTTAAAGTTAAAGTTAAAGTTAAAGTTAAAGTTAAAGTTAAAGTTAAAGTTAAAGTTAAAGTTAAAGTTTAAGTTTAAGTTTAAGTTTAAGTTTAAGTTTAAGTTTAAGTTTAAGTTTAAGTTTAAGTTTAAGTTTAAGTTTAAGTTTAAGTTTAAGTTTAAGTTTAAGTTTAAGTTTAAGTTTAAGTTTAAGTTTAAGTTTAAGTTTAAGTTTAAGTTTAAGTTTAAGTTTAAGTTTAAGTTTAAGTTTAAGTTCAAGTTTAAGTTTAAGTTTAAGTTTAAGTTTAAGTTTAAGTTTAAGTTTAAGTTTAAGTTTAAGTTTAAGTTTAAGTTTAAGTTTAAGTTTAAGTTTAAGTTTAAGTTTAAGTTTAAGTTTAAGTTTAAGTTTAAGTTTAAGTTTAAGTTTAAGTTTAAGTTTAAGTTTAAGTTTAAGTTTAAGTTTAAGTTTAAGTTTAAGTTTCAGTTTCAGTTTAAGTTTAAGTTTAAGTTTAAGTTTAAGTTTAAGTTTTTTATGTAAAAAATTTAATGAAATATTTAACCAATAATGTTGAGAATATATCTTCTATATATATAAAAATAATTTGCATTGTGTATGAAATTGATGTTCTATGAAATGCGTGAACCGATTTAGTTTCTGGAAATTTCTCATGAAAGGTGACGTCAATACGTACGTTTTAATGTATAAACGGTCTTTGTATGTGTATTGGTTAATGAATTATAGGCATTTTAGTGAACTAGTGAATACAACAATACAGGTGTGAACAAATACAGGTGCGCACATATGGTGAATATGGAGACATATTTGCTAGGGAAATTCGAAATAAATAGAATATTGGAATATTTTGGCAAGTCTCACTTTAGTTTGCATTTGCGCGAAAAATATAAGCATAGCAAAAATTTTCCAAACCCCTTTTTTTCCGTACCCCCTTTTACTGCCCACAAATCAATAAAGAGGCTATTTTTAAGACGGTTTCGGTCGTATTAGACTAAAATTTGGTAAATAAGTTCGTATCGTTACTGTCGGAAACTATACTAAAACTGGGCGTGGTCTAACTATATATATACGCCCACTTTTTAGAAATCATTATTATTCTTGAGTTATACATGTTTTGATAGTGAAACTTGCTTGATATGTAGATGCTATGGGCCCAAGAGGCAGTTACTATATATTTGAGCGAACATTAGACAAGGAGGAATTTAGCCACACAGGCCAAATTTATGATATCGAATTGCTTTGGAACTAAATGTCGTATAACAATGAATGTCTTTCTACTGAAAAACTGTCACGGTCATTCGAAAACGGGCGTGGCTCCACCCATATAAGCCAAATTTACGATACAGAATAGCTATAGAAGTAAAAGTCACAGAACATTGAAACTCAGATTGTAGATGGTGATGTCCTTCTACTAGAAAAGGTGACATGGATTGGACAAAAGGGTGTGTCTCCACCCATACAAGCCAAATTTATGACTAAGAAAAGCTATGGAAGTAAAAGACAAAGAACATAGAAGTAAGAATGAAGTTACTACTTGGTAATATCCTGCTACTGGGAAATGAAAAATGCAAAAAATGTACAATAGAGAACGCTGTTATAGGCTCCAAAACTACTGAGCTGATTGAGCTCAAATTTGCGCAGCAGCTATGGGGTCATTCATAAATTACTTTACCAATTTAGTAGAAAGAGAGAGGTTTTAAAATGTAAAACGATAAGTAGCGAATGGGGGGAGGGGGTCTCAGATATAGTTATGTGACCAAAAATAAAAAAAGCTCAAGCCTGTGTTAGATAACACGGGCGCATAGGTCATTAACAGCCTTATTCAATAGATTTCCTTAAACAACCTTAAAACGGTTGTTTAGTTACGCTCTGTTTAAGGCTTTACGCAGCTTCTATGCAACCTTGCTAACATTGTTATTCATAAACATTTTTTCATTTTCTGCTTATGATTGTAAGGTTTGTGTCTGAACTATAGAAAATCTCTACAAAAATTAAGAATTCCTATGGATTTACAATGGCCGCCGCATAAAAAAATGCTGGAAAGGGCGCATATGGAGCATATCTTTGATATTAAAAGAAAAGACAAACAAAAATCATGGTTGTATTTACGTAACCTTTAAACGCCAATTTCGGCGTTTAAGTTACGCAGCTCTTAAACAACTACGAAAAATGTTTATGAATAACGTTTTCTTGTTTAAAGCCCGTTTAAAGTTACGCTGCCTCTAAAATGTGTTTATGAATAAGGCTGTAAGACATTGAGGATTTCTTAAAGACGTGGCCAACTGGGTAAGCACAATTTTGTTTCTCTGCTTCGCTTATCAATGTTGTGTATGTACACATCGTTCGCTACTTGGTCATTATACTTCTTCTCTTTCTCACAATGGTTCTGTGATGAACACACAGATAATCGTACTGCTCTTACACATGATGTTATAATACATAAAATACAAAGCATATGAAAATTAATACAAAATTTGAAGGAGTTAAATTTTGATTTACTTATAGAATCAAAAAAATTATATGTAGCAATATGATTATTTAAATACAAATCAAAAGAAGACATATTAAATATGTTACGACCATACTTGAATTTTCTTCAATGCATGCATAAAGTATTAAAAACTTATAATGAAAGTGACAAACATTTTCTCAAAATTTTGTGCTCCAGATCAACACCCCCGTATAACGTATTCTACGTTAAAAAACTCGAAAAAATTGAAATTAATACAACCCAACATTTCAAACCATTTTCATCCTTACATCTTCATGTAGTGTGTGTGGCAAGTGTAGTAAGGGCATAATTTGTCTTGGCTTGCTTCTCGACAGTTATTTTTTATATTTTCGAATATTTTTTAATCAATTAATTTTTTTATTTCATATATTATATTACTTTATGGGGGTGGAGGGGAGTGTTTTTGAAATGCACTACGAAGAGTACCGGAGGGGGGTAAAAAAAAATTGAAAATCGGTCACGTAATTTATAAACAACACCTATGTTTCGAGTACGAGATGGTTTAGAAATAATAACGCTGAAGGCATTGCAACATTTTCCGGCACTTATCTAGATAAGGTGCAGCAAAGCGCACCGGGTTTTGTATAAAGTACAAAATATGTTGCATATTTTTGAAAAGTATACTACAAATAGACCACATCGTGAATACCACTATTATTTTTGAAAGCATCAATTTTTTTTTATATATATAAAAAAATTGTATTCAAAAATTTTGAAAAACTTTGTTATTTTTAAAAAGTTCAAAAAGTTAATTTTGAATAAAAAGTCGCTTTAATCGTTTAAACTATTTTCTTAGGAAAATATTTTTTATATAAAAGCTGAACTTATACAAAGAACAATCTTTTAAATTCATAATTTGACAATGGAATGCAATTTAACACAAAAATAATTTTGAATAAAATAAAAGAACGAATTCGACTTTTTGACTCTGACTAAGCTTCTTATGTTGATACATGAAGGTGTAGTCAAAGTCACATTTTATCTTATTAAACGTGTATATACGAAAAATCGAGAACTGGACCTACCAGTTTAATGCCGGCTGCAAACAGACCATGTTCATGTATTCTCAAGATGCTTCACATATAATTTTTTTTATTCTTTGAGCTTTGTCCATTTTCTGCAGAGAGGTATAATGTCTGCAGTATTTATCGTTTTAATTTATTATCCGCATTTTTTGGGCGTGGCAGATAAGTGTTGTAGCCAGATATAGCTTCTATTTTACTTCTTTTTTCGACCTAAACTCAGGAAATGTTCCCTAAAATGCGACTTGATTCGGAAAATGGATGAAAAAAGTTGGAGAGTGGGAGTATAGAGACTGTCGTTCCCGTTATTTATAACTTATTGGCATGGTATTCTTTTTTATACAACAACGTATCGGTTGGTATATCTTTAATCAAAATCAGTATTTCTTTTCTTTTAATGTTTTTTGTAATTTTTTGGGCGTGATACATTATCACGACAAATCATCTATAACTTATCCGAATTGGATAATAATAACGAATAATTTGTTGCCTATACCGCTCATATCGATTTTATGGTTTTTATACAATAAGATGGACTGAAAATCTTAAGAAAGTTAACTTTCCGATTTTGGAGAAAGAATAGAGGTAAAAGCATACCTTCTACATGCAGCTTATTTACCCGCGAGATCAAAACACGTTAATTATTTGTCAATCAATTGTAACACACGATTGATATATTAATTGGTTCTTAATAAGAGGCCTTTTTTTAATTCGAATAACTACCAGCTTATGAAAACTCTGTGTTCAAGCTTGTAGATTATTATAAGATTTTTAACTTCAGAGTTTTTAGGTGTGGCTATTTAATTAACAAACAGCATCGGTAGGAAAAGATATTCACTCTTGATTTTACCCGTATTGAACTATTTTTTGCAGTTTTATATCTGACTAGATTAAAAATTTCTGACTTAAATTGTTCGGACTGCCAACATATTCTTTATTTTTATTATTTTTTCAGTAAATTTATTTTTATTTATTTGCTTCTCCGTTTTGAAATTGAACCGCATTCGAGGCATCAAATTCAGACAAAAACGAATTTTTTTGTTTTTTTTAATATTAAAGCTTGCAGCGGCGAATGCTGGAAATTGCATCCATACATCCATCCATCTAGCTATCTGCGTGTTGCAATCTCGACCGTGGCTGCATATTTTTGGTTGCAACTTAATTTTTAAGTGGCCACCAGCCAGTGGTGCCAACTGCTGCTTCTTTTGGATAAAGCGCACTACTCCACCCCTCAGCATAGCATGCTGCCAACAAACAAACAGTGTGAGGATTGTGCCGAGTCCAAATGGTACTATCTATACTCATAGCTGCAAAATGCAAGTGTTCAAAATGCGTGATCAGCGACAACAACACGTTTAACACCAAGAGACGTGAAACGACAAAATAGGAAGATAGCAAAAATAAATAAGAACTAAAAGAAAAGAAAAAAAAAAAATGGAAAAAATAGACACTCCGAGTGGTGCCATTAGAAGAGAAGGCAGCAGCATTCAAGTGTTCATGCGAAAAATAGAAGATGTCGAGGGCGAGCTTAGCACAGAATTTTTGGTATGTAGCACAAGTTAACATTTAACATTTGGCCAAAACAAAAAAAAAAAAAAATAGATGAAATTCCAACTGTTAATTTAACAGCGCCACAACAAAGTGTAAGAGTAAATCTACACAAGGCTGATGCGCCAGCAAAGTCCAGCTTTAGCTTGAAGTTGCTTCAAGCATCTGCTGTTAGCACGCTGTAAAACTTATGTTAAGCCACTGTTGCTTCGCTGTTAACTATTTCTGAGCCATTTGCTGTATGTTTTCTGCCAAGACCAAGTTGCTTGAAACAAGTTTTCTTTGATTTCAGTCACCTGTAAAGGTTCCAGCGTGCCACAACGTGTTCGCGGTTGGCCACTCGTAATAAAACGTATACGACGACGATTTTCTTTTATTTTCATTAAGTTATTTAGTTGATGGACTATGGAAAGTTCTTAAGAAACAAGAAAAAATAAAATTAATTTAGCGGTTTGTGTTTTTTTTTCTTTAATAAAATTAAATTTTTGCAAAAAAAAACAAAACAGATTCTTAACAACATAAAACAAAGACTTGACTATAAGTAACAAGTGCGGACAAAAGCTGGTTTGACAGTTTTAGACGTTTTTCTTGTGCTTTACGTTTTTAATTTTTTTATTTTTTTTTTATTGGGACGTTTTGTTTGAGCCCGGTTTGTTTTTTGTTTTTTGTGCTGTGGTCTAAGTATACCGTTAGCGTGTTGGTTGGTGCGTGAGCCAAGTTTTAATACTTTATAAGCGTCCGTTAACAGTTTAATGAATGGCTGAAGAACGCAAAAAAAAATCTCTAATTAATTCCGTTTAAAAAAACAGCGGCATAAATTCTTAACGGTTCAGTATGACGCGCCAAATATAACGAGTTGCCACCAGAATAAAAAATTGTAAGAACTCCAATACCTAAAACACTACAAGCACCCAATTCGATTTATGTAAAAGTAAAGCTTTAATTATGCCTTAATTTGAGCTTTCAATTAAAACTTGCGTTTTTCGCTTAACGTACTAGCTATGTAAGTTAAGTGCTGCCAACTATTAAAACCGCTCATAATTAAAATTAACCTTTAGCAATACGCTGCTGTAGATTTTCACAAGATCTAATCGGATTTTTTTGTTTTTCTTTTTTTTTTATAAAATCAAATTTGAATTTTCACTGTTTTCTTTGCTTAACTTATCTACATTAATGCATCTCTACTTCTTTTAGTTATTCTGCTTCTAACGCTTCTTGTTCGTCGTCATCATCATCATCATCATCATCATCTTCAACCTTTTGTTGTCGTTGTTGTATCTTTGGTCTTTGTGTATCGTAGCGTTGTGTGTCTGTCTGTGTGTGTGGGTGTCTGTTTCTGCTTCTGTGTCTGTCATAAGCGTCATAAGTTGTAGCAGAAGACGAAAAGTTGAAAAAGTTGAAGAAAACGTTTTAAATGTTGATGATATAACTTGGTGCGTTTGTGTTGTCGTGTCGTCTTTAAAATCTGGTTGGCATCCCTTAAGTTAAAATTCAACAAATAAACAAACGAACATAATAAAAAAAAAAAAAAAAAAAAGTAAAAAACAAACAACTAACGAACAGACAACAACAATCATTACAACAATAAACAGCGTCAACACTGTCAAGCGCAATTTAACAAACGCTGCCACCGCCAGAGGGCGCTGCATTGAAAGTGGTTCTTTCACTAAGCCAGTTAAGAGGCTAACAACAGCAACAACAACAATAACAACAACAACAATAAGAACACCAACAATATCCACAAAAGCAGCAACAACAGAACGAGGTATGTTAAACACAGGTTCATCGAAATTAAAAAAAAAAACAAAATAAATCGATTTACGGGCATCAACAACAAAATAAATCGAGTTTTTCAAAAACATTTGAGTTCAACTTGAGACTTTTACGTACCATCTTTGTGGCCCTCAAGCAGGATTCGTAGCCAAGAGATTCCACCAATATTGGCAGCTTATTGCTTCAGTCTCTCAAGCCCTCCATAGCATGCGGCTTTTATACTTAGCATTAAGTGCTGAAATGCTTAGCGATTTATTTTTGTTTATGTCCCTTGGATGAATGGTTCCGATAGGAATGATTATTCTAATAAATCGCTCGCAATCACAGGATACAATATGTATTGATACAATTTTAAATACATTCGAGTTGGTTTTCTTTTTCCGGATGAAATTATTCTCCGAAGTAAGTTTGAGCAGCAAAATCAATTTGAATTTTAACTAAAAGTTGTTTTTGGAGTGATTCAATAAATCAATAAAAACCAAACTGAATCAATAATGAAGCAAAAAATGCGAAATTTTTATTCAAAATATTTCAAAGATAGTAAATTTATGTAAACCTCTTAATGGACTTTAATTTTGTCATTCATTATGTGAATAGGTTTTGTGAAATTAAAGGAAATAACATCGAATTGTTTTTGCGGGAGTTTTGATAACAAAAAAAAAAAAAAAAAAAAAAAAACAAATAAATAAAGGCACTCCTCCAAATTAACATAAAATATAACGGCTGTATTTATAAAATATTATGAATCTTTAATAACGCCTTCATAAGAAAAAAAATCGGAAAAAATTTAAAAACATTATTCATAAACGTTTAGCGTTAAAAATCTCTTTTAAATGCTTCATAAACGAGAAAGTTTTAAAAATATTTGAAATCTTCAATACCTAAACCCTCGATAAAGCATTTATAATTTTTTTTATTATTATTAAAAATATTATTATTATTTCAATTATATAAAATATATCAAAATATAATATTATTTCAAAAAATATGAGAAACAAACAAAATGTCAAAAAATGTTTGTGAATGTTTGTTTATAAATGAGATGTTTTTTAAAAATGGTTCAAACATAGTTGAATTTATTTATAAGGTTGTCGCATGGGTGAGAGCGAGTTCCCATAAATGTCAAATCGAAGTTGACAGCTCATAACAAATGTGAAAGCAAAAATTGATAACATGCAAAGTCTATGAAGTTGTTGTTGTTTTCATTGATTTTGACAATTGTGGGTACTGAGAAGAGAGTACGATCAGTTTCGAGACAACCTTATTAATTTAACCATGGGTTCAAACGTGCTATAAGCCCCACATAAAGTATTTTTAAAATTATTTGCTATCATTTGAGCACAAATATTGTCAAAAATAATTCAAGATAACGTTTGGAAAATATGTCAAAAAAATTCAAAATATATAAAAAAAAACCAATAAAAAAGAAATAAGAGAAATAAGAAAATTTTTTAAAACATATCAAAATATATACAAAAAGATAATAAAATTACATTTTTTTCAGTACAGAGGGTAGCTTCGAAAAATTTTTAGGCTTAAATATCAAAATGTTGACGAAATTGTGACAAATAAATAAAAAGTCATTGAATCTAATACACAAACCATTATTGACACTCTTTCCACTTCAAATCGAAAGTGTTCCTATATTAACAAGAAAGCAACTACAGCATGTTTATGAACAACAACATTTTAAAAGACTTTTTAATATTGAAAAGCTTTTTAAATATTGAACGTTTTAAAGTTTTTTAAAATATTTTTATGAATACGGCTGTAAGTTTTTAATAAAGCACATTCAATTTTTTTTTATACTGTGTTGTTTTTTTGAAATTACGATAAAATATTTTACTTTAGTTAATTGCTTTTTTCTTAAAATTTTTAGAGCTTTACATTTAAAAAAATCAGTTTTCAAATTTTGTCCTATCACTTCAAATTTAATCAAATTTTCCAAAATGAGACACTTTCCCTCATTTTCTTTCTTGATTGTCTCTTAAACTACGTAATTATCATCACTTCCATGTTTTTTCTAGAGACTTTTTTAACACTCCCTGTGCCCACTATATGTTTGCATATGTTATGTGTCCACTATAACACATCCACTATAACCATGTGTCCACTATGACGATTTTGTCAAAGCTATTTTTCACCCCTCTAGAGACATCTTTTAACTCTAAATTGTGTTGAGGGTTTAGTTTTAGTTTTAAATGAAAGAATAAAGAAGGTTTTGTTCAAAAATATCTGAACAGTTTTGCGAAATTAATTTTTGGAACAGTCAAAAACGAGCATTTTTTTGCAACACCGCAAAAAGTTGTAGGACGATATCGTCATAGTAGACACAAGGACGGTTAATATGATGGGATTATTGTAAAAACATTATTAGTTATATGATATAAAAATTGATTTTAAGATTTTTTTATTGCTGAATAATATATCAATACACTCAGAAAAGAAATGAATTTTTTTTTTTTTTTTTTGTAAATATAAATATTTTGAAATGTTTTGATATATTTTCTTATTTGTATTTCCCTTTTTTTGGAATTTTTTTATATATTGCTTGAAATATCTCGAATTATTTTTGACAATATTTGTGCTCAAATGAAAGCAAATAATTTCAAAAATGCCCCAGCAAAAAAGTGGACCATATTTGAAATAGTTCTGAACTAGTTCCAAAAAGGACCAGCACCAGTTCCACTACAATACCCTTTAACATTGAACGAACTGACGCTTTTTGCGGGTTGATGTCATAGGAAAAGGCAATTGTCTCCATTCACACTTCTGTTTTTCTCCATATTTGAACTAGTTGCATTAGGAACATTTTTAAACTAGATGCTTTTGCAGTAGCCTGAAAGTGGTTATTTTTTAACTAGTTTCAAAGTGAACATTTTAAAAGTGTAAAATTTTAGTGTGCTGGAGCAAAGGTCCTGATGACCTGATTTGTACGATATTTTCCATGCAGAAGATTTATTAAAGAATAAATTAAAAAATAGGCAGAACGCGTTTATGTTTTTCAGCAATACGTTTAAAAACAAAAGCAAAGTGAACTGTTCTACACTGAAGACCTTTTGTACTTTTTCAGAGCTACTTCTAACTGCGCTAGAAATGAACTAGTTCACTTTTTCAATTGACTCCAAATAACTGTTGGGGACCTATGAGGGCTTATAGCATGTTTCAGCCATTTTTAAAAATCCTCTCATTTATAAACAAAAATTTTCAAAATGTTCAAACATTTTTTGACGTTTTTTTAAAAAAAAAAATAAAAAAATTTTAGATATTTTTGACAAAGCATTTGTGCTGAGATAAGAAAAAAAATTTTTTTAAGAAACAGGCGACCATTTCCTTCATATTGCTTCAAGCACGAACAATTTTTGTTAATTTTGGTTCATTCTGAAGATCCATACAGTCGACAGCTATTTTCTTTCAGGCTCATACGTATAGGTCCATGATTCGTCACCAGTCACGGTTTTTCTTGAGCGTTTCTTTCAACTAATCGACACGAGCCTTTTCTTGAGCGATTGTCAAATTATGTGGAATTCTACGTAAACAACTATTACAACTATGTGTTCATGTAAAATGTTATGTATGCTGGTGGAAGTAATGCTGGTGGAATAAAATTCGTCACTGAGCAAAGTACGGCCACGCTTGAATTCTCTGTACTACCGATAAAAAGAAGTTTTTGATGGTGCTTCATCGCCAAAAGTCGAATTAAGTTCTTCGATGCACTCTTGTTGAGATAATTTGCGTAGAAAGTTGTAAAAAATAATCGCACGAAAATGTTCACGTGCTAATTCCGTTTTTTTGCTGAAATAAAATTTTAATAGCACTGTTAACAAAAAACCCAAAACCATGATTGTCAGTACGTACTATATAAGCTTAAAAATGTCAAATTTTCCAATGGAAAAGTCAGTTTGACTAGAATTACATCAGCATTCCCAAATCCCGAAACATAAGTAGTAGTCTACTTATTAATTTTTCATTTTAAAACTTTACTATAATGACTTTTTTAACATACTTAATTTAACTTAAAATTAAATTTAAAATAATTTTTTTTTACAAGCGGTTTCTTTTCTTGTATAGTGGGAATAAAAGAGGCTGTATTGAGTTTTACTAAATATTTTAAAAGAATAAAGAAATGAAAATTCATGAACTGTGCCTGGCATGAAAGTAAGAAGATGTAATTTTATTCAAAAATTATCTATTGAAAAGAAAAAATGTCACTAGTTACAGTTAATTCAATTTTATAATAAAAAATAAAAAAAAAAGAAAACTGGCCATTTCAAAGTCCCTTACAAGAACTTTGACCGAACTTCTTGTGATAAAATTGTGGTGTGCGTGTTATTAAATATTTTGTACACAAATGACCGAGAACTGGACCTACTAATTTTATGCTGATTTATAATAATAATGATTAATATTAAAAATTATGACGAGAAATAATGAATGAAAATAATAAATAAGAATAAAAATTATGATCTGTCCAATTTTTGAAAAGTAAATTTGGTAAAAATGCATTTAGTAAAATTAACCAAAGATTCACTTTTGGTGTAATAGGATTGATGTCACTTTTGATATATTTCCTTAGTGCTCTTGAAGTTGCTTGTAAAACAAAACGGTTTTTTCATGAGTGGTTTACATTTCCGTTTTCAAATTCGAGTCGGCATTTAATCTCTCCAAATCTATGTTTTTTGTCTACAAATTAGCGCAATAAAATATTGGCAAACATATTTTGACTTTCCTTCAACTTAATCCATTTGAATGCTTAAGCATCAAGCTGACTTAAGACAAGACCACCTTCAACGCGCTAGAACTGTCATAGATTACAACCTGTATTTTTATATTTGAGTTAATAAAGAAAAAAAAAAATATAACTAGTTGTTTTATAATAAATCACTTAAAATGACACAGACTTATTGAAGTTTAATGAAGTTAAAAAAAAGTAAAATTATTCAAGCCAATGTCAAAAGCAGTTTGTATTTTTTTTTTAATCGCATGATTGCTGAATTTCATCAACATATTTTCGTGGGTTTTTGATTTTTTTTTTTCTTTTTTTTCTTAACTCCGTAACTGGATTGATAAATATTTTATGTTGGCATTTTCGGTTTTGGAATTTGTGGCCATTTATACTTGCCAACATTTTAACATGAATTTGTTTCCTCTTATTTATTTATAGCTACGTAATATTTTGTTTTTTTTTGGTTTTGTTTTTGTTGTTATTGGAATTCATTCATTCTTTGCTGCACAAACCATTTGATTTAATTGCATTGCAATATTTGAAACAATTGAACATTTCCACACAATTTTCATTCATTTTCCAATTTTATCTACGTACTACCTCTTGTCCACGCTTCATGATGCTGCTGCTGCTGCTGCTTCTTCTGATTTTATTGCATTCACACACAATTTCAATGAATTTTAACTGGCATTCAATGGGTTTGTTTGGGGTTAGTTCCCTTGTTTCCTGTTTCCTATGAGGATTGTTTTTGTTTTAAAGGCTCGTGTTTTTTTTTTTTTTTTTTTTTTGTTTTGTGTTTTGTGTGCGGGTCACTTTACTTGCTTTGGGACGCACGTATTTTTATTTATTTTTATTTAAGTGTATTTTTTTTAGTTTTTCTTTTTTGTTTTTTTTTTTTGTTTTGTGCTCTTGTTGTTGTTAACGTACTTTTTTGGAACATACTAACAAACAACAAAAGAGCAGGAAAAACCGGTTGTTGGAAAATCCAGATCTAAAATGAAAATATCAACGTCACTGTTTTTACCTCTTCAGCTCATCGATTGTTGTTGTTGTTATGTTGGGTCTTCAGCTCTCAGGTGTTTATGCCCTGCCCTTTTTTGGCGCCTTTAAATTTTTTCATTTAAACTTTGTTTTTTTTTCTACTTATCAATTTTGTTTTTTCTTTTAATCTGCAAATTGATCTGTAAATAATTCCATTGCTATAAATTAAACTCGCTTGTTTTTGATTAATGAGCTTGTGCTCGCTTCTTGTACTCGCTTCTTGTGCCTGGAATTTGGCTAACAAAAGCCACTCAAGTTAATGAGTTAATGATTATGCAGCGAATTTTTGCATTGTACGAAAGTGAAAATGAAAAACAAACAAAAAAAAAAAAACAACAACAAAACAGCTAGAGGATGAGCTTGGAAAATTGTGCTGCGTTAATGATGAATGATGATGATGATGTGTGACAAGAGTCAAGCCCATAGTTAAAAAGGTTAGCATCGATGACGATGTTATCTGTCTTATTTTTTCCATATTTTTAGCCAATGAATTTTCATCAAGTCATTGTTTTAAAAGGCCTCTAAAAGACGCATCTATCTCAGTTTCCTTTTTCAAGGACAAAAAACAAAAATGGATTACTTATGATTATCTTTTTTTATGCCCACATCTTTTTGTTTAAGTAAGAAAGCTAAAAAGTCAGATATTTTTAGACTTTTTTATAAGTTTAGCGAAATAGCTACCAACAGGATTTCGTTATGGAAAGAATTTAAGACAGGAGCTTATAAAGATAATTTAATCGATTTTCATTGCCTTCTGCTTGAATGATAAAATAGGCGGTGTAGGTGTGCAATATATTAATAATTTTCATAGTATCATTTTATGTATCGATATAACCTTAGCCATAAAGTTAACTTTTCCCAAGGATGTATTAACAAAAGGTGCATAATTACAAGAGTTTTATTTAAGAGCAGTAGAATTAGCAGTTTTGAGAGATATTTTTTTCTATACATGTATATTCTGCATGAGTTTTCTTTATAATTAAAAAAAATTTAGCGATATCCATACAATTGTTCGTTAAATTATAAAAATAAATCCATTAGCCATAAAGTTAACTTTTCCCAAGGATGTATTAACAAAAGGTGCATAGTTATAAGAGCGTTTTATTTAACAGCAGTCGAATTAGCGGTTTTGAGAGATATTTTATTCCATACATGTATATTCTGCATGAGTCTTCTTTATAATTAAAAAAAAAGTTAGCGATATCCAAACACTTGTTCGTTAAATTATAAAAAGAAATTCTACACCTCTTGTTGATACACCCTTTATTTCCTCTGTAACTATCTGTATTCATAGGAAAGATTACTTTAAATATCGAAATATTAGTATAAGAAAAAAAGAATATTAAATACAAAGATATTAAAAATAGAAATATAAAGACAATAAGGAAATTTAAAGAATACAAAGTCGAAATCAGGGACTGAAAATAACTTCTTTTCTAAACTTAAAATTATTAAATCAATGTGATAGGGGCTCTGTAGAAGAATGTTAGAACATTAACATAATGCTTGCACTATTAACTCAAGAAATTTATTAAGATTTTTATGTTTGCCAGTTATGTCATTTAGATTATAAAATAACTGTTACTTTTTCAGTCTTAATACATCGCTCAAGTTTTGTTATTATCTTTATTAGTATATTTCCGACCTAAGAAAGAAAGTCACATTTCCATTTTAGTATTTTTGAGATATTTAGCTTTTACGTTTTTTATCCTTCGTTTTTTACACTAGAAGTGGTAGGATGTGATAATTTTACTTAACTTTTTCAGTAATTTTCAGTTGGAAATCGGTATTTTTAGCTTAACACAAAAATTAGAAAATTATTCCCGGTTCCTAATCTGCCCTTATCTCAATTTTGGAATTTTCGCGTTTGTGACTTTCTTTCTTAGGACAGCAGTATAATGATCTGTGTTTAATTTTTTTTTTTTTATGCACAACTTTTTTGTTTTTTTATTTTTCCAATATTTCGGCTGAACAATGTATATTAACAATTGGATAGATGAGTAGGTAGCGTGCTTGGCTGCCTCCACAGAGATCCCAGGTTCAAATCCCGGCCAGGCCATGGTCTTACGATTAAACCTTTCTGCATTTCTTTATTAATTTCTAATCAACTGAAATTAAAAATTCATCAACATTTATGACTAGTGTAACCTATTTATTATATTTAATTTATTTATTCTCTTCATGTTAGTAAATTCAGAATCCAATAATAGTACTTTAAAATTCCTATAATAAAGAGAATTTATTATAATGATGATTGAATGAAATTATTTTCTTACTTTTTAGAATTCGAATAAGCGTAAATCAATTTTTTAACAAATAATTTTGAAACTTTAATATTTTACTTTTTTTAAGCTTTGCTTTAGATTATGTTGCGCGCAGAGTGGCTTGCAATTTTAAAAATAAAGATCTACTTTTGCTGATGCAATAATTTGCTTCGTGGTTCTTACATAAATACAAATGTGTTAGTTAAATATGTAGAAATACAATATGTATTGTATTCAGCGAAACTCTGTTTCGCTCTCAAACAGGGCAGTCAAATTCCGACAGTGAGATTAGCGCTACTTTCAAATGTTGTAACTACTTTCTTTCGCCAACAATTTGGATATATCTAAAAAAAAATTTTTAAAAAATGTACTCTACTTTAAATTTTATTTATTTTTAATTTAAGTTTACTTCTGTTTTTATAAATAAAGCAGCAAAGTTTTAAAGCAGTTCGACTGAATCAGATGTACTGGAAAAGAAATAGATATATTAAAGCACTCCATCCAGTCCATATAAAATGGTGTCTTGTTTAGTTTCTATCCCTGAATTTTTTTTAGCTATCCCCGCAGAATTTGGGGATATTTAGTCTGATTTGGTGACACCGGGACAATTGCCGAAAATTAGGGACACGTCCCGCGTAAGTGGTACAGATGGTCACACTATTTTTGACTCACAATTTGTAGTTGGTGAGTAAAATTCAATATTTATTAAATCTGAAAATTCATATCTTCAATACCATTGATGTCCAATTCAATTTAAAGTAATTGAAGGTGTATTAATCGAAGAGAGGGAAGAGCAATAAATAAAAGAACAATAGCTGGTAAAATTGTTCAAATAATTTCAATTAATTAACCATGTACTAAAAATCGATTAATAAAAGAGTTAAACCGTTAGTTATGGCATAACATTTGCCTCAAATTTAAATTTGCATGTTTTTTTCGGCTTTTCGTCACTCTTAAAACATCCCAAACATGTTTCACTTGACTGGCCCTTCCTTTCCAGTAATAAATGTTATCACTTCATTTCGATCCAAGGCAGACTTGACTAATAGCTCAATCCTTGGCTTAAAGCTTAAAATATTTTGGATTAATATTTTTATATTTTAATTATACATGTGTGAAAATATTTATAAATCTTTCTTTTTTATGTTAATTTACCATTTCTTGTCCGTATCTCTTTTCCGTTCTGTCTCTCAGTGAGTAGATATAGACACTTTGTGTGGGAAGTAGACGTATCCATTGGCCCATTAAAAAAAAATTCAATTTGTTCATATATGTACACTAGACCGTCTCGGAAAAATAAATTTCGTCGCACACCATCTTATCTAAAGCTAAAATGTAATTTTAGAGATGTTGGCTGTGTCGTGGACACACCCGTAGGTTTTGACGTGACGAAGTTTCTTGATTGTTGTAGGTGTTGTTGTTGTTGTTGTTGTTGTTGTTGTTGTTGTTGTTGTTGATGTTGATGTTGATGTTGATGTTGATGTTGATGTTGATGTTTATGTTGATGTTGATGTTGATGTTGATGTTGATGCTGATGTTGATGTTGATGTTGATGCTGATGTTGATGTTGATGTTGATGTTGATGTTGATGTTGATGTTGATGTTGATGTTGATGTTGATGTTGATAGTGATGTTGATGTTGATGTTGATGTTGATGTTGATGTTGATGTTGATGTTGATGTTGATGTTGATGTTGATGTTGATGTTGATGTTGATGTTGATGTTGATGTTGATGTTGATGTTGATATTGATGTTGATGTTGATGTTGATGTTGATGTTGATGTTGATGTTGATGTTGATGTTGATGTTGATGTTGATGTTGATGTTGATGTTGATGTTGATGTTGATGTTGATGTTGATGTTGATGTTGATGTTGATGTTGATGTTGATGTTGATGTTGATGTTGATGTTGATGTTGATGTTGATGTTGATGTTGATGTTGATGTTGATGTTGATGTTGATGTTGATGTTGATGTTGATGTTGATGTTGATGTTGATATTGATATTGATGTTGATGTTGATGTTGATGTTGATGTTGATGTTGATGTTGATGTTGATGTTGATGTTGATGTTGATGTTGATGATGTTGATGTTGATGTTGATGTTGATGTTGATGTTGATGTTGATGTTGATGTTGATGTTGATGTTGATGTTGATGTTGATGTTGATGTTGATGTTGATGTTGATGTTGATGTTGATGTTGATATTGATGTTGATGTTGATGTTGATGTTGATGTTGATGTTGATGTTGATGTTGATGTTGATGTTGATGTTGATGTTGATGTTGATGTTGATGTTGATGTTGATGTTGATGTTGATGTTGATGTTGATGTTGATGTTGATGATGTTGATGTTGATGTTGATGTTGATGTTGATGTTGATGTTGATGTTGATGTTGATGTTGATGTTGATGTTGATGTTGATGTTGATGTTGATGATGTTGGTGTTGGTGTTGGGGTTGGTGTTGCTGTTGGTATTGGTGTTGGTGTTGAGGTTGGTGTTGGTCTTGATGTTGGTGTTGGTGTTGGTGTTGGTGTTGGTGTTGGTGTTGGTGTTGGTGTTGGTGCTGGTGTTGGTGTTGGTGTTGGTGTTGGTGTTGGTGTTGGTGTTGGTGTTGGTGTTGGTGTTGGTGTTGGTGTTGGTGTTGGTGTTGGTGTTGGTGTTGGTGTTGGTGTTGGTGTTGGTGTTGGTGTTGGTGTTGGAGTTGGAGTTGTTGTTGGGTTTGGAGTTGGTGCTTTTCTTTTAGCTAAAGTGATACATATGCGTCACATTAGGCGGTTCCCGTAGGGTCTTTGACACGCCGTCAGTTTTTTTTTTTATTTTTGTCATATACCCGAAGACCTCACCTTCGTTTTCGTTTTTTAAAATTTACCGTTGCACTAGTAGTCACAGAGTTAAAAATCCATGCAACGTTTTTTCATGGCTGTAGCATTTTTACTGCATTATGTGACAACAAGAATTTTTTTTGTGATTTAGTTGTGAAGCGTAATAACACATCCATTCTGTCGTAAAATAAAATTTACCGTAGCACTCTTCCTGAGTTAGTAATAATTTCATGCAACGATATTACATTTCTGTTACATAAGCTGCTATATTCACGACTGACGACGCCGGAATTTTTTTTATATTTTTGTCGTTAAGTCATGTATAAAACCTTCATTTTCCTTTTTAAACTTTTATCGTAGGTTATATACTCATTTCGTAAAAATTCAATGCAACGCCGCTGCATGAATGTTGCGTTATTGATCTTTGAGCGGCTCTCTCAGCGTCCCCATGATGTCAGAAATTTTTTGTCTAATTTTGTTGTTATGGATTACAGTAGGCCTTTATTGGCGTATCGTATTTTTAATCCTAGCACTAATACTCAGCCAGTAAAAATTCCATGTAAAGAATTTTTAGTTGCGTTGCTTAAGCAGCAATTTTTAAAAAATTCATTTTTCAACTTTTTTGGAAACATGTCCGGTACAACGTAACTTCCTCACGTTAAAATATTTCTGAAAAGTTGCAGGGCTTTTCGGATAAGAGTGCTTCGATATAGTTCGAATAAGACATGCTTCGGATAAGATGGTGTACGCTGCATTCTGTATAAAAACCCAAAGGTATGACGAAAAAATGAAAAATTACCCTCCGTTTTGCAAGAAAATCTTAAGAATATATTTATTTTTTTTAAATTAATTTATGGGAAAAATTAGAAAAATTTCTGTAGTACAAGTTTTTTTTCATATTTGAAATTAAAATGGTACCTTAAGGTGGTAAAAACTGAGATCCTGTGGGTAAGTACTAATAGAGGTCATTTGGGGTCAATGACCTCAAAAACAGAAAAGGAGGTTTCTTAGAGACTAAAATATCAACATATTATTCTTAAAGATCGGATGGTAAATTTCCGAAGCTAGAAAGAAAAATGTAAATAGGCGACTCCTACCTACGTTCGGTCAAAAAATTTTTTGCATTTTGATATTTTGTAAGTAATTCAGTTGAGCAAAGAGTTTGTCTGAAATTTTGTGTTTTTAACAAAATATTAAAAATCATGTGCGGAAGCATTGAAAATGTTAAGGATTGTAGAGAAACAACTCGTGGTTTCTTAACCACGACAACAAGCCGGCTCACACAACTCATATTGTACGCGACTGTTTGACCAAAAACAACATTCATATCGTTCCGCAAGCTCCATATTTACCCGACATGGGTCGTTGTGACTTTTTCCTATTTCCACGACTCAATTTACCACTTCGCGCAAAGCGTTTTGAGAATATAAACGCCATAAAGAAGAATTCAAAGCAGGAGCTGCAGGCAATTCTAAAATCAGCCTATGAAAATGGTTTTCAAGATTGGAGGAAACGTTGGAATACATATGTATGTGTATTGCTTGCAATGGAGATTACTTTGAAGGAAATAAAATTAATATGGATGAATTATTTAACCGTTTTCGTTTCATTTTTTGATTAGAAGAATGAGACCATGCCTATTTTTTTTAATTTTTTTAACTAGCTATAAACAATCAAAATTGATTGGGGCAATTCTTCTATTTTTTTCAACAAATTTCCAAAAGGTCAAAATACAATCCTCATTACTTTATGTGTTTTCGTATTTTTATGTGTTTTCGCTCAAAAAATTAGTATCATGCATTATTTTATGCAAATAACCAAAGAACAGGTCTGCTGAATATCTGCTATACCCAATAAACAGCCCTCAACATTCTGATTAAATTGAATTAAAAAAAAACCAATCAAAATTAATTTCACTGTAAGCCACAACAGAATTCATGCAACATTGGTTGAAATAAAGAAAAATAAAAAAAAGCAAATTGTATGCCTGGTGCATGCCACCAACTTGTTCAGAAATTTTATACAAAAACAACAATGAAAATGCAGCAAAAGCAAGCGAAAAAAAAGAAAAACTCTGCTGCAACGTGAGCCGGTGGAATGACCTCTAAAGCGATGATAGCCAATATTAAAGGAATAAGACAACGCTTAATATTAGTGATGGCGGGGAGCTGCATGTAGTTGTTATAGATCTTGTTGTTAATGTTATTGTTGTTGTTGTTTTATGGCTCATATGCTTGGTTAGTCAGCTAGTTCGGCTGGTCTTGGATGGAAAAAGCGCCAAGTTAATAAAAACAATAACAACAATAAAGAAAATGTTTGCTGCGCGCATTCCTTTCAAAGGTGGCTTAGTTAGTTATTATTGTTGTTATTATTATTGCTGTTTTTGTTTTGTTGCTGTTGTTGTTGCTGTTTTACTGCCTCAGACCCATTCGCGTTGGAGTGTTAATTATTATGCTTCACTTATAGTTCCAATTTAACTTTAGTAGAGCTGTTGGGATTTCATCTCTGCTTAGCACCCAGCATGTCTATGTTTTTATTTTTACTATCTTTCTTGGATTTTCTTTGCTTTTCTTTTCTTTTCTTTCAGCTTTATTTACTTTTCCTATTCCTTCGGTATTACTATTAATCGCCCATCGTATACATTCAAACGTAAAACTAACAATTTAAAGAAGTTTTCATTAGCATATTTTTTTGATTTGTTTTGTTCTGATACTTTTTTTTATTGCTGACTGTTTTTCTTCTATTATAAAGTAACTTCTTTACGTATTCGACCCATGTCGATGCTCAAGTGGAGTAGTGCTTTTGTTGTTATTGTTGTTATAAAGTGTTTTTCTCTGCTGTTTTCTCTCACTTTTCTTTTCGCTATAATTTTCGTTTTGTTCTTTATACATATTGTTGTATTTATGAGGTTTTTCTTTGTTATGGGTTCACAGTCCAGTACAATTTTTGTATTGTTGTTATGTTAATTGTGGGTATATCTATCTATCTATCTATTCGTAGTTTTAAGCAAAAACTTTTGTTATTAAGTTCTGTGGGCGAAGAGTTTTATTTCGTTAAAAAAAAAATTATTTTATTTGGGAAACGACTTTGAAAGATAGTCGTCAGGAAGTGGAAATCGTTTTGGATAAAATTTTTTTTTTAGGAAAGGGTGATTGTGCTGTTATCTAGCAATTTCACACTTTTAAGGGAGATGGAGTAGAGAATTGTAAATAAGGGCTGGAATTATATGAGACTTTACATAGGTTTTAGTTTGATGTGACTTAACAGTTAAAAAAAGTTAAGGGGGGGTTCTTAAAACTTCAGTAGTGAATTTTTCTCTTCTTTTGTAAATAAATCAATCAAGTTCAGATTTAATTTTAACAAATTACATTTTGAAAAAAAATATTCTTGCAGAATTAATAAAAGAAACAACTTATTTTTATGAAGTGAAGTAATCTCCAGTATTTATCTTATTCTAAAATTCAGTAATTGTGGTACGACTCCAAAGCTCCATAATTATTAAATTGATAATTTCGGAGCTATTGATGTTATTTTTAAAAATTTTTATTATTTTTTGAAATTTTAATCAATAGTTTTGCAATTACAGTAAATTCTCACAAATTAGAACCACTTTGTTCCACGGGTGGTTCTAATTTCTGGACATTTTTTCTTTCGCAGAAATTTAAAAGTAAATAATGAAACTGGTTAAATAAATGTACGTTAACGCAAAAGAATTTTTATTTATTAATATGTAATGTTTTTTTTAAAATAAAACTTATATAATTCCCCTTTTTATATATATATCAATGAGCAAATATCACTTATGAATTTAATAAATAAAGGAACGTTCAGAAATTAGCGTTTAATATTGCGTTGCAGAGCGTTTCAGAGCGTTTCAGAGCGTTTAATATTGAAATGGCAGGTTCTAATTTCTGGACAGTTCAAATTTGTGAGAGTTCTAATTTGTGAGAGTGGACTGTATAAGAAATTGAATTTTTATTTTAACCCTTAAATGCATAGTGTGCCGTAGATGGCACAACCAAAGAATTTATCCCCATGTCTGAACAAGAGTAATTTTGGAAAAAATAATAAACCTTTTGGGTTACACCAAATTAAAGCTTTTGTTCTCTTCAAACGGTTATAGTTACAGAATTCAGCTGACTGAATTATTTGGAACAAAAATGAATAAATGTTGAATGCAAAAAAAGGCCATGCATTTAGGGGTTAATTGCCTCAAGTTAATTTTTTCAAAATTGTAATGCGGTGCAGGGTGTGTAGGAAGTAACTTTTGAAGATGTTTGAAAAAATAAACCATCTACGGATGCAGAATACATTGTATTTAAAATACCATGAGTTCGTTTAAGGGGGTAAATCGATTTTTTACAGTAAATAAAATGATTTTTTATCTGGGTGTCCCGCAACTAAGTGCAACTATTTACGGAGGTGATGTCGAGTTGAGCAAAAAATCATATGGGAGGGAGGATCCATTTTCACACTCTTAAGAGCTACAATGTTGATTAGTATTTCACGATTTTGATTCACATGATTGGTTCTAGCAGAAAAACGAACTCACAGGAAACTTATTTTGAGACTTTATTGCAAAGGCAATGAAATTACATTCCTAACAGTATATCAACAATCCCCATTGACCTAACTGTTCCCGAGCTGTGCTCGTGCGAAGATGAAATCAATCGGTTAAAACTACTAAATTTCAACTTTGAGTGCAAATTTCTCAGAATTTCGCGTAATAAACTAAATTTTTTCTTCATATCAATTTTGTAATTTATTTAATTCCATTTTCAATAACACCAAAAGCATAAACATATCTCTAAAAATAAAAAGTCAGCTTTACTAAAAAATTATACTTATTTATTTATTCTCTATTGCACATAACAGTACAATTCAAGATAAGCTCCTGAAGAAGAATACTCGAAAATCCAAATACAGCCAATTATCAGCAAAGTTCACATTCCCACAACATAAACACTATTTCTCGGAACTTTAAAAATCTCATTTCTCTGAAATTGCAAACACCTATGTCAACTGCTTGCTTTCAATAAAACAGTCCGACAATAATCCGCTCTGGTGTCATTTCAAATTCATTGGTTCTCTTAATAAATTGAGACCACTTTGCAAAACTTCTTACTTTGCTGATCCCCAAAGACTACTATGCCGTCATTCAATGTGTTCCATTGTCATTGCATTCCCTTGCCAACCACTTTAATTTCAATTTGCACTTTGCGTAAAATGTTGAAATTGTTTCATTAATAATTAAAAAGTGTTAATTTGCTGCCAGTCTACGATGTTGTCTATGGCTGAAAGTGTCTGGCTATAAAGCGTGCCATGCTTTGTCATGCCACAAGCTGGAAACGGAAATTGGGCATCTTCGGTTGAAGCGGAAGTGCGCTGTATAGTGTTGTGGCGTTTTTTACTACTTTTTCATCGTCTTTGCAGGTATGCGTAAAATACTTGCACACTTTTCCCACTTCAATCTATTCTCGTCGCTTTTTGAAGTTTAACATTTTTTGTTTTTTTTTTTTTTTTTTGTTAATTTTTATGTTATGGTTGTTTTTTCTTTCTTCTTCTTCGAAGTCTTCTATTTAAAGTTGAAAAGTTTCAATTTAGTTTTTCTAAAAATCTGCTCAGTTGCTTTGAACTACAGCAAAAAATGCGTAAAAATCTGGTTGTGAGCCAATGCAACTCATCTGCATACAAGTTCGTTGATGTCCTTAAATGTCCTGCTGCAGATTTAGTTTGTTAACTATTTTTTTTTTACATAGTTAAAGAATTTGATTTTCTTTTGTTTTTTTGTTTTTTTTTATTGTAATGTTCTGCTGTTTTATTTGCTCGCTGACAGCAGTTGAAAAGTTACACAAATTGTGCGTTCTGCAGCTACTAAAAAGTATGAAAAGTCGTGAAATTATTATAGTCAAGCTTCGTAAAACTTTGAAATTATTAAACTTTACGAGTTTTGTGATTTTTTAAAACTTCATTCGTTTATTTGAGTTTTAGTTCCCTTTCAACTGTGTTTTCAGTCCACAACTTGCATGATTTCCGGTACCCTTTTCTTGCGTTTGTCTGACGTTTAATGCGTTTTTATATTTTCTTTAATATATCCTTGGAATTTTTCTGCATCTGCACGCTAGTTCTTTTGTACGCTAGTATGAAGTTTTATTTTTCATCATCTTGGCAAGCTTTTGCCAACAATTTCTCTTCATAACTTGCACTGACAATGATGAGATAGGATAAAGAAGTGTCTTTACGTCCGTTACAGAGTTTTGTTCTAATCCAAAACGTCCTTTGTTGTTGGCATGTATCAAAAAAATCATTTATTTCAGATACCGACTTTTGCTTATAGCGTGTCTTGCATGAAGAGTTGTTTGTTTATTTTTTTTTTTTTTGCAAATTTTATGTTATTAAAAACAAATCGTGGTTTTAGAAAATCTTGTGTTAATCAGTGAGCTTACTGGGAAATTTTGAGATTATCATTATAATGAATTTTTTATCCTATGATATACTTACTTAAACGGACAATGATCAGACAGGGTAGGAACTGTCTCGAAGTCCATTACTTAACTTCGCATGTATCTTAAGCAGAACACATGCGAAACTATCACTATCACTATCACTATCACTATCACTATCACTATCACTATCACTATCACTATCACTATCACTATCACTATCATTATCACTATCACTATCACTATCACTATCACTATCACTATCACTATCACTATCACTATCATTATCACTATCACTATCACTATCACTATCACTATCACTATCACTATCACTATCACTATCACTATCACTATCACTATCACTATCACTATCACTATCACTATCAATATCACTATCACTATCAATATCACTATCACTATCACTATCACTATCACTATCACTAGCACTATCACTATCACTATCACTATCACTAGCACTATCACTATCACTATCACTATCACTAGCACTATCACTAGCACTATCACTATCACTATCACTATCACTATCACTATCACTATCACTATCAATATCATTATCACTGTTACTATCACTATCACTATCACTATCACTATCACTATCACTATCACTATCACTATCACTATCACTATCACTATCACTATCACTATCACTATCTCTATATCTGTCACCATTACTATCACTATCTCTATCACCATTACTATCACTATCACTATCGCTAAATTGAATAAAAGTTAATTAATTTTACTCCGCTTCATGTTTTCCGCTTATTGTCGTCAATAATTTCTTTAAAAAAATATAGCTATAAGATATTAAGCATCAAATAAGCCAGAGAGTACCAGATTCATCACAAAGTAAATAGCCTACTTTTGAAAATTTTTTCAAAGTTTATTTTTTCTTAAACTGTCTTTAGTGCTTTTGAAAACAAAGAAATCCATATGAAAACAAAGAAATAATTCTTAAGAATATTTACATTAGTTTTTGTTTGTTCTTCCGTCTTACCGAAAAATTAAGCTTACAACAAAAAGTTTATTATGTACAACGATTTAACGATAGTTTTTGTTCTGCATAGAAGTACGAATAAATTCTTTTTTTCCCTTTCACTATTTTGAAAGTTTTTCTGCCTTCTCAGTCATGAATCTATACTTTATTTATAGCCAAAGATTATTTGAATAACATGTTTAACCTTCTCTTCGTGAACTTTTAATGCTCTCCTCTTAAGCATTAAAAGGTTTAATATTCTACGTTATTCTTACTGTTACTCTTTTATTACTTCTTGAAATTAGTTTTACTGTGCTTTTTATCTTTCTAGTCAGTTTGAGTTTTCGGGCTATTTCCAGCTGGTTTTTGAATCACTTTTAGTTTCTGGCTTAATCTGGTTTATTTTCTTTCGTCATTTTCTTGTTATTCTTTGCCGAACTCTCTCTTTTCATAGTTATTTATTTGTTAAATTATGCAAATTTTTGGAAAAATTATTTAAAAGTATAAGTTAACATTTTAAAATATTTAATAGCCTATTTAAGTTATTCTCAATTTCTCTGAATCGATTGACCTAATTTATTGTTGTGTAAACTGAACCATCCATAAGAGTGAAATGAATTTATGTTAAATTATGCTTTATGTTCATCGCGGCCTATATCCCGCAGTTCTATTAAAAACGAAGTCTTGGAACGAACTTCTTAATAAATAACTATAACCGTTAAACAACTGTGGCATGTTCCAATTTAATGTTGTCTATTGTATTGAAATTGTTATAAATTCTATTATCTGGGTTAATTAGCTAATAAGCAGATTTTGCATGATACTAATGAATCTCTTATAGTTCTGATATAATTTTGGACCACACATCATAGTGGCAGATTCATATGGTCTACTAAAGCTTCTTAAGACTTCACCACCCAAGTGGTTTTAAGTCTTGTAACATTTCAAGGGCCTGAATGGCTTAAAAGTTTAAGAAAATTCAGAAAAGTAAACAAAATTGATTTAAAACTGCTATATGTTAAGTATGGCTCTATCTACACTAGAAAGGTGGGATGTAGTCTAACAAGCATCAAATAATGTTAGTAGCACATTAGTAGTAGTTAGAGAGCGTAATAAATTTTAAATGATATAGAATTAACATATTTGAAGAGAAATGGAAACCGAAAATGAACCTCAAAACGCTGTTATATTTACTAAATAGAAGGGTTTCGGAAATAATTTCCAAAATATTATCTTAACCCTTCGAGCCACACTGGTGCCTTAAAAAAACCTATCTTTTACATCAAAAACTTTTAATGCATACTCCTAACGCCACCTAGGTGTTCACAACTTAACTAGCCTTACTCTCAAGCTATTTAGAAGGTCAGGGATGCGTTTGTGTGTCGTTGGCATTCGTTTAAAATCGACTGGTGCTCTCATATACCCCACGTGTGGCTTAGTGTATATTTTTAGAGATAACTGATATATTTCATTTTATTGAATTTAATTATTTTTTAATTGTTTTAAGGTATGTATGAATATAAATTGATAAATTAAAAAAAACATGTATTTTTGTGTAGAAATTTATAAGTTTAGTGTCTGAACTATTGAATTTGAGTGAATTTGGCTGAATTTGATTATTTTACTACTTTTTTCTCTAAATATATCACTAAATTACTTAAAAAAAATATTTTCAATTCTTAAAATCAGCACTGAACGAGTTTATTTGAATGTTATTGGTAAGAAATGTTATTTTTCGTTTTTTGAAAAAGTGGGTGCAGTTTTTTGGCAGAATAAATATGTTTTTTGTAGCTAACGCTATTACTAATATTTTTTATTTGTAGCAACGTATTTGATACTTTCAAACATAATTTTTAGGTCTTTAATTAAAAACTGTCAAAGTTATGAATTTTTTAGTAAAAGAGCTAATTTTTCACTTTTTTTTAACTTGGCCGCGCTCCTAAAGTCAGCCATTTTTAAAATTTAGAAAATAACTATACAAAATGTTTAACAAGACCAAAAATAGTAACCATGTAAAGTTTTAAGCTTTTATATCCAAAATTCGGGATTTTACAACAATTTGTACGTGGGTTGATGACATACCCCCATGTGGCTCTATGTTACTGGAGTGAGGGTGTGGCTCGAAGGGTTAAGTAAAAGAAACGTTCTAATCAGGTATTGGTGCCTTGTCATTAAGCCCAAAGCTTTGAGGATAATTACTCTTATGATATAATGAATTCTCAGAATACACTCTCAAAAGGAAGACCGAGACAAGTTCTATTTTCACTAAGATGATAGGAAAAGGAATGTAGATTAATAGATACCCTAAAAAAATTATTTTTTGCCAAAAATGAGGGTAACACTCCAACGAGTGAGTTAGAAAACATTTGAGACTATGCTTAAAATATTAAAAAATAAATAAACTTACCATTTCAGTCCTTGAAAGGACTGACCGAACTTCTTATGATCAAGTGCGTGTTATTAAATGTTTGAACCCAATTGATCGAGAACTGGACCTACTAGTTTTACGCCGACTCCGAAAGGCTAATGGCATGTTCTCAAGCTTTAGATGGCATTATGAGGTTTGCCATTGTCTGCAGAGAGGTGACGGCCGAACAGAAAAATTAATTCAATTGAACAAACTTTCTGTGTCAGATGGAATTGAAGCAGATTTCTCTGGCGTATAGGTCACGCACCCACTGCGCCACGGCCACCATGCTTACAATAAGTAATATCAATTCTAAAAAAATTGGTAAATCTGAGCTTAAGGCTTTTATAAAAATTGGTATGACACGCCTACTTCCACAAAAGTTAACGTTATGCATAATAATCGGTTTGATTGCTTTTCTATAAGACTAAGTCGCTTTTAAACTTCAAGAACAAAACAATGACAGAACTGTCTGAGACACGTATTCTAATTAAAAAGTAAGCGTACTTTTTAAAAACCATATAGTTCTTATATTGACACTCCTAATCGTAAAAAGTGTTCCGGTATATTTTTGCGTTTTTATGAACTAAATGGAAATTTTGTATTTAATGTACCGACTTCAAACTACCACTTGACACGCCCACTAAAATATAATATTATCTGGATGCTGTATTGGTGAGTATAGTAGGATGAGCATAGAATGATTAGTTATGTTCAAGTAGGTATGATAGGTATTTTTTTTTTTTATTTTTTTTTTATTATTGAAGAGGAGCTTCAAAACGTCACTGTATAGGTGGGAAACTTAAGCTTCGGTATTGAATTTTCGTACCTATATAGAACCGTCGTTCTAACGGCCATAGATGGGAACATTACTAAACTGAAATCTGTTGGACTTTGGAAGTTAATCAGCTGTTGGGGAAGAGGCAATGGGATTGCTTAACACTACAACTTTATCTATTTGACCAAGTGCTCAATTCTTCGGTGTTAATCGATTATGACTCTTGCCAAAACGTTAACCACGGACCAATTCGTTTTGTTTGTCGACGTGAGGGTAACTGTTTTAGTGCGTCATCATTTCAACGAGGCTGGTAGAAGCATATAGTCTGGAAATTTGAATTTTTGTTCATTCAAAAAGTACGCGGGCTGTGTCTTCTGGTGTGTTTCCAGTACAGTAAGGATCTGACGCATGCTTATATGTGCAGGTATACTTTGAAGCAATCTCGACCACTCAAAATCTGCATAGTTTAGAAGTCTACAGAGGCGTGACTTCTGTTACACCAATTGATCGGAATAGGCATAAGCTGGTGCGTCTTAAGATCCTTCAATGATCTATTGAATAGATTCTATTCAATCGGGCTTACCACTTAAGCATGGTTCTATCTATAACAGTGGGGCACAAGAAATTTCAAGAGCGGGCCAATGCTTAAAAAAACAAAACAAACACAAAATGTGGCTTATCGTTACTTTTGGCGGAAAATCAAACAAAACAACAAAAAAACAGATACAGTAGTTTCGACTATGTCGTAACACAAGACGTAGAATTAGTCAATTCGCTTTTGATGATGACATCTTTTAAAAAAGATGACATCTTTTTTAAAAACTATTTAACAAAATATTTATTCCATACACCTGAGCATATGACCTTTAAAAGAGTGCCGGAGAGGGTTAATATGTATGGCCGACGCCCATTACTTTTGCAAAAGGAACATTTTTGCCTTTAACACCTATTTCCTCCGACCACTAAATAGGTGGTAAACCATAAATATTATGGTTTTTTGTATATTTATTCCATACACCTGAGCATATGACGTTTAAGAGAGTGCCGGAAAGGGTTCATAGGTATGACTGACCCCCATTACTTTTGCAAAAGGAATATTTTTGCCTTTGACACCTATTCCCTCCGACCACTCCTTAGGGGGGCTCCCATACCAATTTTATGGTTTTTGTTTATTTATTCCATACACCTGAGCATATGACGTTTAAGAGAGTGCCGGAAAGGGTTCATAGGTATGACTGACCCCCATTACTTTTGCAAAAGGAATATTTTTGCCTTTGACACCTATTCCCTCCGACCACTCCTTAGGGGGGCTCCCATACAAATTTTATGGTTTTTGTATATTTATTCCATACGCCTGGGCATATGACCTTTAAGAGTGTGCCGGAGAGGGTTAATATGCATGACCGACCCCATTACTTTTGCAAAAGGAGCATTTTTGCCTTTGACTCCTATTCCCTCTGACCACTCCTTAGGGGGGCTCCCATACAAATTTTATGGTTTTGTCGATAAAACCAGAAACTGTCGATAAATAGGTAGCAAGTTTAAGCAAACAAAAACATCAAATATTGGCTTTATATTTCATGTAATTGTGTAAAATTTATAAAAGTTAGAGAGTTCTAACATGAATTTTTGTTGCATTGAGGATCAAGCAGACCAACAAGTGCTAACATCAACATTGTACGATCAGTACTTAAGGCCCACCAAAGGCTCAAAAAGTTATATAAATACCGACACCCGATCACTATCAACCACCCTACTTACCTCCGAGAATGACGTATTCTAGGTCAAAAAAAAACAATTACAATGCAATAAAATTACATGTAATAAAGTACACTGCTACAAGTCTTAATTTCTATTACAATAACAATGCTTGCGTGAAAAATTACTCGACACACAAATAACGGGACAATTAGCTTCAGTATCGACATCATCGAGTGTGCGTTTTTTATTTTGGCTTTGCATGCATTTGTTTTTGTAAAGTTCGCTTGAAAATGTGCTGAACCCTGAACGAGTGCGGTTTTTGCTGTTGTTTTTCGCAAGTGTTCTTTGATTTTGGCCCATCGCAAGGACAAAATTAAGATAGAAAAAAGATTTGTATGAAGGGCCATACGGGCCACTACGTGGGCATGTTTGATCTATAGCGTTGTTTTACGAGCTGTTAGACTTTCCTTACTAGATGTAGAATGTGTTTCATCCACGAGAAGGCCGAAGGGAATTGAACTGGATAGGACTAGTACTGCGTGTTCGGAGAGTATTGTTAAACCTCAGCAGACCCTGAGTGAACCATGTCTGCATACCGATTCAAAGCCACGTTGTTAAGACTTCTGTCGAGCTATTTGGAGGAGAATATTTCAATATCCCAATATGTTTCATTTCTACCGTGTGTGACAGCCACATATGTTGTTTCTTTGCACATGGTTTTCCTAGTCTTATTCTTCGAAAAAAATCCTATTTTCCTTATATGATCGCATATATTACCATTTTTAGTAGAACTTTTAATTAATGTTAAAATAATTTTAGAATAGCCAAAAAATATTATCAGGCTCCCATAGATCAAGTACTTAAGTAGTATTGAAAAAATTTGATAACAATCTATGCTGTACCTTTGAGTGGAAAGCACAAATCTTTTTTATCAAAAAATTCAATTTGCAAAAGTCAGCTTTCATGCATATAAGGGTCAGCATTAATTTGGACCTTTCCGCATTAAAATCTGAAATTTAAGCTTATAAAGAATACCTAAGGAATTCAAGACTTAAAATGAAATCTCCGCTTGAGGAAATATCCTTTATGAAGAAACTGAGATACAAAGACTTTAGAAATATTTTACTAATTAAAATTTCTGCTTCAGAAAGAATAGATAAAACTTGGAATGCGATTTGTTGGAGTGAAAAAAAAAACCAAACAACAAGGAATTCTTTAAAAAAAACTCTGCATAAAAACAAAGAAATTATGTACAAAATTCTTGCATTTGTTCAAAGAGCATACTTACCACTTACTCGCATTCATACTTACAGAGATATACAAAGAGATATATGTACATACATACATAGCTCGATTAGTAGAAGTGTGTAGAATTAACAAAGGATTCCACAAAACATGTACAATATTTATTAATATTTTTTTTGTTCCTTTGTTTAAGCAGAGCAGAGGGAATAACATAAATAAAACAATACATTTACAAAACCATGGCTTTAATGAACTCATATGGATAGGTGTGCGCGCTACTATGTGTGTTGAATTGGAGTGGAATTTGTGCTGAGCATTTATTTCACAAAATGTCTATATTATGTGCGCCCATCAACATCTGAAGGTGGGTGGTGAGATAAGGGGTTATCAGTGGTATTGCTGGACTGATTTACACTTTAACTTTGCTACAGCACGACAGCAATAACGACAGCTTTGTGACAATGACGACGACGACGACGACAACGGCTTTCATTAACTGTTAAATTATTTTCCCATATTAAAGTGTCCTTAACAAAGCCTCAACCATAATTAGCCAAAGGTATGTGTGTATCTATATATATATATATTTATGCGTGTGTAGAAAAGTGAGCAGATTGTTCTGAGCTGCTTGTTTGAATAGTGTTAGAGAGCATTTTCACCAATGACATCATTTGACCCTTGTCAAGCGCTTAAGTTGCCTGATAATGTGACCGCGCGTTGAACCGCATCGAATACGAGCAGCTAAGAAGCCTTGGGGGAGAGGGCGGGGGGGGGGGGGGGAGCAGAATGAAGAAGTCGGATGCCATCCCAGTCAGTTTATATTGCATGATATTCAGAATCAAGCCGTTTATTATTCGCTTTTGTTACAATGATGCGGCTAAGTTAAATAATAGCTATAGGTAGAAGAAACAGCAGCTACATGGCAGACACATTCGCACGGATACACACACACATACACTCCCACTAAGACAAAGCATACATAAAACCACAGATGTTGTAATATTGTTGTGCCTTTTAATAAAAAGAAACACCCCCAGAGAATGTAAAAAAAAAAACGCTTAGTTATTGTAATGCTTTCATACATTTTTCATCCTTAGACCGCAGAGTCCTTTACTGGTCACAGTTCTTGTTGGATTGTCAGCTTGGTATGTGTGTGTTTCTGTGTTTTTCGTAGCACATTTATTGTGGCAGGAAAATAACAAAAAAAAAGGGTCAGTGTAACTTGCAACTGGCTGTGAGTATGTGTGCGTGTGGGTTTGTGTGTGCAGGTGCTAACGGAAAGGGGTTAAAAGCTAACAACAATAGCATTTCTAATCCTTAGCTCTCACTGCTTTTTTATTGTTTCTTTACATGTGCTCAGTTTTTTGTTTTGTTTAATTGTTGCTGTTATTTTATTGTTATTTTTGTTTATTTTTGTTTTTAATTTTTGTTTTTTGTTGCTGTTGCTCTTAATTTGCATCAGCTTGCGTTGCTGCTGTTTTAGCGGTTTTCACACATTTCAGCTTTTGTTTCTTTGCTTGCTACGTGCGAAAATTGCTTCATATACTGAGGATTTTTTTTAGCAGTCACACACACACACACATAAACACACATGCTCCCCTCTTCCATACAAGCCAGAGAGTGATCACCCTTCGTCGCGCATTAGGATGTGTGTCACTTTGTTTTCGCAGGATGACAGTAAATTTGTCCTTCAGCATGACATAATCGCATAATGAAGCTAAGCGCTTAATAAAGCACATCACCATCATCATCATCATCATCATTATTATAATCATCATCAGCGTAGATGGTAGCTATGGATGGTGGGAATACCAGCTTAGTTTTACTCCTCCTTTTAAGCGTTTGTCCTCTTCGAACATGCTTTCCTGTGGAATCATAGAATCACGATTTCTTCTCCCAAGTGGCAAATTTGACACTTTTTTTAGCGTTATTTAATGTGTGTTTAAAGGCGGCACAGTGGGCTGTATAGACATTGTTGTGAAAATAATTTATGACAACAGGCAAGCAGCACATTTATTTTTTAGATATAGAAAAAAAGTAAGGGGTTGGAAATAGTTCCATATAATCTGAGTGAGGTTGAAATCAAAAGCTTTAAAAGGTTATAATAAAAGAAAAAATTGTGCATCGCCTTAAGATTAAAATAGGTCGTGGTCTTGCAAAATAATTACTCAATAATAGATAAGAGTTTTAAAAAATAAAATTTCTGTGTTTATATTTTAGGAACTCATGGTTTTCTTATAAGTCCAACAGATAAAAAGCTGTTGAAATTCTTTTATTGGATCAAAATAATTAAAAAAATTAATGTCTACAAAAAGTTCATTTTTTATAGAAGTATATTTTTAGAAGTATCTCGCTTACAAACTAAAAAAATCGTTTATAGGGGCCTTTGTTGAGATTTTCTAGAAAACAAAACTAAATATAGAGAAGGTACCTGCACTGAAAGAACATGTTCAGAAAATCGAGTGCAAATAAATGTAAAAACTTGCAAAAAACAGTATAGAAATTTCTCTAAAACTAAAAGGAAGCTACCATGCAAAATCCTATCGTCAAATTGTCATTCAATTTTAAAGTATTTGAAAATATTTTTTTTTTTTAATAAATCAGCCATTCCAAATTAAACGCATCAAAAAAACGTGTATTACGGGTTGACCACCTCCGATTTTCCTCAAACTATAAGAATTGAATCTTCTCATGAAATAAAAACACTAATTTGAGTAAAAAAATTTTTACATTTTTTTCAAGTTTTTACGTAACATTCAAATTTCGTCAAAATGGGAGAAAAAGTGAAATTGCCTTACTCTTGAAAAATCATATATTCAACAAAACTAACTCGATTTTCACGTTTGAGGTATTTTCGAAAAGACAATAAATAGCTGTTTTTTTTTAAATATAATAACAATACAAATTATTTCTTTCAGTTTCTTAACTTCAAGGTCAAATTTTGGAAGTCATAAAAATAGGATTTTACCCCACTTTAAAAATTGAAACAAAAAAATATTTTCAGAAAGTTCATTTTATTACGTTTCCATCTGCCAAAAATCATGAGGGTGTTATTTTTCTTTCTATTTTAATAATTTATTTAATAATTTTTAAACGACCACCTACCCTACTACTTCCATACAACCATACTACATCACACAGTATTTACATTAGACTGTGCCTCAAAAAAAAAAAAAGCGACGTATACCAGCGAATATGACGCATTTTTGCAAGACAATTACGAAAAAAAATTTTTTTTTTGACCGAACGTAGGGGTCGCGCATCTCTGGTGTTTACAGTCGGATTTTAAAGTTTGGTACATCAATGTTTTTGTCTCAAAGGAAACCAATATGACCTCTAGGTTCACCGTTCTAGTTCTTTCCCTCCAGATATTTTTTTTTTTTATTTTGGAGAAACAATAATTGGTCTCTTTCAGATAAAAACATCGATATGTCATTCAATATTATCAGACTTTTAATACCGATGATATGATGAAAATGAAAAAGGGAGCGCTACGTTTGGCAAAAAATTATCAAACATTTTTTAAAAATAGTTCTGCTGGAAATATCGATATATTTACTTCCTGAACAAAAGATTAATGATATTTTAAGAGCTTTATTTTTTTGATATTAGGGTGGCACATTAGGATAGAAGGAACTGAGATCTGGAAGGTAAGTACTAGAACCGTGCGTCTGAGGTCAATGACCTCTATAGAAGTCAAATTTATCTTCTTGAGACAAAAACATTAATGTACCAAACTTTAAAATCCGACTGTAAACACCAGAGATATGAAGAAATATGTCAATTCGTGACCCCTACGTTCGGTCAAAAAAAAATTTTTTTCGTAATTGTCTTGCAAAAATGCGTCATATTCAACTTTGTGATATTCAAGAGAAAAAAAAAGAACAATATATCAAACTCAAAATGTTAAACAGAGGTCATACACAATTTTTATTTCAACAGCTAGTACGAAACGTTTTTTGAGAAATTGCGAATCATATTTTTTTAAAAATTAATGAGCTTCTTTCTACAAATACTGTTTTCTCGTTAAACATTACAAACTTTTCGATTGTTTCGAAATCTTTCATTGGATTCAAATTTAAAATCTGATTGGAAAATCAAAAAGAGCTGACAATCTCCTATAAAAAATTTACATTCATTAATTTATAATAATTACCTTCAATATGGAAATAAAATTTCAAAGAAATTCTTCTGTCAATATTGTGAATTCTATAGAATCCCATATCTAAACAGCTAAGCCTCAAATAAAAAAATATTATGTGAACACGTTTATATCTCATAGAAGTACAAATATGCCCAATATGAACGAATTTTAGAACCTCACTTTTTTTTCGCTGTCCGCTTCAAGTGAAATGCCCCTTCAAAAAAAAAAAAACAAAAGAAAAAAAAATTTGAATTTTCAATCTTTAACAATTTTTGTTTCTCAATTTTGCTTTAAGGCCCACTGTGGCCTTGAAACAAGAGAGCAGACGATGTAACTAAAAAATTCTTAAAAATTTTTCGCCATCTCTTTTGCCATCTCTCTCGCACGCACTATTATTATATTAAGTAATTTTTGATTATATTTATATATTTTCTTTTTTTACTTTGTTTCATCTTTGTCACCCATCTAAATGCTGTTCTGCATATAAAATACACATAGTGATACAAGTTAAAGTGAGTGTGTGTGTTAAAACGAAAAGCAAAACATCATTAAAACAATGTTATTTACAGTGACACGTGACAGAATTTTGTGCGCGCTGTAATTGTAGCTTTGTGGGTTTTATGTTCTGCTTCAACATGCGCGGCACGAATTAAGCCAAAAAAAAAAAAAAAAATTCTTTAACAATTGAGTATGAAATTATTTATAATTCCTCAACGAATGTGTGGAAAAATAGAATGAAACAAAAAACAACGAAGGGTGGCGAACTGAAAGGAAGCAATGAATACAAAGCAAACAAATAATAAATTACATAAAACATGATGGCTCAACATGAAAAGTGCAAACAAAAGTATTAAATCACAAGCAAACTTCTATTTATATAGCCACTAACAGTGCACACAAACACCAACACACATACATGTGAAAAGAGATACCAACACGCGTGAGCCATAAACAAATTGCGACTAGAATTCGGTGTGAAGAGATCATTTCGATTTGCTACAACAGCAGCCAGGGTGCCCAAAAATAAAACAGAAGCAAAGAAAAAAGAGCAACAAAAAGAGCAGATCTACACACAAACTAACTAATGAATACACATGCACACATGTATTATAATGTGTACTACACACTTCCGGTGTAGAGTTTCATTTTTAACATGGACGCCATATCATAAAATAAAAACAAAAATAAAAACACATTAAAATGTCCTGTTAGCTGTTAGATTGTTTATGTAGATGTGTGTATGCAAGTGTGTGTGTGTGTGTGTGTGTGTTAGAGAGTGTGAAATTATGCTGGTGTAAAAGAGCTTGAGTGTGTGTGTGGGTAGATTTGTATGTTGGCGCTGTTGTAGAAAATGTTTGGCGCTTTGATTTTTGGCGCTTCACGCTGTCACGCGGGCAAAATTTTGAATTTTTACCCTCTTGTTTATTTTTTTGGTGTTATTTTAATTTGCCATTTTATTGTTGTTAAGTGCTTTGTTATGGGACACACAAACATTTTTTTTTATTTTTTTTTTTGCTTGAATCATTTTTGTTATATTTCTATGAGCGGATTAAGTGTAGTTTTTGTCTATGTTGGCTCCTTTTATGAGGCATTAAAAAATCGTTAAATATTTGTAAGTTTATAGTTTGCAATTTTCTCAACTGCACTCAGATTGTTTCAAAATGCAAAGGAAGGAACTTTGTTTCTAATGAACTTCAAGCTGTTGAAGCAATTTTGATAGCCACACCCGCAATACTTCCGACAGTGTCTTCAACTAGGGTCAATAAGTTAGCTGATTTAGATATAAACCCAAAATGGAAACTTAGTATAGTTTTATAAAAATACAAATTACTTACAACTGTAAGTAAGTTATTCTTTCAGGTCTTACCGGATAGTAAGTTCAGTCAGAGCGGCGTTCGTAAGGACATTGTCTTGTAAAAGGTGGTGCAAAAAAACACATTTTTCTTGATTGTTCGGTCAAAGATAATGATATTAAATCTAGGTTCCCAAATTTTAGGATGAAGTAACTTAAGGTAAAAAAAGTGATTTTTATAGAATAACTCTGTAAGGATAAGAATTGTGAGAAAAATGTTAAAACTAAAGTTGTTAAAAATAATATTTCAAATGCACTTTTTTTTAAACCATGTTTTCTCGCAAGTCTTACAGGGATTGAGATTAAGTCGATGAATAGAAACTTACATGAAATTTGAATTTTAAACAAAAAATTTTTTGTGTTCTATAACCTAAGGTGGTGGCCGTGGCGTAGTGGGTAGAGTGCATGACCCATACGCTAGAGAACCATGGTTAAATTTCCATCTGACACAGAAAGTTTTTTCAATTGAATTAATTTTTCTGTCCGGCCGTCACCTCTCTACAGACAATGGCAAATCTCAGAGAGTAAATAATGCCATGTAAAACTTGTTGAGAACATGCACATTAGCCGTATGGAGTCAGCATTAAACTAGTAGGTCCAGTTCGCGATCAATTGTGTACAAACACTCAATAAACACGCACAACACAATTTGATCATAAGAAGTTCGGTCAAAGTCCTCAAGGGCTGAAATGGTCAGTTTTATGATAAAAACGAAACGCTTTATTTTTAAAAGGTTTTAATTAAAACCTAAGAAATAAAATTCCGAAAGTTTAATTATATTTTGTCTACTTATCAGTTCTAGTTTTTCAGAGTGTCTAAATTGTTCTGGTCTTTTAAACTTTAACCATCTACTTTATCTAGACCGTTTGACATTACGGAATTGTTTTACAACAAATTGCAGATTTTGCGAACTATATTTTATTATTAACTGTATAAAATTCCTTTTCTACTTTTATTTTTGAATACAGTCTACTTTTGCGGCAAAAAAAAATATATAATTTTTGACAGGTTTTTCTTCGTCCCTTATCGTACTTTTTCTTTAAAAATGTTTGTACATGGCAACGCAATATGTTTAGTAAACAAACAATAATTTTTTTTTAATTTTGTCTTTGTTCTGGATAACCCGCTATCAGTTCTATTCGAATCCGTTTCTCGGAGTATATACCACCGAAATTGATAAGACTTGATTCATTCGGTGTCTTATATCGTATTCTAGTGCCTATACCAAATTATGCCATATAATATGATATAAAAAAATCTTGTCAATTGACATCACATTTGCTGAAATGTTAAAGAGACCTTTTGTTATTTTTTTTATAACCACCTAAAGCAGAAAAAAAATTGTTTCTTTAGCTTTAAACCAAGGATTTCAAGTGTTCATCTGTTCAGTCAAGTCTACCCTAGTACGAAATGGAGTGCTAGATTAGTGGGAAGGAAGTAGCAATTGCGTAAAACATGTTTAGAATTCTCTTAGCGTGACGGAAATCCGCAGAAACATGTGAATTTGCATTTGATGCAGTTGTTATGTTTTAACCTCAGTCAATTCAAGTTATTACGCGATCCTCGCCACACACTTCTCTACCAGCAACTAAAACTTTTGTATTGATAAATGAATTTGATGAATATATTAAAAAGAATGAACTATGGAATGGGGACTTTTTAAAGGTGAATTTTGACGCGAAGAATTTTTTAAATGGGAATTTCGACTCGCTTCCGGTAGGACCATTAGAAACTCATAAATGCACAAAAAAATTATCAAAATCTGATCGACAACCCTATATGCGTAAAATATACCCATAGTTTCCGACCAGCCTTTCTCTTCCTCGCTTTAAGATCTATATCTGCATCTGCGTTTGAAAATATGGATTCGTAACACCACTCCGCATTTCCAAATTACCCTACGGAGAAAAGAACCGGTTCTGAACCTATCACGTAATCGGTCTCCAAGGGAGAGGGATCAGTTCTAATTCTGCCACCAACATATGAAATCGACCGGTCCCTTTTACACGGCGTTGTCATTGAAAGGGGTCAATTGCCACCTGCTGCGTCACCTTGAACCTCTCCCGTGACCGGCTTCGAAGAAGAAATTTGTGATCTATCCCAACTATCGAGTAGTTCGTTGAGCAATTTCATTTGTTCGCTAAACAATCATTTGATATGACGATTTTCAACAAATGCAAATATTTTTTTTTTTCAACTTTGAATTTCCACACGATACAAATACAGCTTTGAGTTTTAATCGATCTGTGGTCCCGCTTGAATCATATTAAATTGGTCCGTGCTGAGTATAATAAATACTTCTCCGTATCAAGCACAAAGAATCTGTTCGGTGACAATTTATATCAGACCCGTCCTATGATAGGTTAAATTTGAGCTGCCACTTAAGAGCAATTAACCCTGCTTTCTCCGTAGAGTAGAAATAAAAAGTATTGCCCTGATATTTTTACTTTATATGTTCAACAAAAATGAAAATTTTCTTGAATTTTTGCTAAATTTTTCTGTTGATCGAATAACGGTTCTATCATGGCATGACAAAATTTGACAAAAAAAAAAAAATAAATAAATTGTACAATTAAATTGAATTATTAAGTTTTCCGAGTTTATTAATCATAATATTTTAAGATATCCTCATAAGTGCACGCATTTTCAAGTTAGTTGTCTTATAGATTCACTTATACATCCGAATCTGATAAGTTATATCCTTCACATCCTTAGTATACATCTCCCTCTTTAACATCTGACAATTCTTTATTTGACATCGTCAGTTTTCGTATTATTTGTTCAAATTCTCTTCACTACTTGTACCAACTTTTTTTCCATTGGTGATTCTTTAAATTTCGTTGGATACTCTCATAGCTCTCCGTATAGTTAGAGCTAAAAAGTTTACTTAAAAATTTTATATGCAATAGTTAGCAATTCGAGAGCATTTTAAGCTTTTAGTGCAACAAAGTTGGCAGCACTGCTGCTTGCATGCTTCACTTGGCAGCTTAATTGAAAAGCGCCACTGTTGCTCTCCTGTGTTTTCGCTATTTAACCATGATCAGCCTTTTGCCCAATTTTGGCAAAGTTCTTCAACTTCTCCAGTTGATACTCTCAAGGGGCACAGAATAAAAAAAAAACTCCAAACAGCTCGTACATTATCCTATCTACACTATCTTAGAACAACAATCGTTGCTTAGTTTTTTGTGGTGTATAGATTTATTAAGAAAAGTTGCTGTTCTTTAAGAATTCTTTAAGAAATAATTTTAGGATAAAAATCTGTAATGATTTAAGGGGGCATATAGGTTACAAATTAAAAAAAAAATTTTTTTCAGGAATTTTTTTTCATAGAAGTAAAAAAGATATCGTTTCTTTTCCGCCGAAAAAAACAAAATGGCGGCCATTTGAAAAAAAAAAATCAATTCTCGAGGTTACAAAATCGGTCGCCATTTTGTTGTTTTTTGGCGAAAAAAAGTTAACCTACTTCAGGCAATAGCCACTTAAGCAAGGATTAATTTGATTTTTTTTTGTCAGATGTTCCAGACTGGTGATATCCTGCACACCGTCAATTTCTCGGCGATTTTTTAAAAAAATCAAATAACGTCAAAAACCGCTTCAAAAATTCTGAAAAAAATTTTTTGTATTCCTTAATGTTAATAAATATATGTGCACAATTTGAAAACGATATCTTTTTTCCTTATGTGAAAAAAATTCCTAAAAAAAATTTTTTTTAAATTTGCCCCCTTAAACAAATTTTTTCTTAATCCAACCTATACCTTTTAACGAAAACTGTCAATATTTAAGACTGATAATCAAAATTCTGTGGCGACCGTGGCGTAGTTGGTTAAAGTGCGTGGCCGCTATGCCAAAGAACTTTGGAGACCCAGGTTCGAACCCCAGCAGCGACAGAAAATTATTTGAATAAAATAATTTTTCTGTACGGCCGCCAACTCTCTGCAGACAATGGCAAACCTCAGAGAGTAATACAAATGCCATGTAAAGCTTCTTGAGAATAAGAACATTCCGTTCATCGCCGTTCGGAGTCGGCGTTAAGCCTGTAGGTCCATTTCTCGGTCAATTGTGTACAAACTTAATAACACGCACAACACAATTGATCATAAGAAGCTAGGTCAAAGTCCTTTCAAGGGCTGAAATGGCCAGTTATTTATTTATTTTTTATAATCAAAATTCTCTCCAACTTATTGAAAATTTAATATTATTATTTTTTTATTTATTTATTTTTATTTTTTTTTTCTGTACTTGTTTTATTCTACTGTTTTAGTTGTAGTTAATTTTTTCGGTGCTAAATAAAGAGGTCTACCGAAAAATGTACACATAAAAACATTTTTTACAATAAATATTGAAAGTAAATAACACTACACAACAATATTCAAACAAAAAAACAAAAACAAAAAGACAATATTTTGAAATATTCAGGTTATTCCCTGATATGAGCATGCCAGGTTCGTATTTATGATTTTCCTTGGGGGGAGTTCTGATATCGAAAATATGTAGCCAAATACAGCACTTGCGATTGATAATCTGATTTGCTTGGTATTTTGTATCTTTTTCGACCCTTTGGTTGGGGGTTAAACCAAAAACCCCCTTGGCTTCGGTCCTGGAGCATGCCATTTAAAACGAGCCCAAAACCTAAAAATTATCTGATCAAGTTCAAATTGAAAACATCGACATATCTGCTGAATATAAAGTTATGCCCCAATGTTATCATTTAAAATAAAATTGTACACATGTATGTGTGTAAAATTATTGTATGTATGTATGTATTATTCTCCTTTTTTCTATGAATACATTCAGTAATGAAACTACATTTACAAATATCAACGAATATGTTCACAGTCTTAATATTAATAGTTTATTACATTTAAGAAAAATATATTACAAATACCCCACATCTTGAATACCTTTATTGTTTTATGTAAATTGATGATATTTATTTATTTATTTATTTATTTTATACATAATGTTCACAAATAAGACAAGTCTTTTTAAAGCGATAAGAATGACAGAAGTAATAACAACAAGTTATAATCAACAAATGTCGTTTGATTCAAATAATAGTTTTCGCACTTCGACTCAGGCGGTGTTGCCACTTCTATGGCACCTTTTTATTGCAGCTGCAGCTTGCTATAAATTAAATTTTTTAAGCTTTTTACAATGGAATACTTTTGTAATGTGTTTAGAATTGCAGGATCGGTTAGAATTGCAGGATTGCCATGTAATGTGTTAAGAAAGATTTTGGCTTTATAAAAAGAAACAAAGAGAATTATTATTAATGCCTAAATCGGCTGTTTTGGGCTATGGCAAAAATGCCGATCTGTATGCCACTAGAAATAAAAACAACTTTCAAGTCCCGTTTTAAATCTGAATTTTATTTGAAATATTTTGGGTTTATTAAAAAAACAAATATTAATTTTCTTACAATTTGGTAACTCCTCCCCATTATTTATTTTCACTCAATTTTACAACATTTAATTGAGTGATCTTTTTGTATTGTTTTCGTTCCACAAACCAATCAAAAATAGTGCAGCGCTTGCACATGCTGCAGTCACTAGGTCAGCGTGCAAGCAAATTTTTTATTTCCGTGGTTGCGACATCTACTCAAAGCACTTGACTTGCTTCCGATCAACATGCATTGGTAGACGCGACGTGGAGAATGAAATAAAGAAATAAATAAGAATAAGTTATGTTGTGGCGGCATGTGGTGGCTATGATAGTACCACTACACTTTAAAATCCCATAAAATACATCGCTTTCAGCGCTATGCATCCTGTTTAAGCTATCCTTGACATTGTTTACATCGGGATTTAATCAATGTTGCTCAACTAAAAGTTATTTTTTTCAAATTCAACAAAAAATTGATGGCCTAAAACTTTCTAACCATCATTATGCATGCAAAGTGGATCAAATACAAGAGTTCATCAGACTAACGCACTCACACACACACACACATACACATAGATTTCGAATGGATCAAACACAATGAATTTTATAATTTTCTGCATAATTATTATGTTATGATGATGGCAGCTATGCCACCGAAAGTCAATCTCAAGTGGTGTACCATAGCCGATCAAAACAGGATTATTGCAAAATGTGTGCCAACTGGTAGATTAATAATTCATTTTAATTAAAAATATACAGCATCGAAGTAGCTGAAATTAAATTTAAATTTAAGCCACAAGAGAAATTTATAACTTTTTCAATTGGCCACACTTGATGCATTAAATATTGCTTAGTATGCGTTCCCGGTGATAAATGGTCGCATCACAAAACCGAATATTTCTCTAATACACAATGTAGCTGCTAGGCCTTCTACTTCTTGTTTTACAGTTGTACAGACAAGTCCGGTCAAACACTTATGACATGTACCTTACACTGTAATTTGAAACTGGAGTAGGTTTCTTTTTAGCTTTGAACCAAATATTTCAGGTGTTTTACCTATTCAATTGAAATTCTGGTAAAAACAAAAGGAGATCTCGTTAGTCGAGTAGCGCACTTGACTGCCACCTAAGGTATTCCGGGTTCACATCCCTGTCAAGTATTATACTTTAAAAGTGCTACATGTCGTTCCTTATTTCTATTCAACTGAAATTGAAAATTTGTAGAGAAGTTTGAGAATTGGACATATCTACATGTTTCACTTTATTGCCCTCTCCTTCCCACTAATCTATCACGACTTGTCGAACCAAGGCAGACATGACTGAATAGGTATACACCTGAAATCCTTGAGTTAAAGCATTATGGAATAAATATTTTTAAAATTGTTTTTGGAAACCTGAGCAGATAAACGTAACGTAGAGTCACAAAAAAAAAAAAAAAAATAAAAAATAAAAAATAAAAAGTAATAATGAAATAAATCACATGAAAGGAGTGAGGAAATTATTTCAGTTTTTAACTTGGAAACATTTTTATTGTTTATGTCACTCAAACGAAAATAAGAACTCATTTGAAAAAAAAACAAAAAACGATGATCCTTTCCCATCAAAACACAAACATTAATCATTTGAGACAAAAAATGAAAAAAATTGTCTTACACATAATTAACCCAGATATCAAATAGATCGCCAACAATACAGGATCTGGTACAAATGGACATTAATACCAATTATTGTTTACTCAAATGGAAGATTTAAACAATAAAAAAAAAATACAAAAACAAACACACAGCAAAAATACGCAAACAATACAGTCAGCATTGTTCTATTTAAGCGTATCAGCGTCATCATCCTTCACTCCCCTCAATCCTCTTCCATGGATATGATAAGCGACGACTGTCAACCCGACAAACAATTGATAGATTGCCCAAAATAAAAATATAAAACTCACTATTTCTGCATTAAGCCAAAGACAAGTGAAAAGGCAGCAGATGAAGAAAAAATAAAAATAAAGAAATAATGATGACATAGAAAGAAAAGTCTAGGGAAACGAATAAAAAAGCCGCTGAAAAGCTGCCGTTGCTTGACACACAGAAGAAGAATCAAAGCAAAAACTACGGGGATGATTTCTATGGTGAAAAATGTTGACAAGATTTCTTCATATTTTCACAAAAAAAAAAAATAATAAAAATCACAACAACCTATAGCTTTTAAATTGCTTTGAAATGGTGGAGAAAATCTGCGTCAAAAGGCAAACAAGCGCCGTTCAAAAATGTAAACAATATAAAAAATTATAGCTGCGTACCGTGTTCCAGCTTCCGTTTCCGTGTCTGTTTATAGCTCATACATATATTTTTATCAACATTTATTTTTAGGTTATCATAAATCAAGCTGAACAACTGGTAAAATTTGCACAAAGATTTCAATCATTATTATTTTTATTATTATTTTTATTATTATTGCCATGATCTTGGCGGAAAAAATAAGTGGTTTTTTCAAAGCAGTAAAAGTTCTATTTATAGCTTTATAATTAGACGACGCTCTTGTGCTTTTGAAAAGTCTCAAAAAGAGAAAAAAAAAATAAGAGCTACTCAAGTGGTAGTCAGCGTTAACAAAGCCCGTAGCATAAACCATAAACCACAACTTTTGACGAGCAACATAAAGAAAGAAAAAATGTCCTTTGATTGTAGATAAATAAATAAATGCTGTCTCTTGAATGCTTTGTTGATTGGCTTGACTCTTTTTTTGTTGTGGTTTTTTAGACATTTTCAATATTTTTTAAAATTTTATATTTTGCTAATTGGACAGAAGACTAAGGTGGTTGTAATAAAATTTAGCACCACAAATTATAAGTTTTAATTTTGATATTTGAAGGTCAAAGAGAATGAAATGACTCAAGAACGAATTCAATTTTTGGTGTATAGCAGTTTACAACATATTTAACAATACTTTTTTAACCTTATACCCGTTTACCAGGTCATAATGACCCGAGGCACTTTTCATTTGCAAAAAAACATATTAAAAATCAAAAATAAAAAAAAAATTAACCATTTTATTTGTTGAACTTTTATCTTTGCAACCATGTTGAAAAAATTTTACATATGTGACATATGTGCATAGCAGAGACAAAAAACTGACATGTGCACTATGCGTTTATCTGGGTCAAAATGACCCGACATTTTCTACCATACGATTTGTAAGAAGGATCAGTTTTTGTAGTACTTTTTTCACTACTTTTTGCTGTTGTGTAATCCTTTCTACATTTTTTGTAACTTTGAGTTCATTGGAAGTGAGAGACAGCATTATTCTGTCGTTGGCGTGTGTACTTTTCATACTTATGTACACATACACGTACGAAAACAGCTTTTTATGTGGATCTGTTGTGCACGTCTTTAGTATTTGCGTTATATTTATCATGCTAAAAATCAATTGGAAAAGCGATGCAACACTCCAATGAAAAAATCAATAAGGTCGTGTGTTATTCGGAAACTTTTCACTTGTGGTAGAGAAGAAATTACTGACTTGAATACAATTATGTTGAAATATAATTGTAATTTTTACTGTACCAAATGGTCGATGATATTTTGACAACTAGAAATTTTGACGTTTTAGATTTCGGTAGTGTATTAGCGCAAGAATTTAACCCTTATATGCATAGTGTGCCATATATGACACAACCAAAAAATTTATCCCCATGTCTGAATGAGAGCAATTTTGGGAAAAATAATAAACCTTTTTGAGCTTTCACAAGCTCGCAAGTGTTTTTTTTTTCTATTTGTGCTTGTGTCAAAAATTCTTTTGCCGATTGTCAAAATTTGTACTTGCCCCTGGGGCGTCATAAATTTTTGACAGTCATATTCACCTCACAAGTGCCAAATATTCTCATTCAGACTGTCTAAATTTTGTCATCTGAGTGAATAGTTTCCAAATAGCACACGGCCTAAGAATTGCTTTGAGTTTGATTGGTATGAAGCCAAAAAGCCTTACAGAATCGCTTCCAATGCCACAAGTTTAGGTAAGAAATAAATAAATGATTTCCATTTCAAATGATTTTTTTGTTCTTGTTTCATTCACTTTTTTTACTAGGACAAGAAACCACGACGTAGATGTGAAGCATATAAGGGTAACAGCAAAACAAAGGGCAATAAAACGTCTGCTGTATGACCATTGCTTAAGGGGAGCAACGCAGCCAGAGGCCGAAAAAAAGGTGATGTTTGTGAATTTTTTTAAGGAAACCTATGGGATATTTTTGAATCAGGGTTTTTATACCTAAAAATATACACATTCAAGAGTATTTTTAGTTTTTTTTTTATTAAAAAAAATTTAATATTAAGGTCGATACAGCAGTTTTTGTAGAGCGCTCTGAAAAAAAGGTGAAATGCGGTGACCAAGATTGCTTCTCCTTAATTCATCTGAAACAAAAAAATGAAATATATTATTAAAGTAGATACTTAAAACTCGTACTTGTCATAGCCGTTTTTGAAAATATTGATTTTTCACAAAATGGCGGACTTTCAAACGTAAAAAAACGATTTTCGACCAAAAATTCGTCATAGTTTTGCCTATAAAAAATGAACGAAGCTAAAAAAAAAAAAAATCCTATGACAAGTACGAGATTATTATGTGTACAATAAGCCTGCAAAAAAAACAAAACGATCGCTTCACTGAGCTTTGAGAAATCTTGGTCACCGACTTTGAAAACATGGTTTCGAGAAAAACGCGTTTGAAAATAAGCGCCAGCACTGCGCGCTCTAGAAGGCGGTTCACTCAGTAGGCTATAACTTTGTTATTTTTTGAGATATTAACTTGAAATTTTCACCAAATATTTTTGAAACTTAAGGCTTTAAGAAAATGCAAAAAAAATTTTTGAAAAAAAAAAAAGTTCTGACTGCGTATCTCCCCTTAAAACCTTTTTGACCTTTGCACTATGTTCATTCATGTTAATCGTGTTACCTTCACAAATACAAAGATTCTGATATATTGCAAGATTACGATGATAATGATGGAGCAGATCCATCAATGCCTAGCACATCAAATACAGCTCAATCGAAGCGACACTATCAATCGGTTATTAATCTTTGTTTTTTATTAATTTTGTTTTGTTTTATTTTTTCTCAATATTCATATGTAAATTGCAAATGTTTTGTTCAAACATACATTAAAAAAAAACAAATATTAAAATTAATATTTCATGAAATAACAACACTTTTTAATTTCAACTCATTGAAAAATGTAAAATTTCCATACAAAGTACACTACGGGTCAATATGACCCAGATAAACGGGGTTAAGTTGTAAAACATGTAAACGGGTCTAAGGTTAATGATTTAAAGATCCAGTTTATTCAGTTCATAATTATATAACAAAATAAAAATAACATTATTTGAACTTCCAGCTACCAATATCCCTCCGGTTGACTACTATCGTATTTTATTTCATTACAATTAAGTGAATTTTCTGATAATTCAAAAAGGTTTGTGTTATTACTATTAACCCAGAAAAGTCTGTTATTTTTTTTTTTGTTTAGGTCTTCTTTGCTTTCTTAAAAAAAAACATTAAAAAAGCTTCTCACAATATTTAATTATAGAACATGTCCGTTATGATTTGTTATGAGCGATTGACTATTGACCACCGGACCTACCCGGTAATTTCTAGCAATGTGTCTTGACTGGCAAACTAAAAATTTCAGATATCTATACCCAACCGCCCAATAAACCTAAACACTAAAAAAAAGAGCGTTGGCTGTGTCGTGGACACACCCGTAAGTTTTGACGTGACGGTGTTTCTTTATACTCCTATTTCATGTCCAAACTCTTGTTCTAATCCATGACCAAATTTATGACTTAATCAAATATACCGAATCCCTTTCCTAGTTTAAAAAGGTGTGTCTTAGTTTTTGTCCTAATCCATATCCAAATTCATGTCATTGTCCTTTTCCAGTTTCATTGTGTTATTTTGTTGTTTGTGAGCAGTGAAATCGTAACTAACTAGATTTTTGTTGTTGTTGTTGTTGTTGTAGTTGTTGTTGTTGATGTTGATGTTGATGTTGATGTTGACGTTGATGTTGATGTTAATGTTGATGTTTATGTTGATGTTGATGTTGATGTTGATGTTGATGTTGATGTTGATGTTGATGTTGATGTTGATGTTGATGTTGATGTTGATGTTGATGTTGATGTTGATGTTGATGTTGATGTTGATGTTGATGTTGATGTTGATGTTGATGTTGATGTTGATGTTGATGTTGATGTTGATGTTGATGTTGATGTTAATGTTGATGTTGATGTTGATGTTGATGTTGATGTTGATGTTGATGTTGATGTTGATGTTGATGTTGATGTTGATGTTGATGTTGATGTTGATGTTGATGTTGATGTTGATGTTGATGTTGATGTTGATGTTGATGTTGATGTTGATGTTGATGTTGATGTTGATGTTGATGTTGATGTTGATGTTGATGTTGATGTTGATGTTGATGTTGATGTTGATGTTGATGTTGATGTTGATGTTGATGTTGATGTTGATGTTGATGTTGATGTTGATGTTGATGTTGATGTTGATGTTGATGTTGATGTTGATGTTGATGTTGATGTTGATGTTGATGTTGATGTTGATGTTGATGTTGATGTTGATGTTGATGTTGATGTTGATGTTGATGTTGATGTTGATGTTGATGTTGATGTTGATGTTGATGTTGATGTTGATGTTGATGTTGATGTTGATGTTGATGTTGATGTTGATGTTGATGTTGATGTTGATGTTGATGTTGATGTTGATGTTGATGTTGATGTTATGTTGATGCTGTTGTTGATGTTGATGTTGATGTTGATGTTGATGTTGATGTTGATGTTGATGTTGATGTTGATGTTTATGTTGATGTTGACGTTGATGTTAATGGTTATGTTGATGTTGATATTGATGTTGATGTTAATGGTTATGTTGATGTTGATGTTGATGTTGATGTTGATGTTGGTGTTGGTGTTGGTATTGGTGTTGGTGTTGGTGTTGGTGTTGGTGTTGGTGTTGGTGTTGGTGTTGGAGTTGGTGTTGGTGTTGGTGTTGGTGTTGGTGTTGATGTTGGTGTTGGTGTTGGTGTTGGTGTTGGTGTTGGTGTTGATGTTGGTGTTGGTGTTGGTGTTGGTGTTGGTGTTGGTATTGGTGTTGGAGATGTTGTTGGATTTGGAGTTGGTGCTTTTCGTTTAGCTTTTTTTTTTTTGCTTCCCCATTGGTTGAGCTCTAATTTTAATTAATCCAGCAAAGGTGATGCATATGCGTCACATTAGGCGGTTCCCTGGGGGTTTTTGACACGCCGTCAAATTTTTTTTTTATTTTTGTCATATGCCCGAAGACCTCACCTTTGTTTTCGTTCCTTAAAATTTAGCGTTGCACCAGTAGTCACAGAGTTAAAAATCCATGCAACGTTTTTTCATGGCTGTAGCATTTTTACTACATTATGTGATTGCATCCCTGAAATCATGACAACAAAATTTTTTTTGTAATTTAGTTGTGAAGCGTAATAACACATCCCTGCTGTCATTAAACAAAATTTACTGTAGCACTCCTCCTGAGTGAGTAATAATTCCATGAAACGATATTACGTTTCTGTTACATAAGCTGCTATATTCACGACCTGACGACGCCGGAATTTTTTTTTTATTTTTGTCGTAAAGCCATGTATAAAAACTTTATTTTCCTTTTTACACTTTTATCGTAGGTTATATACTCATTGAGTAAAAATTCAATGCAACGCCGCTGCATGAAAGATCGTTATCGATCTTTGAGCGGCTCTCTCAGCGTCCTTATGATGTCAGAAATTTTTTGTCTAATTTTGTTGTGAGGGCTTTCAATAGGCCTTTATCGGCGTATCGTATTTTTAATCCTAGCGCTAATACTCAGCGAGTAATAATTCCATGTAACAAATTTTCAGTTGCGTTGCTTACGCAGCTCCCACTACGTCCCTATGCCGTATTAAATTTTTTTTTTGTTTTTTTAATATAGCGAAAGAATTAACCTTTACGGTCATACTATTTTTTTAATCATAGCTCTTATACCCAGCGAGTAACAATTCAATGAAACGTAGATGAATTTTTAAAAAATTCCTTTTTTTAACTTTTTTGGAAACTAGAGGAGTATAACGTAACTTCGTCACGTCAAAATTCAATTTTACAGGAGAATCATTTTTCCAGCTCTATTTTCATAGGTATTACAACCTCCATTACTAATGGTTCATCTTAGAGGCATAATTTTTTCAGTTGTTATGTAATGGCTTAGTTATAGAAATGTCGTTTACTATTTAAAAGTGAATTTCACAATAAGTGTAGATTAAGTTTATTTGATACTTAGGAGTCGATACAATTTCCGACGTCTTTTGATCATCTAAACATGATGGCATTGTTGGAATTTGTTTTTTGTTTTTTTGTATAAAAAAAAAAATACATATGCGATATCCCTACTACAAAGAGCCAAAAGTCTTAAATTCAGTAATTTTTGTGCCACAAATTATATAAATTATAACCACAAAAAAAAAAGAAAATTGCGGTCCCAGTGGGTCAACAAATTTCGGAAATGATATAATTTATCAAAATAATCCTATTAAATGAGGCACATATGTGGCTATGACTGAGGATAAATATTTAAAAACAAAACAAATAATTGTTACATCATTAGAGGGACATCATGAATTAAAAATGTACTCTTTAATTTCCGGAATTATAGTCAGCATCTTAAAAAAAATTGGCAAATACATGGTAATATTCTACACGTTGATCAGGAAATCAAAAAGATCAACACAATTTTTAGGTTTTACGGTAGTTTGGTGATCGTAACCGAACGCGTTAACCTTGGTGGAACGTACGATACAAATATTAAGAACGACGAGGTTCGTGATTCGGATCTGACCTAATACAGACAATTTTTTCAATTGAAATGCATTTTTCTGATCCTGGTTGTCGCCTCTCTGCAGACAATGGCAAATCTCAGAGAGTAAATATATACTATATAAAGCTTGTTGAGCTATGAACTTTAACCGTTTGAAGTCGCCAAAAAAACTAGTTGGTCTAGTTCTTGATCATTTGTGTGCAGACATTTAGTAATACGCACAACAGAATTGATCATAAGATGCATACGATCCAAGGTAGACTACACCGATTAGGTGCAACATCTGAAATCCCTGACTTAAAAAAATAAAAAAAATTTTTAATGTTCACGTTGACTTCATTTCACCCTAAATAGTTAAAATTTCCAAATTCAAGACCGGAAAGCATTATGAATAAAATTGATTAAATACATCGTAAACCTATCAACAGAATATTTTGTTCAATAAAATTTTCGAGCTCAGTCGATCTCAAACCATTAAGGAAAAAAATCGAAGCAATGGATGTTATTTACAGAGGAAGAAACACATCAAGCCTGAGAACACCATCCTATATGATGTTCTTTAGCATAGTTCCCAAAACTAATCCCTGTTGGACCCTACCGAAAATATTGCACGTTACCATGCCTTCTCCTGTATCGTTGTGACTCGTTGTGCGATGCACTAGTTTGCAATGGCATTCGTGAGGCATCGCTTCGCTCCAAAATCCTTGAGTGCCGTCATAATGTCACTCCATTTAGTCGAGTTGAATGCAATACGTACATCTAGCACAGTGATGCACAGCGTTGGCAGACCTTCCAATACAAGCGCAACATTTTGACGTGACGAAGTTACGTTATACTGCTCTAGTTTCCAAAAAAGTTGAAAAATGATTTTTTTAAAAATGCATCTGCGTTTCATTGAATTGTTACTCGCTGGGTATAAAAGCTATGATTAAAAAAATAGTATGACCATAAAGGTTAATTCTTTGACTATATTAAAAAAACAAAAAAAAAATTTAATACGGCATAGGGACGTAGTGGGAGCTGCGTAAGCAACCCAACTGAAAATTTGTTACATGGAATTATTACTCGCTGAGTATTAGTGCTAGGATTAAAAATAAGATACGCCAATAAAGGCCTACTGGAAGCCCTCACAACAAAATTAGACAAAAAATTTCTGACATCATGGGGACGCCGAGAGAGCCGCTCAAAGATCTATAACGCAATACTCATGCAGCGGCGTTGCATTGAATTTTTACTCAATGAGTATATAACCTACGATACAAATTTAAAAAGGAAAATGAAGGTTTTATACATGGCTTTACGACAAAAATAAAAAAAAAATTCCGGCGTCGTCAGGTCGTGACTATAGCAGCTTATGTAACAGAAATGTAATATCGTTGCATGGAATTATTACTCAATCAGGAGGAGTGCTACGGTAAATTTTGTTTTACGACAGCAGGGATGTGTTATTACGCTTCAAAACTAAATTACAAAAAAAATTTTGTTGTCATGATTTCAGGGATGCAATCACATAATGCAGTAAAAATGCTACAGCCATGAAAAAACGTTGCATGGATTTTTAACTCTGTGACTACTGGTGCAACGGTAAATTTTAAGGAACGTAAACAAAGGTGAGGTCTTCGGGCATATGACAAAAATAAAAAAAAAATTGACGGCGTGTCAAAGACCCTAAGGGAACCGCCTAATGTGACGCATATGCATCACTTTTGCTGGATTAATTGAAATTAGAGCACAAACAATGGGGAAGCGCAAAAAAAAGCTAAACGAAAAGCACCAACTCCAAATCCAACAACAACTCCAACACCAACACCAACACCAACACCAACACCAACACCAACACCAACACCAACACCAACACCAACACCAACACCAACACCAACACCAACACCAACACCAACACCAACACCAACACCAACACCAACACCAACACCAACACCAACACCAACACCAACACCAATACCAACACTAACACCAACACCAACATCAACATCAACATCAACATCAAAATCAACATCAACATCAACATCAACATCAACATCAACATCAACATCAACATCAACATCAACATCAACATCAACATCAACATCAACATCAACATCAACATCAACATCAACATCAACATCAACATCAACATCAACATCAACATCAACATCAACATCAACATCAACATCAACATCAACATCAACATCAACATCAACATCAACATCAACATCAACATCAACATCAACATCAACATCAACATCAACATCAACATCAACATCAACATCAACATCAACATCAACATCAACATCAACATCAACATCAACATCAACATCAACATCAACATCAACATCAACATCAACATCAACATCAACATCAACATCAACATCAACATCAACATCAACATCAACATCAACATCAACATCCACATCAACATCAACATTAACAACAACAGCAAGAAACTTCCTCACGTCAAAACCTACGGGTGTGTCCACGGCACAGCCAACTCTTTTTATTTTAGTATGTGTGTGCGGGAAGAATACTGAAAAAAAAATACTTTTGCAAATACTTTTTCACTCATTGAGTAAAATGAAAGCCTAAAGTGTTTTTTGATAGATAGATTGAGGGCTATAAGGGTTTAAATAAAAAAATAAATAAATTCCCAAAGAGGTCGAAACATGTTTAATTCATTCATATATTGCGTCTGTACAACATTTAACATAATAATTTGCGCATAAGACGCTCAATCCATGAAGTGCAAACGCAAACTGACTCTCTGCTAGCCTCGTATAAGTTCAGTACCTTCGCACACACGACTTGTATGTTAAAGCCGAGCGGCTCCGTAAGCATCTCGTGTGCATCACTGATCTAGCATTATCATGAGGCAGTATTGATTTCTCCCCTTCTCCAGTTTGTTCCTTCAATATCTGCCTGTGCGATACTTGCGATTAGCTTGTACCAATGCAATGGCAGCAATGGTTTTGCGATTGCCCTGATTCTTCTTTGCTTGCTATCGATGCGGGTTTAAACTGTCTTATGAGTCGTTTTTCCGTATATGTGCTGCTGCGGTAAAAGTGTTCGACCTATGACTCTTAGTAGGTGCTGGTGAGTGGCTGTTCCTTGTCTGAATGCCTTCAGTTTCTGCAAAACCCTGCTGTACGCAGGACCCTATGGGATGTCTTCTGTCTCATTACATAGTTACAGGAATCACTCGCGATTGCTCTTACTGAGTACTTTTCAGGGATTTCTTGAGCTTTCGGTAGGTATCGTGGAGTTTACAGAAACTGTTCGCGTCTCTGGCTCGGTAATACCGTCTTCTGTTTTAAAGTTATTGTTTGCACGCAACTTCAGCGATTAAAAAGTAAACCGGGTTGTGGTGCCGATGATAAAATAGAGGGCATAAAGAGCGAAGTCTGGGTATTCACTCCAGTTTTAGTAAAACTGAAATAAGGGTATTTTTTACCATACAAAAAAATATAGGAGGGAGAAGATAACGAGTTGCACCATGATCAATAAATTATCCACACTTAAAATGCGGTTCAAGTTAGGCAGGTAGGTAGGTAGGTTCTGATCCAGGCAATCTGAGTATGCAATATTTTTAAAAACCAAGCTATGTATACCCAAACACCAATTTGAGGGTATCATTTGATATTGTACCTAGGTGTTGTAGTTAACCTACAAGATCACTTGAATATCTCTGTTGTTTTCCATAGTAAGTGGATATATTCCTTCCTTCACCGACTGTTGGCTATTATAAAGAGCTGTATTTTTCTGATTAATTCTCTTCTAAAATAAATTCTAAAATAAAAATTGTCAAAAATTTAAGGTATTTCATCAGCTCTAATTTTTCAAATAATTTCTCTTATATTCACACCTTTGTGCCAAATCATCAATATCCATAAAAATATTTGTTCAGCACAAGCGAAATTTGCGAAGTTTTAATTAGGATTCTAAATAAATAAACGAACTATAATGAAAACACACGTGAATATATGCATAAATTTGGTTGGACAACATATAAACAAAAAAAAAAAAACAAACAAATTTTCAAAATTGTTGCAAACCCATGCCATACAGTTGTATTCACACCCAGCTGATGACCAGCAAATGAAAAGATTGTCATGCAAAAATCATTAACACATCGTCACTAACGAGTTTCTGTTGGTTTTTGTATGGAATGGAAAACCATGTTTTGTGGTTTTTGGCAAAAAAAAAAAAAAAAAAAAATATTTCAAATCCTCACCAGTAGTTGAAGCACTGTTGAAGCACCAACGCTAACACATGAAATATAGCGGTTCAATAGGCATTGATTTCAACTTCGTTGAGAGGCCAATGATTTGCTAATGTATTAGTATGCATTTATGTATATATGTATAAAAGCGTAGGTATGAGTGTGTGTGCGTGTTTTAGAGTGTATGTTTTACTGTTGTCCTTCGTGTAGAATATTTTACGTCTAGTTGTTGGCGTGCGCTTCCTGTGTGAGGCATTTTGGAATATCCTGTGAGTCCTTCTGAAAATGGATCACAACGGAAATGTGTGATATCTACAACAGTTTGTCATAAATTGTTATTGTTGTTGTTGTTTTTATTTCATAATGATTATCCTGTTGTTACATAATCGTTATTTTATTTGATTATTATTTGAAAGCCATAAAAGTTTGAACGCTCAGCGGATGTGCGCCACAGGAAGTGTTCGTCGTATACCACTTAGAGAGCTTTTTATTATTATTATTATTTTATTATTTAACTAATAACGAAATTATGTAACACGAAAATCATCATGTGTGCCTCAAGAGCTGTGTGTTTTTTTTTATTTTTTTGTTTTGTATTTTTATGACGTGCTTTATTCGCTCGTTATTAAACACAGTGCTACAAAAAGCGGGCTGCTCAGCATGTTGAGGGAATTTTATGTACGACTCTGACAGCCGAAGGGACTTTGATGCCGCCGCCTGATGAAGACATCACAACTCACAAAACTTAGTGTCATAACGGAAATTGACTCTGTAACACTCTTGTTGTCCTTGTTGTTGTTGTTATGACAAAGTTCTTAAGTTTGATTTATTAGCTCACAACTTGTCGGCACTGACAGCGCCAGAACCCAAAATTTATTCACTTAATTTATCATGTTTATAAAGTCACCTCGCACCTCGTCAACATGTAAATCCTTTAGATAATTACAACAAAACACAAAATGGGCATAGCAGGTGCTTTTTGTTTTTTTTTTTTATTTATTTTATAAATGTCATCACCGCTTAATTAATAAACTCTTAGTTTGAGGACATAAATAATAGAGGTGTCAACAGAAGAAGGACACGAGTGCCTTGTTTTTTTTATTTAGTACCGAACAGAGCAGCGTTTTTTATTTGTATTGCCATCCCTTTTCCACGTAATTTTATAACTGGCCTTCAGCTTCGAAGTTCACTGCTTTAACTGCCAAATTAAAATGAAATAAAATTTAATTAGCATCCTGGAGCAAGCAACAATTCCTTCTTAACATTTGAACATTACAACAAATTTTAATTCCCCTTCTTGTGTGTAAAACAGTGACAACAACAACAACAGCAACAACAACAACAACGAGAACAACAGCTACAGCCCAAAGAAATTGCAACAATATATTTTATAACTGTTGCCAAATGCTGCGCCATGTTTGCTTTTGTTGGCGTTTTTTATAGCCTGAAATTTTGCTTTTATTGTTTTTGTTTTTGTTTTTGTTGTTTTTGTGCGCCTTAACTGTCACATTTAAATGAATGATTTATTGCATCCTTTAATTTATTGTAGGCGCCAACGCTATCAAACGCAAAGGCAATACCAACAACAAGGACGACACGTTGAATACGTTGCGCACCAATGGAATTCCCTAGGAATTTCTGCTTGTTGCTACCACTGCTTGTTGCGCTACTCTGCTCCATGCGCGCTCCCACTAGGATAATAATTTAGTTTACTTGCTGTAGCGCGCCGTACTTAAAAAGCTTCTAAGTAGTCGTACGCAGCTCGTTAAGCAACCTTGTTTTATTGTGGTTTAGTTGGGGCAACCAATTCCTTGTTACAGGTCCTTCGCTATATCCTTGCACGTTTCTTTGTTTGCACATTTGTACCTTGTCAGCAGTTGTTTTGGCTGGCTTTTGGGTGGCTTTTTGCACCGCTTGGACTTTCTTTGTTGCTAGTGCCAAAGTGTAGCAACAGCAACAGTAGCACTCCTTTATGTTGAATCCTGTGATGCTCTTTTCATTTCTTGTTTATCTATAAGTTTTGCTGCTCTTACTCATTCTTGCGAATGTCTTCTAAATTAAAAATGATGGCAAAACTTATTTGAAAATGTGTTTAATTAGCGTTATTTGTGAGCCAGTGAATGCAAGTGAGGCATGACAGCAGTGAAGAGAGCTGCTTTTACAAGAGAAAGAGAAAATGGAAAATTTGCTAAATCTGAACTTTAGCAGTTGTTTGCAAAATAAATATTATTTAACGGAAGCAGTGTTGCCAGATCAATGATACTATTTTGAGAGTATTTCTTTTCTTTGATTGAGAAAAATGTTTTTTTTAATATCATCTGAATTAAAAAAGTTTTTATTTATTTAATTGTTGTTGTACAGAATGTCTTAAAAGCCAGTTATATTTCAAGGAAAAACTGTTTTCCAAAAAAAAGAAAAAAGTCTTAAAAAATAAAAGCTTATTGAAAGTTTTTTTTTAAAAAAAAAGCTTATAGCAAGTCTTGAAACGTGTTTCTTCGAAACTATGTTTTTAACAGTGTTGCCATTTTAGCTACTTTGTAGCTAGATTTAGCTCCTTTATTTCTCATTTAGCTCCAAAAATTGTGTTTTAGCTCCTAGCTACTTTTTTTGCTTCTTATTTTTCGAGTTTAGCTATTTTTAGCTACTACTTTTTTTTGGTTAAAAAATGCAATATTTTCGTAATATTGTGACATCTCTAACTTAAACATATGATGAAATCCAATAGAGAAAACTTCACACTTATCCATGGACTAAATATCGTCTTTTATTGATTTTTGGATAGAAGCAAGAGAATGGAAGGGTGCTTTAAACGAAAACCCTTTCTCTGATCTTACTAAATTCGTTTTTTATTTTTAATTATTACCGTTAAGCAACGCTGAAAAAGAGATAAAATTTTCAATAATGAATCTTATACTATGTTCAGACTGAGCTTTAAATGCGCATTTAGAAGTTCGTAAATTCTTACAAATGTCAAGTGTTCAAACTATGTAGAAGCCCTTAATGCGCATTTAAATTGACAGATTTCTTAATATTATTTTTATGTTGTGAAAATGCTGACATTTTAACAAAAATATGAACCAGAAAGTTTTGAGAAAATTGTAAACATTTATTATTTTTGTTTTAATATATTAATAAACAACTTTATTAATATTAATAAATAAACAAATGTATCATTGACAAATTAAATAAAACTCACAATTAACCCAAACGATTTTTTTTTATATGATTTGCAATTAGCTTGAGTATGCGAGCCTGCGCAGGTGTCAATAATTTTCCTTCTTCGCACACGGTGTAGTTACTATAGAAACGCTAGCAAATGTGGCTCCAGTAAGTGTGAAAAATCTTCGAGTGGACCTTCTTTTAATACCACTGTTTCTGCGGCTACAAAACCACTGCGAACATATTCTACCGCTCAGTAATATTTTGTCCAGTCACCTGCAAGGCGTTTCAGTGGCAGACCATCCTGTCGCGAAGTCTGTTGGAAAGCTTGTGGAAATATGTTTCAAGTTCTTCAGCTTTGTTGCGTCCCAAAACTATTTGCATGGTATGATTTTTACCAAAGAGAAATCTTGAGTTTTCTTTCCATTCTTGTCGTAGATCATTCAGCAGATTATTGCGCATATTTTGCACCTGAAAGACAAAGATGTGATGATATTTTCCGACGCAGCGGCGCACGTATCCGATAATTTGTTACTTTCAGGCTAGTCCTTTGCGATGGGTTTTAGTCAACGAAATCTTCTTATCTATTTTTGAACAGGGCTATTTTTGTGTATTTAATTAATAAAATTAAGAAAACGAAAAACAAAAAATTGTTCAAGTTTATCAATCAAATGGCGAATAGCTGATTGAATTAAATAACGAGTACTGTCAAAACAAACGAGTAAAAGGTATTCGAACTTCGAAACAGGGTCGCAAACTGCTAAATGCTCATTTGAAGTAGCATTTATGTGAATTTACTTGACAGAATTTTATATGGGCAAATTCGCATTTAGAGAAGCATTAAGGAAATAAATGCGAATTAAGCTCTAAATGCGCATTTAACTCCCAGTCTGAACATAGTATTATAAAAACAAAACAAAGAAATTCAATTAAATTATTAATGTCAAATTCCACAGTATGTTAAGCCCATCATTCATATCACGAAACAAGGCATGAACGACAAAAAAGAAACGATCAGCACTACTTTCTTCTATATATAAACCTACATATTGCTTATCGTGTTTGGCTTATCGTTCGTAAGCCTATTTCGTGATACAGAATGAAGGGGTAAGATATATCTTAAAAAATAAACAAATGTTGCCACGACTACCAAGGGAAGATATTTACAGAGATGAAAATTCTGATAGTTCAGATAATAATAGTAATGATAGTATAGTTTTTGAGATCTGAAGTGATGGTATACACCTACAAAACTGTGCCTGCATATAAATAATTATACATACATATATGTATTTATTTAAAACTAGACTTTTTGGCCTTTTCATTGTAATTAATTTTTGTTTGGTGGCGTCCGTGGCGTAGTTGGTTAAAGTGCGTGGCCTATATGTCAACGAACACGGAGACCCGGGTTCGAACCCCAGCAGCGACAGATAATTATTTGAATTAAAATAATTTTTCTGTACGGCCGCCACCTCTCTGCAGACAATGTCAAACTTCTGCGAGTAATCAAAATGCCATGTAAAGTTTCTTGAGAATAAGAACATTCCGTTCATCGCCGTTCGGAGTCGGCGTTAAACCTGTAGGTCTGTTTTTAGGTCAATTGTGTACAAACTTAATAACACGCAAAACACAATTGATCATAAGAAGCTAGGTCAAAGTCCTTTGAAGGGCTGAAATGGTCAGTTATTTATTTTTTTATTTATTTAAGTTTTCATACTTATAAACATATAAAAAATGTTAAATAAATCTAAGATTTTATAAAAATAACATCTTGATGGATCCAGAATGTTGTCTAAAGCTTTAAGAACGAGACTTTAATTCTTGACTCTTAATTCTTGAGACAAGTGCAGGTGAGGAAGTGTAAATTTTTGTGCCTCAGATGCCTTTAAAAAGTCAAAATAAAAGCATTGACATATGTACTTGATATCCATCAACTTTAATATTTCATAGTTTTATCCCTTATTTCGAAATATCGAGGTAAAAGTTAAAAAAGTATTCAAAAACAACCTTTGATACAAGGGCTTTTCAGTCTGTAAAAGGAGCGGAACCAAGGTATTGTCTTAGGGGGACCCTCATCATAAAAACCAATTTAAATAAATAATAAATTTTGAAAATAGAAAAAAAAAGTGGTCTTAAGATGGTATTTTAAACAAAAACTTTTAGACAGAGTATTGTTTAGAAATATTTGAAGAATCTAAATTGAGAAAATTATCTTCGGTACCATTTCCCATGCCCGAGATAGAAAATCTTATATTTATTTTATTTTGAAAAAGTTAAATATAAAGTGCTATTGCAAAAATCAAATCATTTTAAGATCGTTATTGTACTGTTATACTGTTTTTCTCAAAAAAAACTTTGTCTTTGAAGGAGAGGAAGACTTTTTTCCTAAATTTTTTGTTTTTGTGTTCTTGACATTCCCATGCGATTTTTGAGACTCTTAGAGTGTGAAATTCGAAAAAAAAAATTATAATTCTATGGTCGCAAAATGAAAAATCCTTCTAATATATATCTTTTAATTAAGGGCCTCCGGGAGTTTATCGAAAAAAATTACACTTTTTGGTAACAATCGCATGAGTAGTTTATAAGTGTGTAGTTATATATATAATGAGTAGTTTTCTACTTTATCGACGAATATTTTGGGACCAAAATGTCATTGAAAAACTTTGAATAGTTATAATTTAATAATGTAAAATAAATGTTGGTCTAACATGAAATGCATCTTAAAAAAAAAAACAAAAAAAAAATAAATTTAAATAATGTAATTTTTTCCCCAAAAACTCCTGGAGGTCCTAAAATTTCTATATGGAACTCAAACTAGCATATTTCTCCAACATTTCTCCTCAAATTATTTTTCATAACGCCAGAGGCAGAGTTAAAATACAACTTTTTTTTATTTACTATCCTAAGCTTGACCAACATATAGTTAATATCATTATCAAAACATTAAATGTTTTGTCAATTCAAAATAGGTTCAATAATAATGAGTAAACACCTACTTGGTAAAATACTTATTATAAAAACTGTCTTACTTTTTGTTAAAGTTTCAAAAATATTTTGCGTAGTCTATCTCTTCTGCTTGAATTGATAAAAACACATCAACTAACATATTTGATAACCGCAATGTTTATAAAATACAAAAAATGTTATATATAAAACCTTTCAAACATTTTTCTCTGAACATTCTTCATATCACTCAAAGTAAAACTTTTTTCAAGCCGATATTAGTTCCCTGTTCTAATGCCGAAAACCTTCTGCAATATTCACCTATGAAAGGATAAAGTATAATGACGTATTCTTAAAGAAATAATAAATAATTAATTTTTTTCTAGGCCCCGTATAATGTTGATCCCTGGCCAATATTGAGCTAATCAATTTCATCCTCCACGTTAATACAAGTTTCTGGGTATAGAGATAACGTTGAATATGAGAGTCTGAACCAAAAATTGTATAAAGTTCAAGATAATTTATACTTAGTTTATGGTATAAGAGATCCTTAAGAAAACATGCTACATATCGTGAAATAATCTGACCCCAGACAATGTTTTGATCTGTGGTAAAGGCAAAGGTGCTTTTTGCTTGTAGTTGCTACAACAACAAAAGTTCTTTGCAGAACAAACCGAAGCAGAATTTTACTTTATTTTTTTTTTTTTAATTTTCCACCTATTTGTTTGCCACTTCTGAACTCTTTCATTTCATGATTTCCGCACCATTTTATTACTCAGATTTTTTAAAGCGTGGATAGCGTGGATCGTGATGTCAATTTCACAAGGACCGAGGAAATTGAAGAGGACCGAGATTCAAATCGCAGCTGACAGAGAAAATTTTTCAAATACTATAAAACTAGAGAAATTTTATTGGCTGTCACCTTTCCGTAGACAGTAAATAAGTTAGAGAGAGTAAATAATTCCATGAAAAGCTTCTTGAAAACATGTACATTAGACGTTTGTAATCGGCATAAAACTAGTAAGTCCAGTTCTCGATCATTTGTGTACAAATATATATTGCAAGGTAACACACAGTTCGGCCAAAGTCATTTCAAGTCCTTTCATTATTCTATTACATTGTTCTATTCTCTTTTTCATTTCTTCATTTCTTCACTTCTTCGCTGCTTCACTTATTCACTTCTTCACTTCTTCACTTCTTCACTTCTTCACTTCTTCACTTATTCACCTCTTCACTTTATCATTTCTTCACTTCTTCATTTCATCTCTTCTACATTTTTTCACTTCGTCATTTCTTCATTTCATCCCTTCTTTATTTTTCACTTCTAAATTTCTTCAATTCTTCACTACTTCACATTTCAATTCTTCACTTCTTTACTTCTTCATTTCTTCACTTCATCACTTCTTCACTTTTGCACATCTTCATTTATTCAATTCTTCACTACTTCACATTTCAATTCTTCACTTCACTAGTTTTCTTTATAATTATTTATTTACTATATGTAAATAATATAAATTATAGATATAAATTATCTAGAATTTTTGCCGCATACTGAAATATTTTTTAAATTTTTTGTTTAATCTGGCAATGCTTCCAACACCATCCACTCAGATTTCCTGTCATAAAAACAAATTTCTTGTTTACACTATAAAGTTTACTTTTGTGCAATAATTTCAGCCGCACTTAACAGCGCTAAAGCTTTCCCTTTTCCGCTTCTCCTCCTACTTCTCCTACACTTTTTTCGAGACCAAACATATACCCAGTGCATTCATAATAATGTTAATCATGTTTTCAGCTCCTCTCATTTATGCGCCCAAGCGAACATTTATTACCTAATTTTGTCAGCAGCCAGCGAGCCAGCCAGCCAGTGAAAGAAAACTTTTGCCACCATCACAAGATGTCCTTTGCAGCAAACAGCGAATAGCAAACAGCGAATAGCGTTCAGGACATGCACACTCACAATCAGCCGCGTCATTAAGAAGCACAGCAGCTAAACTTTTCTTATTTAAGCTCAACTCATATTTAATCCCATATTTGCAACGCTTCGCCACGCAATGCAGCTGGGGATGTCATGGCGTGACGTCTGGCTACTGTCCGCAGGATATGTTAAACTTCGCTGCTGCTTCGCACAAATTTAGAAATTCATTCAAAACTCGTGTTCATGAACACATTCCTCTCTTGTGATTTTCAGAATGTTGTTTTTTTGTTTTGTACTTTTGAAAAATGTGGCAGCATCTTTGCAAAAGCAGAGTTGCGAGTGTATCCACTCGTTCTGCTGCTATGTACTATATCCTTGCGTGCTGCTTTGTTGTAGTAATGGGCGTAACCAAGATTAACCCCTCATCATGGCAAAGGCTATCAAATTCTCAAAATGATGGACAAAGATTGCAGTCAGCACTAAGCCGAGCAGCTTTAAATTTTGTTGCAAGATATGCAGTGGTTGGCAAACTTTACCTACGAATTTTTTAAGAAATTCATAGTTTTAATTTTATTAATTTTTCTAGTCGGGAGCATCAATTGAATAGCTCCAAAATGTTTTCAAGTTAATTGTAAAATTTATAAAATTTAAAGATTTTAACTGTTGGACGAAGCTTTTGTTTGCTGTATCAAATCGTTCTTGATAATCTAGGTTTCGGGTTCACTGAACTCGTGAACCACTGCAATTCTTAAGAACTTTTGTTAACTTTTCTAAACATTTGATTTCTGCATGAATTGCGTCCAAACTAGTCAGCTTTGGTGTTACGCTCTTTCTACACTCTTATAGCTGATAACTCATTCTGTTTCTGGAAATGAAGATAAATGTTCGCAAGTTTTATGCATTTATTCATTTGTAACTGCATGTGAATGTGTGTGTTTGTGTGTGTGTGTGTGTGAGAAAGAGTTTGTGTGTGCATGCTTTGTCATCACTTAAAACTCGACGCACGCTGACATAAACAGCCGGCTTATGCAGCAGGAAAATCACAAAATGTAGAAGCATAACACAGATCAGAGTTGCCAGATTATGTATAAAAAGAAACAGAAAATAATTTAATATCAGCTACAAAGATTTAAGATTAAACTTCATTAAATTTCCAAGGACTTAAAAAGATTATGAACTAAATGAAAACTACAATGTAAAGAAAAAAAGGAGATTTTTACTCCAAGAGCATTGTAGAAAATGATTAAGGTTCCTTAAAGTTGAAACATTATACTGCATGCCTAAAATATGCTTTGTTCCTGCCATATATTTAAATCGATATGGTATTTATTTTAAAGAAACATTTCCAAGAACCTCTTAAATCTTACAGATCATCAATAAGTTGCTTCGCTATTGTCTTTACGAAGCACCTTTGTGGAATCGACTCTGATCACAGCTTCGCTATCAAAAACTGTTTGAAAGCTGTCTGAGTTATAATAAGGAGCTTTGCTAAAACCTTTACGACGCATCCTAGCAAAAACTCTCTTTCATATGAGGCATCTGGAACAAAATAAATTTTTTTTTAATTGTTCAGTTTCTTGTTAACACACTTTATTAATTTGTATGCCTTTTTTTATACCCCCACGTTTAAAAAACGTAAATGGGGGTATATTAATTTTGTCACTCCGTTTGTAACGCACATAAGGAGGCGTGGTAGGTATAAAAAAGTATATATATTCTTGATCAGCATCACCACCCGAGTTGATTTAGCCATGTCCGTCTGTCTGTCCGTCTGTCCGTCTGTCTGTGATCACGATTACAGCCGTAATTTTAAAGCTATCATCACGAAATTCAATATTTAAGCTTTTATCTAAAAAATGAAGGTCAAGTTCGTAAATGAGCCAAATCGGATGAAAACCACGCCTACCTCCCATACAAAGTGACTTTATCAAAACGGTAAAATCTCTTAGAATTCAACAAAAATTAATATAGGAATTCCCATGGTATAATAACCCAGGTAGACTTATTAGAGTTGAGTTCCTAGAATTCGACCTGCCTTTGCTGTCAAACTCTGCGCTGATATTGCCACATCTTGAATTTTGTGGGAAAAAGTAATTGGGTTGGGATTTTATAATGGGCTAAAGGGATAAAAATAATATAATAACAGAGCAACTTTAATTTTTGTTTATTTTTGATAATTAACTAAACTAAATTTTTAGATTCCAATAATATATTATATAACAAAGCATCATTGCAATATTTTGACACAAATACTAACTATGGTTTTATTAGCACGCTTTGATATTCATACATACCGCATTTGTGTACAACGTAATAATAAAGAAATTCAATGAACAGAAGAAAGTACTAAACTGTACTAAAGTACTAAATTAAACGCTTAATTCATATAAATTTACTGTACAATTTTTTGTTCTTAATTTATATATCTATTATAATCTTATATATATTACGCAAACCCAAATTTTGTCCGGCGTAAGGCTTTTTAAGTACAAGTCCAATCTTAATAAATTTGGTATTTTTAGGTAGGTTCAGACCTGTAGATGTGCAAACTGGACTTTTTATTTCTTAAAAATTTATATATTTTAAGTTATAGCTTATTAAAGTTTGCATATAATTGCATATAATTGTTGTTGTTATGTTGTTTTTTCTTTTCTTAACAGCAGCTGAGAACAATGTTATCAAACTCAGAGCAAAACTATTCTCTGCTCACATTTAGCTCTCTTCTGTCTCTTCTCGCCAATTATTATTATTTTTATAGTTGATGGGTGCAGCAACGCGCACCAGTGGTCGCTAGTTCCATATAATATTAAAACATTTTCTTCTGAAAACTCGGATTTTTGCTTAAAGATATGGCAGCACCGTATTTTGACAGCAAAGGTATGCCAACTTTTGCTGTCATTCTAATAAGTCTACCTGGGTTATTATACCATGGGAATTCCAATTTTGCATATGAGTTTTGATGTTCAAAATACACTCTAAGTATGAAATTCAACCAAATTGGATGAAAACCATGCCTACCTCCCTTACAAAGTGACTTTATCAAAAAGGTAAAATTTCTCTAAAATCCACAAAAATTAATGTATGGACTTGAAATTTTGCATATGAACTTTGATATATAACGTGTACTACGTGTATGGAATTCAACCAAATTGGGTGAAAACCACGCCCACCTCCCATACAAAGCCATTTTATCAAAAAACAAAAGCGAATATTTTCTGTTAAAAATATAACGAAAACGGTTTTACGGATAAACATTTTATTGATTGCTTAAGACTTTGAATATACTTTGGTTCGGCCGTGGGGGTATTTTAACTTCGGCCCAGTCGAAGATCATTTCTTACTAGTTTACTTTTGTTTTCATACATACGTGTTTATATGGAGTTCTAAAAAAAAAAGATACAGTAGTTTCGACTATGTCGTAACACAAGACGTAGAATTATTCAATTCGCTTTTGATGACATCTTTTTTAAAAACTATTTAGCAAAATATTTATTCCATACACCTGAGCATATGACCTTTAAAAGAGTGCCGGAGAGGGTTAATATGTATAACCGACCCCCATTACTTTTGCAAAAGGAACATTTTTGCCTTTGACACCTATTCTCTCCGACCACTCCTTAGAGGGGCTCCTATACAAATTTTATGGTTTTGTCGATAAAACCGGAAACTGTCGATAAATAGATAGCAAGTTTAAGCAAACAAAAACATCAAATGTTGACTTTATATTTCATGTAATTGTGTAAAATTTATAAAAGTTAGAGAGTTCTAACATGAATTTTTGTCGCATTGAGGATCAAGCAGACCAACAAGTGCTAACATCCACATTGTACGATCAGTTCTTTAGGCACACCAAAGGCTCAAAAAGTTATATAAATACCGACACATGATCACTATCAACCACCCTACTTACCTCCGAGAATGACGTATTCTACGTCAAAAAAAATTTGTTTATTGTAATAAAATAAATTAAAAAAAAAATGAAATCATAGTTCGTTTCTGTTCTATCAAATATTCAAGTAGTTTTTTGGAAATAAAATTAATTTATCTTTCGAAATTTAATTGAAAAAGGTGAGAGCAAAACATCTATCAAAATTTATAAGAATTTCATTTAACTTTAGGAACTATTTTAAAAAAAAACTTTTAATATTGTATCATTATTTATAAATTTAATTAAATTATTATTGTATAATTAAAAAAAAAAAAAACTTTGAGGCAGCTTTAAAACGATATAAAATATTTGTTTCATAATGAAAGACTTTTAAGGAGGTATTCCATAGAAAAAAACAATTCTTTTAAGGATTTCGCAAGAAGATTTTAATAATAAAAAATTAATAAAAAAATTAAGTTGCATCGGCCTTTAAAACAGTTCAAACGGTTTAGAGTGCACAAAACATCAGAAACTTTTTTCAAATTTTCATTTTTCGGTCTGCTTTAATTTAAAAACAAAAGTGTTCTTGTTGTTTAATTAAGAGGCAATGCCCACCCTCATATCTTCTCACCCCCTCGACATTAGTTGAACACTGCAACTGAAGTGCAGGCTACCAGCACCAGGAGTAGTTGTCAAGTGTTGTTGCTGTTGTTGTAGTTGTTGTGTTAAACTTTCATTTTACAGAACAATTTAAGTTTAATAAGCTTTTGTGTTCAAGTGGTAGTCCTGCGAGTGCTGTATGTAGCGCTGCTTTTTCTTGACACCAACGTCCTGTCCTGGTCTTCGTCATGTTCAGCAATATTCCGTCGTTTGTCTGCTGCTATCCCCTCTCTTCGTATAGCATATTATTTAGTTAGCTGGCAACAAGCAACAACTGCTTCCTCAATAACTTTTTGCACCCAGTCCCTCACGTCCCTCACACAATTTAACACTTTCTTCGCATGCTCTTCAAAGCTATGTTAAAGTTTTGTAATTTTTTGCTCAGTTGCCTTGAAAGTTTTCATCACTTCTTTTAGTTGTTGTACGTACTCTTTTCGAACAATGTATCTGCGAAATATTTCAAATATTTTGCTGCTGCTGCATGAATATAGTTACGAGAACGGTAGTTGGGTTGTTGCTGTAGTAAGTTTTGTTGCAACAACACGACTTGCCGGTCGTTGACTCAATGCAATAAATGATTGGGGACACTTTTTTATTTTCTTTTTGCATACTTTTAAAAGAAAAGCTCAAAAGCTGTAAAACTTTCAACTCAGTGGGTGATGACAAGTGCCCAATGTGCGTGTATGCGTAAGTTTTGTTTCAGTTTTTTTTTTTGTTTTTTTTTCAGTTTTTGTCCCAAATAAAGCGAGACACAAAAGTTGCCTGTCTCCAGTATTTGTCTTTGCTTGATTTATTTGTTCAGTAAATATTTCCGTCACTCTCTATTAAAATTAAGCTTTGTCTCAATGCGACAATATTATCCTTTCCTTTCCTTTTCTTAACTGACGTCATTGAGTATTATTGAAGTCCTTTTTCTTATTGCGAAATGTCAACCCAAAACGAATTATATGAATAAGATTTCGCCATAGATGGCTTGCATTTGTGTGAAGCTTCTAAGTTGTTGAAATATTTGACGTTGTTTGTTATTGACTTTGCTTAAATTGTATGTGTCCTTCTTTTTGTTTTTGACTGTTTGTCATTTTTTTTCATTTAATGTTGCTGTTTTTAAATCCTTTGGGAAGAATTGAGTTCATTGCTTTTTTTTTTTGTATTTTAAGTTTGACAATTTTTTTATATAAAAAGTATAACAAAAGTAAAAGTAAATTGCGTTGTTTATTTAATTTGTATCGCATTTGTTAAGGATTTTTGGCAAACTTTGCTGCAAAACTTTGCTACTTTTTATGGCAGTAGAAAAAAAAAATATTCAGTGCCATATGGGAAAAACTTGTACGGATGGCTCACAAAGCTATATAAATTTGACAGATAATCTTCATATAATGTCAAATAAGTTAGAATTGCGCTAAACAAGTTCTCAAATAGGAAGAGTTAGACTTTAAAGTTTTAAGTTAAACTCCAGTTTAGAATTTTGCCAAACTTACTCATTGATAATCATCAAAAATATTTTGAATAATAGCACTAATATTGTTGAATGCGGGGGACAATGAGAGAGTGAGAGAACATATCATTTCATCATACAAGCGGAGTTATCATGAATCATGGTTGAATAATAAGCTGGTCTCAGGGCTGATCATACTCTCTTCTCAGTACCCAAGAATGATAGAAACAAGATTACGCGTTCCGCAGTACCGTTGTCTAATGCTCTCTTTCTCAACTGAGTACATGACATCACACAGGACTTCTGCGATCGCTTAGGCATTTTGACGATATTGAAAATAAATTCTTCCGGAAAAGTAAAGTAAAAATATCTACTTTTCTGTATAAAAATATGAATATTTTCGTAATCGAAAAATATGAATTTTTTAATTTTTAAAGATTTTTTATCTCCTAAACCATTCGAGACCGACAAAAATTTATTTCACCAATAGGTTTAGGAGGTCTATATACATATAATAAAAATAAGAATATAAAAAATATTTAGGCGTGGGCCCTAACGTAAAATTATTCCAAAGTCTAACAATATCGCTTGTGTCTATAGCTTGTATCTCTCTCTCTCTCTCATTTGCGGAACGCGTAATCTTGTTTCTATCATTCTTGCTCAGTACCCAGAATTGTCAAAATCAATGAAAAGCAACAGCAAAACTTTCATCGCCTTTACATTTTGTCAATTTTCACTGTTCAAAAAGAGAACAAATAGAAAAAAGTTTGTAAGATTTTACAGGGTGTCTCATACAAAAACAAGAAGTTTTCGCAGGACGCAGTTTAAAGTCGGAAAAATTATCATTTCTTTTATGTTCAAGAATTAAAATAAAAAATCAGAACCAATGGTAATCCTTGATAAAATGATCAAATTTATTATTAAATTCAGGAATTGAGGCTTTAACTTCAAATATAGAAACAATTTTATAATATTTTTGAAGCACAATCTGAAGATTTAGAGGTGTTGTTTGCATTTATAGTGTTTTATGCCCAGGCGGCTTTCAATGCTGCATTTTTCGCGTTAAATGTTGGTTGGAAAAACATATCAATTGTTTGGTTGGAAGACGCTGTATCCAGAATAGAGAGGTGCTTAGCTATTTTCAAATGCCATCCTATATCTACATTCCCTCCGGACGCTATCGAAAATACTCCTTTGCACTTTGTGCAGAACACCTCCTGTACTGTTTTGTTTTTTCCAGGAATAAATATCTTTTTTGAGGTTGATTGTTTAACACACGCCTTCTATTCGACATTTAGACAAGTTCATAAAACGAGTGGCACAGGTAGGGTTGCAGTGTGACACTTCTAACAGGGTCGCAAAAAAGAGAAAAGTGTATAAAGAGGAATTTTCAACTAATTTTTAAAAAAAGTATTTATAAAAAGTGTAAATTATAGTGGCGTCCGTGGCGTAGTTGGTTAAAGTGCGTGGCCGCTATGTCAACGAACCCGGAGACCCAGGTTCGAACCCCAGCAGCGACAGAAAATTATTTGAATTAAAATAATTTTTCTGTACGGCCGCCACCTCTCTGCAGACAATGGCAAACCTCAGAGAGTAATCAAAATGCCATGTAAAGCTTCTTGACAATAAGAACATTTCGTTCATCGCCGTTCGGAGTCGGCGTTAAGCCTGTAGGTCCATTTCTCGGTCAATTGTGTACAAACTTAATAACACGCACAACACAATAGATCATAAGAAGCTAGGTCAAAGCCCTTTCAAGGGCTGAAATGGCCAGTTATTTATTTTTTTTTTTATAAATTAAACAAAGAGGATATATTAAAAAAACCGGACAAAAGAAGAAAAAGGCAGGATTTAAGCACGCTACACAGGGCCCAGGACTTTGCTTGAAAAAACAGGATTGTCTTCACTAGTTAAAATTTACTTTTAACTATTTTCAAACATAGTTTTAAAAGTAGATAATATAAACACTTAACAATAAATCTTGGAATTCAAAAATGTAAATGTAATAGATAAGCATTTATTTGAAGTATATTTTTATATGTATGTTAGAAAGTAGAAGATTTTTTCTGAAAAAATTAATGGTTATGCAATAGCATAAAGAGTGGATTCAAGTATTGTATATTGCAAACAAACGACTTTTGTTGTAGAGTACCTATTTTTTCGCTAATTTTTAATATTTTAAGAGTATATGTCAGTCAATGTGATCAAACTGAGAAGCATCAACAAGTGTACCTGTAGCACTAGTAATACTTTAAATGAAGTCATCAAAAATTTTAAATTAATAGATTAAAGTGGAGTAGAATTTCAGAATTTCATTCTACTCCATGTTCTTAAGGGGGGAAACCTAAGTAACTCACGAGAAATAGGCGTATTTTCAGGAATTTTTTTTTTGGCTCAGTAAAAAGGTCAATCAAAAATCTGTAAAGTACGTTTTATAATATAAGTAGTTATTGATATACAAAATGTAATTTTTTTTTTTTTATTAAATTTCAACACAAAATGTGCAGCATTTGTTTGAAGGGGCTTATTTTTTTAAGGGGTCCGAACACCCAACGTCCTCAATTTTTGATCTGGAACAAAAATCAAAATTTGGTCAGTTGCTATACATCAGTGATGTTCACGTAATACCACGCGTGGTGAGACTCGACAGCTTTATTCGAGAATCGAAACACGTACACGATCGAATGCACGAAGTTCTCTCAATCAGTTGGTGCTGAAACTTCAAGTTTTGCACTGCAAGAAATATTTGGGGCATATTAAAATGCATTATTTACGGAATTATAATAATAGTAATAATGATGATGATAGTGACAATGATAGAGATAGTGATAATGACAATGATACTGATAATGATAATGATGATGACAATGATAATTATAACACAATTCTTGCTTAATGCCTGCATACAAAAATACCTGCAATACAAAAAGGAAGCAATATAAAAAACCCGACATGTGTCGATAGATAAAGGTATTTTAAATACCGGTGAAGATTTGGTCTAGTTATGTGTTCGGCCATCTCAAAAAAAGTAGTTCCGATAAAAACGCGTTTAAAGTTTTAAGTGCGCTTGGGACATACCTGGGAGGCGTCACACAGAATGGAAAAGTTGGGCATTTAGACACTTTTGCCGGATTCTATCTCTTGGTATATTATTTTTAAGACCCTAAAGCATCTTTTAAGCAAAAAAAATTTTCGATTTTTTCAAAATTTTAATTAGGTTTCCCCCCTTAATTAACCAGAAAACTTCGTTCTCAATAACTTCATTTTTTCGAGACTTGTATGGCACTTAGCAGCATCCTGTTGAAAGAAAATGTCATCTGATGCGTATACTCCACTTACGACGGCAATTTGACCTTGTACGCATGCAGAACCAAATCTTTTGTAAACATGCGCTGCAGTGTGGATGTAGAGAGGTCGAATTGATGAATTGAGTGACGATTTGACGTTCTTCTTGTATCGTTTTGAATACTTTTCTTCACTGCGTCAATAATTCTGGTCAAATATTCAGGGTGAAGTCATTTCGGTGTCTTCACATCTTGCATTGAGCCAGTTTCTTGGAATTTTTTGATTATGTTGCGCACACACAAGAAGTAAAATTTAAGTAGTACTTGAAGATTTTAGCAGATTACATATATTTTTGCAAATTTTGACCCATGATGAAATACGAGCACTGAACGTTTCTCGTATTGTGCTGGTCATACATATCGACTCATAACCGCCAAAATATCCTAAGCGACATAATATCCGATTTATGTTTTTTGATGAAAATCGATAATATGCGATGGCTTACATCGTCTGTCAAAATTTCATAGGTGTACGAAATTAGATTATGAATTTAAACCAAAAGCAATTTTAACTTAAGTACACACTACATGTTTGTTTACATTTTTCATGACAGCAAAGTGTCGCTTAAGATGAAATTCTCTAAAAGAAATTAATCAATATAAGAGATAAAATTATTAAAATAAAATTAATAGCAAAGAGAAGAGATAAAAGATAAAATTAATAGCAAAGATAATTAAAAAAAACCTTCTCCTGTAAAATTTTCTTTTTGGCGCTTAAGATATTTTGGCGGTTATGAGTCGATATGATGTGATCTCCATTAAACGGATTTTTTTAACTTAAAAAATAGAATACTTGTAATTGGCATGCCAGACAGTTGATTTTACCACCTAGTCTATTAAATGCTTACAACTCGGTTCAATTCTTCTCTATGGCAGGAACGTTTTTTAATTTGTATTTAACCTAAACCTTTAAATTTTTTTGGATTTTTGACAATTTTTCTAAGAAGATTAAAAAATAATTACTTTTAAAAAAATTATTTTTGGTTCCATTGGTATTATTTGCACTTTTCCCAACTCATTAACTAATGTTCGTTTTTGAAAGTCAAGTTAAGTTGAATATTGATTTAAAAATTATTCATTTCCTTAAATCATGAACGAACTTTCTTTCTGAAAAGAATCGTTAATGAATTCAATTAAAGTACCTATGATTCCTTTTTATACTTTATGTCTCCCTATTGCCCCTTTTTCCTATTTATAAAAAAAAACTGCACACAAATTTAACTAAATAATTTATTTCTCTTCTCTTTGCAGGTAAGTGGCAAGCCATTTAATTAAAAAAACAAAAAAACAACGAGCAATAAAACTTGTTCAACGGCAGGTTAGTGGTAGAAATAAAATGGCGCCAAAGTATTATTAACAAAGTGCTTTTTAATAATTTCACCTACACACAAAAACAAATTCAAACCGCTTGTAATTGGTAAAAGCATCAAAAAAGAGGGCGGGTGGGTTTGGGGTGGCAAAATCCGCGAATGTCATGACATTCATTAACTGTCGACCAAAGCAGCGACAACAATAACAACAACAAAAACCTTGCTTATGCACAATTTTTCCTACACTAAGATATTTTTTTAAAATTGCACAAATGTGCAAGTTTATAAATTATGTTCAAACGCATTTATAAACACACACACACACGCGCATTCACAGTGAATGACGCAAAAACTTCTGTTCCAATATAATTTATTTCAATTTAAATGAAACAGTTTCGTGTAAATAAACTTCAAAGGCGCTGCACAAATATATAAATAAAAATATAAAAGAAAAAATAAGAAAATGTATAAAAAAAAATGTTGTTGGAAAATTTAAAAGTTTTTCAAGCAACGCAGCAGCAGCAGCAACAACCACAACTGCCATGTTGGCAATGCAACGTAACGCCATTTTATATTTTTAAAAAAATTGTTTTTTTTTTTACCGCTTTATTGCCACCACATGACGAGGAGTTGGAAAAAACTGCTATGCATTCGATGCAACAACATGTTGAATGCTAAATGAATGCCAGGCACAGAAATATTACACACAGTCACATACATAAACACACACACGTAAGCATTCAGAGCAGACATCACATACAATCAAACAGGTGACTGAGTTAAGAGCTCCCATGGGCTGCTTGGTGGTTGCGGAACGTCATGTGTGTGAATTGGTGAGAGGTAGTGGTGGTGCTGGTAGAGTGATTGGGTGTGTGTTGTGAGTAATGGTTAGACGCGTGTCGGTTACAGAAGCTGCTTGATGAGGTTACTACTTGTTACCAGTTGTTGGTGTTACTGTTTCCATTATCCTTTTTCCCCCCCTCATTTTTAATTTAAGCCCAAAGTTTTTAATGTTGTTAAAAATTCAACAGATTTTTCTTTTTTTTTTTTCTTTTCTGGCCATGTTCTCCCCTCTTCCGCCCTACAACATACAACTTAAACCGCTTTGGCATTTATACAAGCATTTATACGCGTAACTAAACATTCCATTTTACTTTGGAAATGAGTAAAAAATCCCTAATTAATGAATTAACATCAACATTTAGCGCAATGTTGGTTGTGGGGTGGCTTGAGTCAATGTTAAGGAAGCGTTACAAAATTCAATTACAAAATTTCTGTTCTTGAACATTCAAGGTTGTTAGACTACTTGACTAGAACTGCGCTGCCACCAACGCCAACAAAGTTGAAGTGGAATTTTAATTATTTTTTTTTGTTTGTTTTTTTTTTCCAGCATATTTTGTGGGCACGATTGTGGCTTAAAAAAAAAACCAAAAATTAAGCGGATGTAAAATCATTTACTGAAATGTATGATAATATTACAGGATATTCACATTCCCATGCTGCTTAGATATGCATAAAGATTATTTCAATTGCTTTAAAATTCTTTGTTAAATTGTAATGTGAAAGGAAGAAACAATTTTGATGTGAGTAATAATCGATAATTTTCAAGTCGATCAATTGTCCCGCTTACAAAATTAATGAACATTTTGTGGAATTCTAAGAACTTTGTAAAAGCGGGTTTATTGCGATTAAAAATTTCGATGCGGCAGACATTGAACATTTTCAACATATACTTCCAGTTTTAATGCTGCTAAAAAAAAGTATTAAACTAAGCGGAAAACTAACGAGTAGCATATAATCCGTTACAATTTATATGGTGACTTAAAACCAGAGAGTCGTTTAGAAAAATCATGACTCTAACCCCGACTCCGATCATAAAATTAAAAACATTTACATTTTTTTATACATATAATTTGTATGTATGTATCTTTCTAATGAGAAAGTTAAAAATATGAATAAATTAAATCAAATTCCATTTAATTTAAATTAAAATGTATCTCAAATATTAAAAAGTTATGTTTTTTTTTAAGAATTTTTAATTTAATAAAACAAAAGTAAGGAAAACAATTAATATTTTGAGAAAAAAAAAATAAAATAATATCATGCTAATAATGTTTTTTAACCTAATAATAGGCATACATTTAGGATTCTATAAGCTCTTCCTTTATAGAAGCTCGTAGATCAGATTTTAAAATTTTTAGTGAAGAAAAAGGCGTTCAACACTGACTTGCATTAGAGGCACGCTGTTACTATTCTGGCTACCTCTTTAACAGTGTCTGGATACAGATAAAGAGCTTCTTTGACTTCTTATTTAGAAGATCTATTGTAGGTTTCCTTTAATTTCTTTACTTCTTTATAAAAATTTTGTCGAAATTGTTTCTTTTTTATATTAATTGGTAATTGTTTGCAGACGCTCACGGGCTCATTACGGGCACGCATTGTTGTCGTTTCAATGTAAAAGGGAAATTTGAGAGAGTGAGCGAGGGAATTTATTTTGCCCAGAACGGTCACCAAATGATTCGAAAGTATTACGGAATCACGAGATCACGAAACAGTGTTGCGCTGTGCAACTATTCACAACATTTGTGTTTTTGCATGAAAATAGTACACTTTTAGTACGAGCAGTCTAGAATGATAGAAACAAGATTACGTGTTCCGCAGTCCCGTTATCTAATGCTCTCTTTCTCAACTGAGTGCATGACGTCACACAGTACTTTTGCTTGAAAAAACCTTATGCAAATGTGCGATCTTTAAGGCAAATTGACGAAATTGAAAATAAATTCTTTCGAAAAAGTAAAGTAAAAATAAATACTCTTCTGTATAAAAATATGAATATTTTCGTATACGAAAAATATGAATTTTTTAAACTTTCAAGATTTTTATCTCCTAAACTATTCAAGACTGACAAAATTTTTTACCAATGGGTTAAGGAAGTCCATATACATATTATAAAAATAAGAAAAAAATATTCAGGTGTGGGTGTGGGAGTAAAACTTTTCCAAAGTCTGAAAATATCGCTTGATACGTCATGCTCTCTCATTTGCGGAACTCGTAATCTGGTTTCTATCATTCTTGGAAAGCAGTAATGAAACCTGCTCAATAGCAACACTTACCATACTTATACTCGTTATACTTTTTTGCATAAAGCAGGGGCGCCGGAAGCGGGGGGTCAGGGGGGCAGTCGCCCCCTCGGTAAAAAGCTCCCACAATAATTTTTTAAGTACAAATGTTTTTATCCAACAGATTAAATTTTTTTTATTTTAAGTTTAATTTAATTTTAACTACAATTCAATTTTTAATTCCTCTTCATATCGAATTTTTGTAATCAGCTGTGAAGCTCTAAAATCACAATTTTAAAAAAATCTCATTCGATATAAGAATTGTTAAACGAAGTTGTTAAATTTATTGCTTTGATAATGACGGTACCAGCATCTGCAGCTAGTTCTGAACGTTCTTTTAGTGCCCTTCGCCGCCTTAAAACATATCTTCGATCAACTATGATGCGGGAACGCCTCACGCATGCGGCACTTCTTCATATCCACAAAGTAAAAACGGAAGAATTAAGCTTATCAGACATTATGCGAGAATTTATTTCTCGAAAGGATAGGAAGAAATATTTCGGAAATATTTAAGTTTATTGCTTTCACCAATTTTGTTCTCGTTTTGAAAAAATGTTTTCACTTGTTTCTAACCCGTGGAGCAAGGTTGCCAGTTAAAATTCGGAACAATTCCCGCGGAAATTACCTTTTTCCCACTGTACCATAAATTGAATACCACCAAAATTACCACGGCAAAAGTAAACAAAAAAATTCCCACCACAATTAAAAAATACCACAAAAAATCCCAGAATTATTAAAAAATACCATGCTTTTTAAAAATACCACCTAAAAAAAAACATATGCATTTAAAAATCCCAAAAAAATCCCATACGCGTTAAAAAATACCACAATAAATCCAATATGCAACAAAAATTTAAGGGATTTTACATACGTAACTTATGACATAAAATCGTTGTGTAAACAGAGCGTTTTATGCGTATAATGGCAAAGATTTTATATGAAGCTTTCCCAAATCCCACGCCAAGTAAAAAATACCACACTGAATTCCCACGCTAATTTAAAAATACCACGCTGAATTAAAAAATACCATGGGAATTCCCAACACAAAAAATTCCCAAGGGCAGTTAAAAATTACCACGAATGGGATTTTTCCCACATAACTGGCAACCTTGCCGTGGAGTCCATACTAGTGCAAATTCGCACCAGAAAAAAAATAAAGTGGTTGTTTAAAAAGTTATAAATTTAACTATAAACTAACAACTTTTTCGTTTCATATTGAATTTAAATGTTTTATTTGTTTTTACATGCTTTTATAGAACTTATTTTTACATCAATACTTTCCTAATATTTTATTGATATGTTTTTTCGTCTTAATGACATTTTTAAAGTAAGTAAGTAAGTAAAGTAAAAGTTCTGCCCCCCCAGTTGTACTGCCCACCCAGTTGAAATGCGCTTCCGGCGCCTATGGCATAAAGTATTGAAAGTAGCAAAAAGTGTACTAGTGTTTCATCACAGAGCTCATCAAACGAAAAAAGAGCGTTACAAAGGACGTGATCGGGGATCATATGAGCGTCTACATAACAACGGCCTAAGACGGCGCCTCTTTACGTTTGAATTGTCTAATTTATTCAAAAAGGATTCAAAGTTGGAATCATCACCTGAATTGGAAGATAATTCAGATGTTTTTCTATTTCCAGATACTTGAAGCGTTTCGTATGTTTCGGATGGTTCATGAAATTCTTTTAAGAGGGACTATTTATCCAGAGGCCGATAAAAAGGTCATGTTTGTGAATTTTTTTAAGAAAACCTAAGAGATATTTTTAAATAAGGGGTTTATATCTAAAAATATACATATTCAAGAGTATGTTTCGTTTTATTTTTATTGAAAAAAATTTAACATTAAGGTAGATACAGCATTTTTTAAAGAGTGCTGTGAAAAAAAAGGTGAAATGCGGTGACCAAGATTGCTCCTCCTAAATTCATCTGAAATAAAAAAAACGAAAAATATTATTAAACCAGATACTAAAAACTCGTACTTGTCATAGCCGGTTTTGAAAATATTGATGTTTCAAAAAATGGCGGGATTCCGAACAAAACGTAACGATTTTCGACCAAAAATTCGTTATTATTTTACCTGTAACAAATGAACGAAGATAAAAAAAAAAAAAAATCCTATGGCAAGTACGAGATTATTATGAATAAAATAAGCCGGCAAAAAATCAAAATGATCGTTTCTCTGGGTTTCGAGAAATCTTGGTTACCGACTTTGAAAACATGGTTTCGAGAAAAACGCGTTTGAAAATAAAGGCCATCACTGGCCTTTATTTTCACTCACTAGGCTATCTCACTTTGTTATTTTTTGAGATATCGAATTGAAACTGTAACTACATATTCTTGAGACTTTAAGAAACTGCAAAATTTATTTATTTAAAAAAAAATTTCTGGGTACTTAACCCCCTTAAATCAACCAATCAAAATTCTTTCAAATGATAATTTGAACACCATAAAAAAATTACACTTATTTTTTAGATTAGAATTAGAAAAAATCTTTATAAACAAATTGTCATAAACAATATTTCTAGTAATAATGAATGCAAACTTTTGGATATATGCAAAGGCCAATACGTAAAAGAAAATGTTTGCAAAATTTCGATATGGTATCTTATTTTTAAAGTATTCGTTCTTGCTTTCGGTTCTTCCGACGCTCATCACTTCATTTACTTTCTAGGGACTTGTTAGACTTTCTATTCAGCTTTAAACATTTCAAATATATTCTTTAGGTTGTAAATGAATTTTTAAATAAAAACAAAAATGCTCTGTGCTCTGCTCTATACTCGCACGCGTACACACAGAAGTCACACTGTTACGTGACGATTTCTGCGATTTAACTTTACCTACAAGACGCTTTAAAGAACTTCGTTCTAAAAGAAATGGAAAACTTTAAAGTTTTGGACGATCTTTCCTCCTTAAAGAAGAACCGTGTTATTTTTTTTTTTTTGCAAATCTGATTTAATTATTTTTCACTGAATTAAATTTTAATGTTTTGACTAATTAAAGCTTTAATATAAAGACTTTTTTTTAAATTCAATTTTCATCCACCTGCTAAAATGTTTTAACACCATTTAATAATTTCTATGAAAACACCACGCAGCAAATACATTCAAATACAAAACAAATAAATGCTGCTCCGCATGAAAATCACGTATTCCGACTTATTTGCTGCAAGCCCAACATTTTCTCCTGCTGCTACTATTTCTCCCCACCAACAATTAACACTTTGAACTTGTTGTTGCATGAAATTTTCTAATGATTAAACATTTATTGTGCTGTTAGTGTTATTGTTATCAGGATATTTATAAATAATATTGAATAACCCAACATTAGCATTGTTATGCCACTAAATCGTGCCGTACACTCTGTGGAGAACAATGCAAACTCATAGACTGCGAAGCTATAACAATGCAAACGTAGCAGCACTTGAGCCAGCCACAGATCCTTGCACGCGAAGTTGTTTTAGCAGCATGACAACCAACTTCATTAGTTGATGGTATTGTGCGCTTAACGAACGGTGGCAATGCCGCGCAGCAATGCAAGTTGATCCTTTGATTTGCACCGCCCTAATTTAATTTTTATTTTTCTATTTTTTTTTTTTTTTATTTTTGTTTTGCCCTGCCTCCACAACAATCTGCCAAGAACTATTTGTGGCAAGGTAAGGCATTCAATGTCATTGCAATGAATTGCTTTGGAGTGTTGTAGTAGCAACAGTGGCGGCACAGGAGACTGCAATTGCTATCAAACAAACAACAACAAACAACTGTTGCCACTGCAGTGATTTCCTTTTTGTTAGCTGCTTACCTGGTTGTCTCACAGCTGCCTGCTGCTGCTGTCTGTTATCTGCCTAGTGCTGGGAGCATTTATGTGACCAAACTGCAACAACCACAACATCAATAGTAGCAACAGCAACAGCAGCAATGACAGCAGCAGCAACAGCAACATCGTCATTTTTGTTGTTAATTCTTGTAAATGTAAAATTGTTGCAATCTACAGGAATCTGAATGTTTTTGTTGTTGAATCCTTACAAGTTGCCGACTTTTGTTTGAGTTTTGATGTTGACACTGCTATTTTTGTTGTTGTTGTTGTTGTTGTTGTTGTGCTCTTGGCAAAACAACTTGATTATCACTTGATTGTTTTTTGTTTTTGTTTTAATGGCTTATTGTTGCCTAAGTGGTTGCTGCTGTTGTTGTTGTTGTTGTTGCTTTCATTTTCACTTGTCGCACGTTCCTGGCGGCAGTTTTCTTTGTTCTTGTCGTAAAGTTTTAAAACTGATTTATTGCGTTGATAATTGTTGTTGCCATTATAATAGTTGTTGTAATTATTGTTGTTGTTATCTGCTGTATGTCTTGCTTAAATATTTATTTTATTTTGCTGTCATTACTGTAGTTGTTGTAGTTGTTCTTGCTGCTGTTTGCTGACTGAAATCCTCCACAAGTAAGTGTCGTTTGCTGTGCAACACGTTCGAATTGTGTTGTTACAGGATTCAATGTTTTCCTAATGAAGTGAAACAAGGCGTTTTTATTTACATTATTATTTTATCGAAATTTTTGTATTTATCTGAAACAAAGGCCAAACGACACTCATTTCAAATCAATTAAATACAAGCGCCTTTTTAAGGATTTGGGTTAAGTTTTTTGTTTATTAGTTGTTTTTTTTTTTTTTTTGAGGTATAATTTTTCGATAAGAAAGCTGATTTTGAATTGAATTCCATAATTACAGCTCTTAATCGTCTCTTATATTCATTCCCTGTCTAACTTGATATCCACTCTGAAGGGGAATTTAACTCATCCGTCTAGTTAGTCTAGCTGCACATCCCTCATTTTTTTCTTACGACAGCCAATCAATTACTTTGCAGTCAGTCAGTCATTCAACTACTCGTAAATATAAAATCGTATCCTTCAGCTGGTAGCTGTCTGAAGAGCTATTCGGTCATTAGCAGCTACATATCAAATGTAGATTCTTCATCCAAGTGCAAATAAAATTCCGCATCCATGACAAAAAAAAAAAAAAAAAAAAAAAAAAATGCAGTTAAAAACTAATTCACAGAGCCAAACCAGATCTCCCGTTCATAAAGGGGCGTAAAATATTAAAAGCCTCAATCGGGCCAATGAACTAGCTAACTGCGTTAACTTCAAAGAACTGCGGCCTACTGGTTGAACTCAAAGAACGTCAGGTAAGAAAACAGATTTAACTGCAGCAGCCCGGCAGCTGATGATACATGATAAAGACGTGCAGGCTGTAAACAGATGATGACAGCTGAAGGTCTTTAATAGGTGTCCTTACCAATTTCTCTCCCAAGCCACTGCTACCAAATATTCCTGCACCGATGCTTAAAGACACGTGCAAATTTTAAAGAATTCCCTCATTATGCTGAGCCACTTCATCACAGCGGTGAGTGTGATATCTGGTGGGTGACACGTTGCATGGGTGACAGCTGCATTTACATATCACAACGATGTAAGCAATGTTGTGCAGATATTTGCCAACTACTTCTTCATCACCTCACTCTAACCTCTACCTTGCCAAAATTATTGAAGCATATTATGTATTAAGCAAAGCGAAGGGGGTAAAAATCTTGAAATTTCACCTCAATTGAGTGTCGAAACAGCTTGGCGTGCTTTTGCTTTATTGCAACAAACAAGCAAACTGTGTCAACACATGGTTCATCACTTTGAGTCATCACATACACACACACACACAGCCTGAATTCCTGCCACCACTGCAGGCGCATTCCTGCCTGTCTTTGGATTCTTTGAAGTACATACTACGTAGTATGTAAAAATCTGGAAAATGTTTTACTGAAAAATGCAAAATCGAGGATTTGAGGAGAGTTGGATGGAGCTGAAGTGAAGCAGCGGGTTACTTATTTCAAGAAAACTTCCTTTACTCTACATGCTAGGAATGTCAAAGCTCTGCTGGCACTGACTGACATGTGCATTATTTGGCGAAAGCAGCTTCCGTGGGTGGTATTCGAAAGAGTGCGTGCTCTGTGTGTTATAAGAGGCGTAGGTTTGTCTTCAAGAGTGCCTCAAGAGTTTGATGATTCGCGACTTGTGTAAACATCATTCTAGCGCATAGCAGGCAAGTGGAATTCTTTGACATGCTTCAGAGCGAAGGCGCTCACATGGCTGAAGCTGCTGTTGGCTTAGCTCTTCCTTATGCAGCAGCAGCAGCAGTTTTCTCCGGTATTTCTTTTTCTACGCTAAACCTTCTGCTAACCTTTCAATTTCGGTCACAGTTTTGTGCAGTTTTTCTATTTTTCTTTCCAGTACTACTCAGCTAAGGAGTTTGTCTTATAATTTTTTTTGTTTGTTTTTTTTATATTTATCTCCCCAAACCACAAGCTTAGAACTCCTACGTCAGGTGATTTAATGACGGTTAGCATCAAGTCTGTTGGGATGCATTCTGCCAACTAAGTCCTTGGGAATTCTTGAATTAAGCTAAGTAGATTTGTGGTTCACTGTTAAAGCTTGTGCAAATGGCAGTTTAGAGGGTCATTAAATAGCTAAATTTTAAGTTTTAACAAAGTTTTAATTAGATTATGGTATGAAGTTCATAGTAAAAGACAGCTTTAAAGGAGAGCACAAGTTCCAAGAAATATGCTAAAATAATTTCGACTTTAGGAAATGTCAAGTGTGAACTTTGTAATTGGATTGTAATAAATAAATTTGCAATAAATAATAGATGCTGTACAAAGTGCAAAGGAAATTTTTAAAGAAGCTCATGAAAGATAAAATGCAAGAGAAGAAAATCTTTAACTATTTTTCAAATTGTTGTAAAAGATATGCTTTGAGAAATACTCTCTTCATTTTAAAAAATGATTCGTTCAAAGTTGATTTTTAAATTTTCAAAAATTTTTCTTTTTGAAGAAGAATTTTTGATCTTGACCAGTAACAGAAGAAAATAATGGCCTAATTCTGTATCCCTATCCGAACACTCGTCTCGTGCAAAACACTGCTCGTTCGTGATTTTGAAATTTCTAATTCGAAAAGATAACAGCTGACGAACTGGCGAACGATGCCGTAAAACAGTAACATTTTTCAAATTTGTATCTCTAACGATCAACCAAATGACGAATTGAAACGTCAAAATCACACGAATACTTTTATGCTATCGTTGTGATATGTTGGAGTTCTTATGAAGCAGCTAGAGGGTAAATTGGATTTAGGAATATACGCCCCAAAGTTGGGAGCTTGTGGGGTATCTGTCGATGAGTTGTGCAAGAACTTTCTCAGGGTCTGCTAGCTCTAGAATATTTCTTAAACCTCGCATTCACCACATGTGCATTCACAACTCACTTCCATATCAACTCACATTAACTTGCTCAAAATACAAAAAAAAATAAAAAATTTCTGCATGCATTTTATTTAAAGCACTTATCACTGCAATCAAGCAATCACATAAAACTTCTTTAACATCTAAAAACATATTTGCTTGCAATAACAACAATAAATATATTTTTGAAATCACATTGATTCAATAAAAAAAACATGTCAATTTATATAAACAACTCAAAAAAAAGCATTGCCAATAAACGAAAAAAAGCCCAAAAACTTTAGAAATCTTTACAGGAAATTGAAAAAATAACAGAAAACTTATATATTGGTTGATATGGCAGTGCTAAATTTGACAACTTATTGTGTATACCAGTTTCAATGACGTAAGAAGCTTCAGCTTGCCGTAAGGGTTGGCGAGCAAGTTCGTTAGAGATACAGATTTCAATTAGAACACAACATCGTTCGCCAAGCACTCGTTAGTTGAGTCGCTCGTTAGGGATACAGAATTAGGCCATAAGTTTTTTGAAAATTATGGCCTAATTCTGTATCCCTAACGAGCGACTCCACTAACGAGTGCTTGGCGAACGATGTTGTGTTCTAATTGAAATCTGTATCTCTAACGAACTTGCTCGCCAACCCTTACGGCAAGCTGAAGTTTCTTACGTCTTTGAAACTGTTATACACAATAAGTTGTCAAATTTAGCACTGCCATATCAACCAATAGATAAGTTTTCTGTTATTTTTTTAATTTTCTGTAAAGATTTCTAAAGTTTTTGGGCTTTTTTTCGTTTGTTGGCAATGCTTTTTTTTTGAGTTGTTTATAATTATTTGACATGTTTTTTTTTATTGAATCAATGTGATTTCAAAAATATATTTATTGTTGTTATTGCAAGCAAATATGTTTTTAGATGTTAAAGAAGTTTTATGTGATTGTTTGATTGAAGTGATAAGTGCTTTAAATAAAATGCATGCAGAAATTGTTTTTTTTTTTTTTTTTTTGTATTTTGAGCAAGTTGATGTGAGTTGATATGGAAGTGAGTTGTGAATGCACATGTGGTGAATGCGAGGCTTAAGAAATATTCTAGAGCTAGCAGACCCTGAGAAAGTTCTTGCACAACTCATCGACGGATGCCCTACAAGCTCCCAACTTTGGGGCGTATATTCCTAAATCCAATTTACCCTCTAGCTGCTTCATAAGAACTCCAACATATCACAACGATAGCATAAAAGTATTCGTGTGATTTTGACGTTTCAATTCGTCATTTGGTTGATCGTTAGAGATACAAATTTGAAAAATGTTACTGTTTTACGGCATCGTTCGCCAGCTCGTCAGCTGTTATCTGTTCGAATTAGAAATTTCAAAATCACGAACGAGCAGTGTTTTGCACGAGACGAGTGTTCGGATAGGGATACAGAATTAGGCCATTAGTTTTATAACAAAAAATTTTTCATATTTTCCAAGCAAGACTGAGTCGATTATCTATCTTCATAAATAGAAATAATTTTCTGTTTGTTTAACCCGAATACAAATCTAAACGGCTGGATGGATTTAACGGCACACTAATTACGTGAATCCTAACTCAGGTTATGGCATACTTAGTTTTGATCTTGCCTTCTCCGCCTCTTTACAAGAAACGCAAATCTTCTTACTACCGTACTTTTTTCTTAGTGAAAATGTCCGTCTAATTAATTTTCTAAAGAAGTTCTGTTATTTTGCCACCAAAACAATACACATATTTTCAAAATTGCACAAACTTTTAGAACAACGTATTTTTCTAATAACATCGTTTCCTTAGAATAACAAAAATTTATCAGAAATTCGTATGTTTTACTTTCGATGCAAATAACTTCGATATTTTTTAATATATTTCATCTTTTTTTTTTCATAAATAAATTTAATTCAAGCACTTAATTAAAGCCATTTGAAATTAACTGTCTCTGAAGCGTATATATTTTTGACATTTTTTCAAAAAAGGTCCAAAATATTGACTTTTTAGTCCAAAAATGGTACAAGAGCTGTTTTTGTTGTTAAAATAATAAAAACTCAAAAGTGCATCTTTGACTACCTTTAACATGACAAAGCGTTTAATAGCAAAAATGGTTTCAGTTTTGCAAAAAATTTTATTAATTGTTTCTGTCATCAAAACACAAGACCTACCCTGTGATTTTTTAAAAGATTTTAATTTTTTTCAAAATTTGTTTTTATTCTTTTTATGGAATAGTTAAGCTCCAAGAATAATTTATGTGATAAAATTATACCAATATCTCCTTTCGATCAAAAAATATTGCTATAAATCCATTTTCTCGGCCCCTCGGTATCTCTTTATTTTCAACCGATAGAAAAAACATAGACCTTTAATATGAGCTTTAAGGTAATTTAATATTCTATTTACTGCATCTTATTATAAATTAACTGGATTTTTAAAAAGTTTGAAACGAAACTAAATATCAAAATTTTACATTTATTCACCCGAGTAAAACCGGGTATATCAGCTGAAAATTAATAAAATCGATCAGGTAAGCGTAAAATCAAAACAATGGTTCGTCAACACTAAATCCAGTCAATTCATGCCGTGTAGGAATGTGACCCATAAATCCAATTTTTGAGTGCTCCAAGAGCCACTTGGTAAGGCCGATATGTGAGAGCTCGCATTGTCGTGGTGGCGAATAATCTGTCTTCGGCGGTTAGTTTTTCATCATTTCTCAAATTCTTTCTTAATTTCGATCGAATTCTTTTCATACTTTTTGGTCTATTTGACTTTAGGCGTTTTATGAACGATTATGAAATTCTGAGATATCCAACACGAATCAGTCTTTTTAATGGACAAATTTTCATAGTTAGAATATTGAATTTATGCAAGTCGTACTAATGTCCAAACATGCGTCAATTCTACCCTAAGTCAAATAATGATCCATCAATAACGCACAGCATCGTTGTTTTTTTACACATAAGCAAGAGATTTTTAATAAGGGCAAGAGATTTATAAGTTACCCCTAAATGAATAGTGTGCCATATATGGCACAACTAAAGAATTTATTCCCTTTCCTGAACGGGAGTAATTTTGGGAAAAATAAGAAATCTTTTGGGTCACACTGATGTAAAGCTTTCGTTCTCTTTAAACGGTTATACTTACAGAATTCAGCTGACTGAATTATTTGGAGAAAAAGTGAATAAATGCTTAATGCAAAAAAAGGTCATGCATTTAAGGGTTCATCCTACAGAAATCGACAATATTAAAGAAAATGACATACTCAGTTTTTGCCAATCATGTCAAACTTTTCTGAAGAGGTTAAATTTCACAACTTCGATAGGTGCTTGCTTTAAGATTACCCCAAAAAAAAACTTTTCTAGAAACAAAATGGAAACTCGATTTATTTGGCTCTGAAGATTTACTGGTTTTGTCAATAATGTTTTGTCATTCATGTAGAAAAATCCTTTTTTAAAAGAACTCGTTTCATTTCAGCGGTATTTAAAGAAAATTTGGTAAAATTTCATCATTAAAAGATATGAAAATAAAAATTTTTGTGCGTTTTAGGCAAAAGCTTGGATCGCTTTGGCAGGGAAAGAAGTGCTTGTTCGCGAGTGACTCCTTTTGAGTCTCCTTTTTGGTCCTAACTCTTACTTCGCTTAAGCTTAAGCTTATTATTTATTATAAGCAGCTTACGAGCCTGACCTTTTTTTCGAAGCGAAGCTTTTTACGCCTCGTTTTGTGATTTACTTGAGTAAAATCTCAAAAACGACACTTTTTTCCGACACCGTTTTCTTAGAATTGATATTGTTTTTTGCTTCTATTACAACAAGAAAATTAAATATTAAAAAAACATTTCTTTGCCCGCCTTGAGTATCGAACTCCTTACCCCATAGATTGATAGTTCTGTACACTATATACTGATTGATAATTTGAATATAAAGTATTACTTGAAGCTGTTGCAGTAGATCACAACAATATATTAAAAGGATCGTGTATTGGCTAATCTATATTGTGGATTGTGTATTGGCTATAAAAATGTTTCTTCTACTTACTACACATTGTCATCAGCATCGTAAAGTAGGGTATTTTTCGTGTTTTTGTTGATATGCGAACTCAAATACATTAACAAGTGCGTTTTCTAAGTATCAGAAAAAAAAAAAATAAAAAATTAGGAAATTTAATAAAATGTACTGGTGTGAATATTAAAATGAGTTGTTTTTTATTTATTTTGTTATATTAAATTTTTTGCTTTAAAAATTGTTTTATTAAAAAAAAAAAACCTTAAATTATCAAATCTTTGAAACTGCGAAAAAGCTTTGCTACTTTCGTGTGCAACTGTGTTTTTTTTTTTATTTTGTTTTTACAGCTCAGGATCCAAAAATATAAAACACATAAATTTATCGATGTGAAATATAGGAAAGAAAATTTATGCATGAATTGCTTAATTTATATGTTAAAAAAAATATATATATATGTTACTCTTGTAAGATTACCATTAGCTTAAATTCCAAAAAGATATATTACCCTGTATTTCCAACACAACTTCTGCCACAGCATTACTAACCTCATCTTCCCTCTTGAATCATTTCAAAGTCAATACAAGCTGCATCTATGTTTTGAAGAGCTTTTGCAATTTTGCAATGAAATAAAGTTAAAAGGTGACAGTTTTATTTGCTCAATTGAAGCAGCAGCATTGCTAGTAAACCACTTAGAAAGATGAGAAATGGATTATTATACATATAGATACTCGAAATTGAAACTAGGCTGGAATAGCAAAAGACGTCATCATTGAAATTTCCAACAAAACAAGCTATACTAATTAAAGCAATCAAGAACTTAGATAAATTTTAATACTTTATGCCTCATATACGATGTAAAGAACTAAAGGATAAGAGTCACACACACACGCACGCACACATGATTGCATTAGGGCAAAAAACATAAATAAACTACACAAAAGACAGCTATGTGGCAACTATAGCCACAATTAAAAACAGGCAGGCAGACAACAAGCTCAGAGCAAAACACTGCGAATGTATCTACGAATTATGCTTATGGCCAGGTTAATAAATCGCTCAAAATAACAGCAACAGCAGCAGCTATAAAAGAGCACCGAACTGCAGCGCAGTTCAAAACCTTTAGGCCATGCAGACTGATATCTAGATGGAGCTATGCTCTGTGTGTTCGATAAATGCCAAAAAAGAGGCGTTTTGTTGCTTAAATTGTGTTGGGCTAAAATGCTGTGCCCTATGCTAGGCAACAATTAATGTGTGTAGATGTGCCTGTGCCTAGCTGGCACAAACGAAAAAAAAAAATAAATAAATACAAATTTTTTATTGAACCAAGCAACCTTGGCATTCCATGGCAATAGCACCAAGCAAGTTAAAGCCAGACATGCGGCAGCTGGCTAAACGAACTTCCACTAGTTCATTCCCTGGCTCATTGCTTATAACTCCTGCGGCACAAGTTTAGCGAACAAATGGTTCATCTGTGTGATATAATGGCACTCACACTTAAATTGAAACCAAAACCAAATAAATTGCTATGGATTCATATATATGGCGAAATGTATCTCGTGCACATCCTCCACATTCAGCTAGAGCCCCTGGAATGCAATCAACTTGAGTGTGTGGCCTGCACTCGAGGGAAAACTGTTAATCTTAAATCTGCACTCGTTGACTGACGACTCCTTAACTCATGCTTATGCTGCTCATTGGTAACAGCGGCCAAAGCGAGTCATGTTGGAAATGTTGCTGCTGCTGTTTCTCGAGCTGCAATAAATGTTGCTATGGCTGTTGCTATTCTTTTGATGTTACCGCTGTTGCTAGAGCGCGCCCAGTCATTAGTTTCTAGTTTTCGCGCTCAATTGAGGTTCCAACAACAACAACAACAATGAGTAGAGCAATAATAATAATAATAGCTACAACTAACAACATTGGGAGCATCATTAATTGTTGCCACTTGCCTTGGCTTGTGTCCGTTTGTTGCTGCAGATGCATCCTGCATCCCACAGGACCTTGTTTTGCAGGCGTTCCATTTAAAATTCGCAGTAATGTCAGCTCGTTCGAACTGCAAAATTGCACGAGTGCCCTGCTAGATCAGTCGTAAAGTTGCTCTATACACTCTAGTTGTTGTTGTTGTATGTTTTCATTTTCGGTTTATTGCACAAAAGACATTTTATAAATTGTCATTAGTGCAAATTGTCCAATTGGCAATATAATCCCGTGTTACCTTGAACCTTGTTTGCAGTTTATTTTCATTCCTTGCATACTCTCCGTCTCTCATGTCCTCTTCATTTTGTGTCTCCCTTTGCTCATGTTGGTCTCTGTTTCTGTCGCTGTTCCTGTCTCTGTCCCTGTCAGCTTGTTGTTAACTTTAAGCTTTTATTTTATTCATTTGAGTTTGGTTATTTTTTCGATTTTGTTTTTGCTATTTTTGTTTCTATCCTGCAGCTGTGTCCTCTGTGTTATCCTTGTGGTTATCCTTGGTTTAAACATTTGCAAATCGTCGAATTGTCGATTTTCTATTTTCGCAAATTGTTTTTATTATTTTAATCTTTTATTTAAGTTGTTTTTTTTTATACTTTTCTATTCGATTTGAATTGCTTTCTCGTTTCCGTTTTAATTGCTTGTTCTCTATGATCAAAGCGTCAATGAATGGCAACGATTATATTGCTTTGTATTGAACCACCACTAAAGATAATTGCATTGGACATAAAAAGATTGATTGAGTGATTACCAACAAGGTTTCAATTCATTTGTTTATTGTATTCTATAGAAATAAATGTCTGTCACTGAGCTGGTTATGGAGGATAAAATTGCATTTGGGGTCGAGTAGAAAGATTTATTGTTGTTTGAGTATACGAAGCGAGAGTATAAAAATGAATATTTAAACTAACAGTTTAGCTCTTGAGGGTAACTTTTTAAATTGGGATTTATTATGAAAATTTCCCAAAAGAATATTCTTGCACATCCTTACAATTTATGTGCTGTGTTTAATAAAGTTGACTCACTGTGTATTTGTAGTCTATAAGCTTGGTAAACTATGAACCGATTTAAGTAGTTCTTTCACAATTCCGTTGCTATAATAAGTGAAATAGCATTTTTAGGTTTTCATAAAACTTTTTCTGTAATTTGTAATCAGTTCTTGTATTTTAATCCATTATAACTCTGTACCATGGTGTAATGAACAAGATGGTTGCGAATTTTATACTTCTCTCAAAAAATCGAACTCTAAGACCCCGAACAGAACCAAAGCGCCTGTTGATTGTCGGTCCTCTCTCGTCGAAATCCGCTGAGAACACGTCCAGAACAGGAGCGGTTATCGGTTGTTGAATCAGCGTAGCTTTTCGTGTGTGAATGGTACAAGTTCAAAAAATAATTTCATATTTTGAATGCAACACAAACACACAAAACGAAACGTCAGCTAATGGTCGAAACAAAGAAAATAACACTGAACACAGCCAATGCTTAGCAAAATTATGACAACCATGATACAATTATACAAGGTAGGAGTGACAGTTCTTTCGTCTTGCACCAACTGTCAAAAATAGTGAATATTAGAGAACGAAAAAAGTAAAAAAAAAAATAGAAAATAAAATATACAGGCAAATGACAGTCGGTGCAAGACACTCGTGAGAAAACAGCCAGTTGTCACTCCTACCATGACACAATTACAAGGTAGGCTCATATTGGAGAGCAGGATGCGCTAGTTGTCAGTTGACATCTTTGTTGTTGCAAAATTTCTCAATTGAGCAGCCATCTTAAAATGAGCTTACCTTGTAATTGTATCATGGTTCCTACCTTGTATAATTGTATCATTATGGCAACACTTACGTCACTCAAAGAGAGATCCGACAGCAGTTGGAGAAAAAATAAAATAGATTTTATTCGGGCGTTTTTCCGTCGCGGATTTCTACGGCTATTATATTTTTTACGGCTGCGTGTATTTTCATGTATTGCATTTGTACAATTCACACACCGAAACAAAACGCTGACCCGACAACCGCTCCTATTCTAGACGTATTCTCAGCGGATTTCCCCGAGAGAGGACCGCCAACCAACTAGTTCTGTTCGGGCTCTTAAGCTGTTAAATTACAGAAAATGAACAATTATGTTTCATTCACTCAATAATAAGTTGGAGAGATCCATGATACAATTATACCAAGAATGATTAAAACAAGATTACGCGTTCCGCAAAAGAGAGAGAGAGAGAGGGAGAGAGAGAGCATGACATCACACAACACTTTTGTTTACATTAACTGCATGCCTTTATGTTCTATATACTAAATATTTCTTTTTTTTTCTTATTTTTACAATATGTATATGGACCTCTTAAATCTATTGGTGCAATTTAATTTTATCAATCTCGAATAGTTTAAGAGATAAAAATCGTGAAAGTTTGAAATATTTAAATTTTTTCGTATACGAAAGTATCAATTTTTTTTATACAGAATAGTAGTAATTTTACTTTAATTTTCCGCAAGAATTTATTTTCAATTTCCTCATTTTGCCTAAGTGATCACACGTTTGCATTCATTTTGTAATGAAAAAGTGCTGTGTGACGTCATGCAGTCAATTGAGAAAGAGAACATTAGATAACGGGACTGCGGAACGCGTAATCTTGTTTCTATCATTCTTGCAATTATACAAGATAGGAGTGACTGTTCGTCTTGCACCAACTGTCACAAATAGTACAAACTAGAGAACGAAAAAAAGTAAAAAAGAAAATACAAAGTAAAATATACAGGCAAATGATAGTCAGTGCAAGACACTCGTGAGAAAATAGCCCGTTCTCACTCCTACCTTGCATAATTGTATCATGGACAAATTCAACTAACAATTTAACTGTCACGTGCAACTTGCTTTTTACACCATACTTTGTACAACAAAAAAACAAATTCATAAGATCTTTGCTGCGAGAGCAACTCTCAACTCACCACGATTGAAATGAGATTCTGCTGCTATACAGTGTTGTTAATAATCCTATACATCAGGGCTGGGCATTCTAACACAGTCACATTTTATTTTGTCTTGTTAGTATTAGTGCGCTCTCGAATCGTGCACACTGAGCGAAATAGTTGTCGCAATTACTTAGATTTGTAAGTTTCTATTTCCTACTTTATGTTTTTATTTTTAGTCATCATAATCTATGCCATCTATGAAATTAATTAATACAAGTAATATGAATGAATAATGCAAATCGTATAAATAGGTAATATGGATGAATTATATGAAACCTTAATATATACGAATAATTATTTTAATATTATAAAATCTTAATATATACTAATAATTAAAAAAATAAATAAATAAAAGGCAAATGAAATAAGTAAGTAATCACGTAATAAAAATTAATTATTAAAAAATTAATACAAGAATATGAATGAACGATACAAAGAAACATAATAGGAGATATGTATGCATGAATTATATGAAATCTTAATAAATCAGAATAATATGAAATTCTATAAAATTTACAATGCAAAATATGAATTTAAAAATACATGCATAAATATTATGAATCTACAAATCAATAGCTTGGTTTTTTAAGAGTGTACATAAAATATGGAGCGCAAAGCGACATAGACCTCACAGCATCACCGTCTACGAACGACTAAATTATATTCTCTTCTGTTGTGAGCTTTGTGTACATGTGAAAAGTTACGCTCGCAGAGAGCTCAGTGAGCTATGGAGTGCCCTGCGCTGCTATACATTGAATTTGTTATTATTTTGAGTCTAGTAATTTAAAAATATAAGGACTTCAATAGTTTAGAACACAAGTACATTAAAGTTTAATACGTAAAAAAGAGTGGGAAGTTCGTCTTAGTGATGTAATAAATAGTATTAAATTAAATAAAGCGAAATTTTAAAAGTAAATTCTTTTTTCATTTTTTTTTTTTTTTTTTTTGTTGGGTCAAATTTTGTGTCCCTGAAAAATAGTACAGGAATTTATAATAGAATAAGATTCAATTTAGATTATAAGGACTTTTCAGTTAGTTAGGTGTCTATGGGTCTGATACATCGATGGCATTGCTAGGCAAAAATCGATATTTAGTTCTTCAGACATCACTCCAACGAAGACTTTTAAATTTGATACAGTTGCAAGGAGTAATTTGTGATTGGCAGTCGTTTGAAGTGAACAACTTTTATTCTTTATGTAACAATATAAAAAGTGTATTTTAAGCTTTAATAAAGCTTTGTTTAGTAATGGGAAAAAAACTTTGTATATATATTGAATGAAGTTAGTTGGAAAAATATGATATATTTTTTTATACCGTCTAAAAGCAAAAAAAAAAAAGATTCTTAAATTATACACAATTGACTATAATTTAACGTAGGGGATTTTGAAAATATCGATTTGCTAAAAAATGGCAGTCGTTCAAAAACAAAAAATTTCGTGAAAAAAAACGGGTTTTCTACAAAATCCCGTTGGGATCAAGTTGATCGGACGAAACCTCTTTCCCTTATGCTGTCAACGAGGTAAAAAAAAGTGATTTTGAGAAAACGGCGTTTTAGAAGACATAGACCGCTCGGTCGGTATATAAACATTTGGCGCTCTTTTTGAATGCTTAGGGTTCGAATATTTTTTTGAAATTTGAAATATGTATTCTTAAGTGTACAAAGCTTTGATTAATGCAAGGTATATTCAACAAGGTTGTCTTAGTTGTTGAAATTCTCTCTTGTGGTGGGTACAGTACCTGTCAAAATCGGCTGTTTACGAATAAAAGCACAGTTTTCTATTCGCTGTCTTTTTTTATATTCTCCTTGTATTTGACAGCTGCTGTACCCACCTCTCCGACACGAATCTACCTTGTTAAATATGCCTTGGATTTATGGAAAAAAAAATTTCGTTTTGCATACTTCCGGACCTTTCTAAATTTTATTTTTATATTTTTAATGGCATGTCATGTTGTTGCATGTTGTTGCTTTAAATTATTAAATGTTATTATTTATTTTATTTAAACATTAAAATTGCCTTATAATTTCGGAAAACTTTTCGTATGGACACGTATTTATTTGTATTTCGTATTTAGATTGAAGTAGGTTGATCATCAAGTAGACCTACGGGTTATTTCCTCCTCATATGGATTTGTATATCCCAATAAACTATTTTGATATAAAAGCACGTAAACGCTATCACTCCTCTCTTTCCATTTCTCTCTCTCACCCTCTTTTTTCACTCTTTATCTTTCTCTCAGTCTCTCTCTCGCTCTATCTGTTTCTCTCTAAGCAGAGTTTAGCAAGCTAACAAAAAATTTTTAATAAAATTTGTCATTACAACTGTCAAATAAATAGAAGGTCATAAAATATAAATTACGTTGTGTAGAGTTGCCTTGTGTTGATGTTACTCTCGCAGAAGAATTCAACGAAATCGATGTGCTTTGCTCTCGAAGGACTCGTTAAATACAGGAATAAATGTGACTGCATGAAATAATGCTTAAATGATTGCATAAGAAAGTCACAATAAATGTCAAAATAAAATGCCTACAACAACAGTTACAACAGTCAGAACAAAAACAACAACTACAATAACAACAAGAAAAAGCAATAATTGCTAAGCACTGAGGATGTTGAATGACGTGCCACGATGAGACAAATTAAAGATGTCATCATGCCAAAAGCAAACAAACAAATGTGTGGCCATTCATTCCCACCCAGCAGCCAGAGACTGAAAGTAATAATAAAGACTATTTAATAAAGGAACGAGCAGGAAACAGGAAGTAGCATAGTTGGCATGGGAACATGTGTTAAAATAAACACAAGTTATCCATTACCTCGTCAGGGTCACACATTCAACAACATCTGCGTGCCTGGAGTTGGTGTTATCTACCAGCTACTGGGCTGTTCATTAGATGATGATGATGATGATGATAATGATGATGATGATGATGATGATGATGATGATAATGATGATGATGATGATGATAATGATGATGATGATGATGATGATGATGATGATGATGATGATGATGATGATGATGATGATGATGAAGATGATGATGATGATGATGATGATGATGATGACGATGATGCCGATGCTGATGATGACAATATGCAGTCCTGGGAGCTGCTTCAAAAGTACGTACGCACTATTATCATAGGATGTTAAAAAATCGAATATAGGCCAGCCTGAAGGCAGCTGCTGAATGGCTTATTTAATGGTCGAAAGACAAAGTCAATATTCGTTATTCATCTTGAGTGGAAAATGGAGGCCAGCTATTGCCTCCAAGCCAGAACATTTTGGATTTGCAAGTGATGTTAAGTGGATGTGTTGAGAGGTTTTATCTAGGCTCTGCATTTAAATACAAGACATTCCTTGTCTATCGTTTTGATATTAATAGGAAAAAACAAATTCGGGCTATTTTCCAATTTGAGATTGTTCTCAAATTTCTCAGAAGAGTTGAGGAACGAAAAATAGGTAAACATCATGTTACACCTTATTGATACAATACATACATACATATGTACATACACTGATGATTGCCACAATACCTAATATCATGCTTGGTTGATTTAAACAAGGGTTTCCTCAACTTTAAAACATTTAAACATAATTTTCTAAGCACTATTTTTTGTGAAAAATTCTTTTGACCCCAACTGGAATTAGCTTCATTTCAATTTATTGTGTTTTAATGCACTCAAACCTTCACTTAAACTAACATCCTTGCCATGTTTTGTGCTCCGTAACGAAAGTTCAAGTTCGATGCTGCAACGAAAGCGTTCCAAAAATAATTCTCCATAAACTTTTTATCCTATTTTTAAGTACTTAAAAATAGTTCGGTTGCATTTATGGCCAGTTGTGCATTTGTAATGCATGCTCTTGAAATAACTTGCATCGCTGCCGTTCGGTATCTAAAAATATCTGCCAATTTTCAAGTGCAAAGTTTTAGTCGAGTGTCTGCTATGGAGCCAACTAGCTTTTCGTGATTTGCGCTATGACCTTTTGAAAAGGGCAAAAATATTTATAGAACTTATATTATTTTTAGCCTCAATTTGGAAATAAGCAGCTTAAAAGTAAATGCTTGCATATAACTTTAGTGATTAAAGTGTAAAATATACACAACCATAAATTTTCCGAGTTGAAATACATCTATACTATTATATAAAAGGGTTCTCTCGGATTTTTATCGTTCAATCGCGGGGTAACCGCTGAACCGATTTTAATAATTCTTTTACTATTCAATTGCTATAATAAGCGACCCTGCTACTGGGTACTACTTTTTTGGTAAAACTTTTGATTTAGTTATTTAAGAATTCATGCATTTTAATCCATGCTGTCATTGTATAAGCAGCACAAAATAAC